>LPNX010758322.1:41229-70549 GCA_001517045.1 Pseudotsuga menziesii | reverse complement strand
TGTGGTTTTATGTGAGCTTAGTTAAAATAAGGGAAATTGAAGAGTCTTCAACTCTCACAAAAGAGATCTCATAGGCTCTAAGAGTTTCAGTCTTTGGCAATAGATTTCCCATGGTGTTTGCTGGCACTTGCAAAGAAATTTCCCATGGTGTTTGGTGGCACTTGAAAAGAAAAGCATACTCATTTTAAATCTATCTTCTGGGTAAGGGGCTAAATTCTTGTATGTCATTGATGACTTCAAATTATTAACCCAAGGTGGAGCATGGTTGCTTGGTGTTAATTATAGATAAATTATACTTATGGTTCTGTGAAGAAGTTGGCTTGACATTTAAGTTGTTATTATGGTGAGGCCTAAAAATAACTATGATGTTACTTTTCAAAACCAAGGTTAAGGTCAGGCAATATATTTTTAATTGTAACTCACATATGATAGATATATGATTCAGATATTGCATAATAATAACAGTTATTCTTGTCAAAGGAAATGAATTAAATATGAATTCCATCTAACTCGGTTATTATCCTATCTTGTTTTCGATTAAGGAATAAGTTGGGTAGTAATACCTTGTCTTTGTGGAACTTATTAGAATATCAGCATAGATCCAAATCCTGGGCTCTATCAAGCGCCAAGATGGATCAAATCTCTATAGGTGCAAACCTCTTCTTAGGTATCCATTGATTTGATTCAAACCAAAAGACACATTTTTTTATTTAAGGTCCACATATAATTTTATTATTATTATTATTTAATATTATTTATGGTGGACATATAATATTTTTTATTTTGTTAGGAACGAACATTGCATCATTTCCCCACACATGGTTTTAAAACCATATGCAAGGCCCTCCTACAATCATGGGTTGTTTAGGAGGCCTTGCACATGATCTTAAAACCATTTGCAAGGCCCTCCTAAACCATATACAATAAAACCATGGGTTGTTTAGGAGGCCTTGCACATGGTTTAAAAACCATGTGTGAAGCCTCCTAAACCATGTACAATAAAACCATGGGTTGGTTAGAATGCCTTGCACATGGTTTTAAAACCACGTGCAAGGCCAACATTTTTGGGGGGATAATTCAATTTTGTGTTTTTTTTCTTGACTCACATATTTTTTGTACAAATAATTAAATTTTTACTTTTTTTATTATTGTAGGTAGGAAGATTACAACATCTCCCCCATATTAGATTGTTTTTGTGGCCCACATTTATTTTGGCCTATTAGGAAATTTATTTTTTATTAATAAAAATAACGTTACGTTTTTTATATTGTGTTACAAAATCTCTCCCATAATATTCACTATCACTATTATTTTTTGCCTAGTCATAAACTAACTTGAGTCTTTGTCTTTGTTGATCTGACTATCACGCAACTAACTTGAGTCTGTACGGCACCAGTGCTTGTCCCTATTGGCCCTTGTCGGGTTTTTTTTTAATTTCTCTAGTTTCGGCCTAAGTCATGGATTTTGGGTCCAAACCTATGACTCGCTTCCACCTTTCGAGCTAAAACCCATGACCCATGTCCCGACCTTAGCCTGAAAATCATAACTTGGCTCCGAGGGAAAAGTTGCTCCTATTTTTTCAACCTAAGTGACCCAGTCACCTATGCTTGGCCTGTTTGCGTGACCCAGTCGAGGCTGTCAACTTGTTAAGTGTGACCTGTTTGTTTCTGAACCCAATCGCCTCTGTTTTTCGTGTTTGAGGGACCCAATCACGACTGTTAGTTTGATTAAACGTGACTTGTCTGTTTCTGAGCTGATTTATATAATTTACATTTTGTATTATGTTTTAAATAGTCAAAAATTAACCCACTTATTTATCCCCTCCACCTCTACTCATTCAGTCCCTCCATGGTTTTGTGAGATATGACGGGGGGTTGAGTAAGTTTAGTAAAAGGAATCGAATTTAGTATTCTTCTATTCAATTAAAAACAAGTGACTTTGGAGGATAGAAGGAGTGGAGATCGTTAGGAGTCTCATGACGTTCGCGTCCTCCTTGTTGAGCACTGAGCACTTCGGGTGTGACCTGTGGATCTACGAGTGGATTTGTTTCCACATTGATGAGATCCCAGCACCCCCTCTCTGATGTGAAGAATAATAAGTTGGGGTAGTCACACTACTGGTTTGCTAACATCATATTCAATCACTTATTTTAGACCCTTGTCTATCTTGCACTTTGTTTTGATTTACTTTTACCTTTCAAACCTTCTTCGTTGCAGCCCTTTTCTTGTTTATTACAGGAAGTCCATTATTATGTGTCTATGTCATATTTGAAAGTAAAAGTAATAGTTTCATACACAAGTGCACACAGTCATACCAAATCATCAACCAAACTCAGTTCATGACCCCGAGTGAAACCTTAAAAGTAACCAACTTTAGTTAATAAACATTCAGTTTGGGACATAAGTCTCATCTACAAAAACTATGGGAAGTACTTGGTATTTTCCCTAAAACTCATTGTGAGGAGTACTGCAGGAACCCCAAAGTAGCTGGCCAATGAGAGGACTTTCCAAGTGAAATGGGTAATGACCCCATCTAGATTGACTAGATACCCACATGTAGGGAAAAAACCAAAGTGATGTCTTGAGGTAGTCTTGGTGGGTAAGTGACTTATTTTGAGCAAATAGGAAGTCATTTTAAACCTGGGTCCAAAATCATTACTTGTTACTACTATAACCATCATTCCTTCACCATGGTTTTCCCATCGACTTAGGGGACACTCCCCTCAATTTGGTTCCTTATACTGTCCCTGTCAGAAGCCTTCTCAACAAGACTCCTCACCTTCAGAAGGGCACACAGCCTCTAATTCCTATTCATACTCCTACCACTTCGAACCGAATCTGGTCACTACATCATCTAGCGCCATGGCTGCAACAAATATTGATCCCTTCTCCAGAGAAATAATCAATGGTGGACCCATGTCCTTGCCTCCCATTAGCATGATTATCCCCCCCAGCGGTACCACCACCACTGGTCATGATCTTATAGGCTTACTACCCACTAGTAGAGGCCCCACAATAACTACCACAATCTCCACCATAACACCCTACATGCTTGGGGGTAGTGGCCCTTTCACGACCATTCTAACCATCCCTTTCATGGGAGGTCAGCCTCACATACCCCCATCCAGGCATGGGAATCATGTTACCACAAACTTTGGCACCATCAGTAGTCCATTCCAAGCCAACTTCGAGTCTAACCGACCCTTTATGGCTCATCTTAACTTTCCATATCTAGCTAGGATCACGAATGACCCCATCACTGATCAACCTCACTAGCCTCCCATGCTAACCAAACTTCCTTCAGACAATCCCAAAGTTTGAAGGAAAGGTGAGAGAGTACTCCCAAAACTATCTCGTGTCCTTCCACCTATGGCGTTCCTCAAACAACATTATGGATGACTCAGTGAGACTAAGGATATTACAGTGCACACTTACAGGTGATGCTGCAAAATGGCACATCAAATTGCCACCTACCTCCTATCCCTCTTTCCTTCCCACTTCCCTCCATGTTCCTCTAGTACTTTCAACTACTAGTCTGATACGAAGGGGGAGTGGAGATCCTTCTATATTGCTAGAGAAAAATAGATACCCACATCACATACCACATCCATGAGTGGTGGCGGCGACGTAACCTATGAAATATCCAACTAGATGACAGGATCTTCCCAGATTTGTTTCTAAAGAACTTATTCCCACCCATAGCCAAGGACGTTGCCTCTGAATGACCCAAAAATGAGGATGAGGCCATCTTAAAGTCCCAAAAATTTGACTTAATCTATGCCTAGTCTGGGTATTTATATACCATCATACCATATGCTCCCCATGCCAGCACCTCCCACCACGATACATCGAGGGCATCCCATGCTGCGAATGGTGTCATCAGGTCTATCACAAAACATTCTCAATACTATGTGGCACCCCCTGTGATGCCACCACACCTACGAAACACCCATAATGTTTCACAACTAAACCAAATCCCCGATTACTCACGAATGGTGGCCCAGTCTGGAGCCACCTACTCCTATGTACATCCCATTCCAAATCATCCTGCCCATGCGCCAACCTAGCTGGCATAGACGTATTCAGTCCAAATGGATATATTTAGAGCTCCCCCATCCCCTTTGGTCTATTATGTACCACCAGTGAAACAAGCGTCGACTCACACCCCATCCCCTCTGATGTCCACAGGAGAGGTTTTTGCTCAGCAAAACCTTCCCAACCAACCAACAAGGGAAGGGTAAGATAAATCAAGGGACAAACCGAGGTAACAATCATCCGCAAGGAGGCTTCCAACGTCCTAATCCCCCACAAGAAAACGGTTCCAATCCACCGACACAAAACCCCCAACAACCTGACTGATAGGGAAACAATCCATAGTTATAGACTAATCATCTGTATGCCCTTTGTAACACCTTTGGTCACTATATGGATGTGTTCCCTCACATGGATCGTGCCCATTGGTCTCTCCAAAATGAGGCTCAACAAGGTGCCAATGTTGTGACCTAGGCTCAGATCAACCCTGCACCACCAAGTCCTCCACCCATGGTGCTCAAAAATCCATTACCACTCCAAAGATTGGTTGCCATCACACCCTTTTACCCATTGTTTCCCGTAGCTCCTGGAGCTCCTGCAACCCCTGTTGCAGCTCTGCCTACAAAGGCTGGTGTCCATCCCTTGATGACACTATAAATTGAATATGTAAACCTTTAGACTAGTTAAAACTAGTACGAATCCACCACCGGAACCATTGACCCATCAGTGACATATATTTCTTACACTTCAAGCATGCCGCTCCACTTACGTACACCCCCTATTGATGGGATGCCTAGAGGTCCATAGTTTCCTATAGGACTTATTGCCAACAATACAACTACTTGAGCTTCACTAAATTATAATATTGTTGACGACTTGGGCCAATCACCTACAAACGTGTCTGCTCTAGAGGTGCTCAAAACTTTCCCAATGTAGTGAAAAGTGTTGTTATCCACTTTAGGTTCCATCAATCCCTCTAATTCTAGGTTGATCATGTTTGATCTGGACCAAGGCCAACCCATAATTCCATCCACCATCACCTTCCAGATTCTGATTTCAATTTGGAATTTGGTTGTGCACCGATGTATTGTTGATGATGGGGCATCGAAATATGTTATGTCAACTTTCTTCTGGAATAAAATCGGGTCCCCTACCCTCCAATCGTCCACTACCACCCTTCGCATCCATGATGGTCGCTCTACAAAGGCTAAGGGCATTCTCTCGGATGTGCCTATTTCCTTAGAGGGTAAAATAGTTTTGATTGACATTGAGGTTATTAACTACCAACTTGATGATAACCTCCTCCTTGGACATAGCTACATGTATTCCATGAGACTCATGGAATCCACCATCTTTTGAATCCTCATGTTCCCTCATGATGGAAAGATCGCAGCAGTCGATCAATTAACTTACTATGATCCACAAGGACCAACCACACCGGAACATGTCATGCCAACCATTGATACTACTATCGACAGCGTATCCACCCTATCTGTATTCATTGTAGGACCAAGATTGTTTATCGAAGTGCCTATGGCGAACACCTTACCATCTCTGCCACCTCCGACCGTTCCGACTGACACTACTAAGTTGTGTACTATTTCATCTACTACCATCCCTAACCCACCATAAAAATAGTAGAAACCCCAACCTCTACCACCCTAGAATTATTGGGGTTCTTTCTCAATCCATACAATTCCCTTCCTTTTCCCACCATCTGGCACCATGAGTAATCCTATTATGGCTACTCTAAATTTATCAAATTTTACGTTGGGGATTCCTATGTGGCACCTTGAACCACCTACACCACCTTTGATGGCTCAGGATATCTTGACTCACGTCCAACCAATCACGGTAGAGTCGCACCCTCCTCCGGGCCCATCAAGCACACTTTTCACCCCCAAACCTGCCCCTCCTATCCCAAAGAAGACTAGGGGCAAGGCCTCCAAAGAAGCAGTCGAGCCTCAGCCAAATCCACCTTACACTTTATATAATGTCCACAGACATGCAACTCAAAACATCCCAGAGATACCTATCCTGTGCACACACATAGACGTTAAGGATACAGCTGACGGCATTCAATTCGTCACCGTCTCAACTCCACCAGTGACCAAGATTAAGTATTTAAGGACCAACCATTCATGCATGATTTGTTGTTTATACGATCACTATTCGCACTTTTTCTCAGACTTGGTCGAGTTTGGGTGTGTACTTCACAATCTTCAGAAGCACTCTTCTAAGTCTGAGATCACTGTCATCAAGGAGATTCACCCCCAATTTCTTCCTCAAACACCACAACCATTTACATGATTTCGAGCTCCACCAACCCTTCCAACGTTGCAACCATAGATGATCCCTATGATATATCCAGTCGTTGTTTCAACAACGACAACGAGATCCTTGAATCCCTGAAAGCTCCTGAATACCATTGGGATGATATGCACCATCGCTCGTCCTTTATCCCCGAGGAAATTTCATCAACATCAGATCAATATTCAGTTAAGGCTAAGGACTTCATCAATGGTAAGGTGGATTGGTTCAAAAAACCCATCCCAACTCCCGATGCCATTGAACAGGGAAACATGGCCAACATTTCAACCACTGTTAAGGTGAATATCTCAACCAACTCAGAGGTGGTTGAAGAAATCACACTTGGAGCATAATGCTCCCCTGAAGAAGTCACTTCCTTCAAAGCACTTTTTCAGTAGTTTCTTGACATCTTTGCATGGTCTTATACCGAGATGCCTGGGTTGGATTCATCCATCATGGAACATCACATTGATACATGGCTGGATGTGGCACATGTGCATCAGAATCAACGACCCATTCACCCTTCAAAGGTTGTCGTGGTCAAAGCTGAGATTGAGAATCTGCGCACAACAAGATTTATATACCCCATCGCGTATACCACTTGGGTTTCTAATCCTATTTGCATGAATGAAAAACAAGTTACCATCCACATCTATACGTATTTTCACAATTTGATTTTGGCATGTCCCAAGGAAAACTTACCTACCCCCTTCATTTACAAAACCAATGATGCTTGCGATGGACATGAGGTATTTTCCTTCATGGATGGTTTCTTCAGATATAACCAAATTCAGATCTAGAAAGAAGACTGGTGCAAGACCATGTTCACAACACCCTAGGGAACATTTGCATATCGAGTGATTACCTTTGGACTTAAAAATGATAGAGCCACTTTTCAACAAGCCATGACATACTACTTCCATCAACTTGTCCATATCATGTTGGTTTACCTAGACGACCTCATTGCTCACTCACGGAAGCATTCGCAACACTTAGACGACTTGTGACAAGTCTTCCTACGATGTCGCAAGTACAAAGTATGGTTGAACCCTCTCAAGTGTTTGTTTTATGTCCCAGTTGGTCATCTACTTGGGTTCATCATTTCTTACAAAGGGATTGCAGTTGACACTCTCAAAGTTCAAGCCATTCTCGACCTACCCTAACCACAGACTTTGCACCAGTTTCAGAGTCTCCAAGGAAAGGTCGATTTCCTTCGCCGCTTCATACCAGAATATGTGACAAAATTCCATGGTTTCTTACGCCTGCTTCATATGAATGTTCCATTTGTTTGGTATTAGCATTCCCAAGATTCTTTTGATGCATTAAAATAAGCTCTCTCTTCTGCCCAGTTATTATCTGCATCTGACTTCATCTACTATGTGTCGGCATCTGAAAATGCCATCGCTAGATTTTTTTTCTAAGAGGATGATCCTCTTCAAGAGCATGTGATTTACTACATTAGTCAAAAGTTGATCTGTTCCCCCTTACGATATTCTACTGAATAAAATATGGAACTCACCGTTGTATTCTCAGTCCAAAAGCTGCGCCATTACATTCTTGCAAACCATAGTCGAGTAGTGGCTGATTCCAACCCTATGCACTACCTCTTCAGCTGCTGCCTCCTACAAGGTTGCCCAACCAAGTGGATTGTTTTCCTTTATAAGTTCCACTTATAATTCGTCTCCCCCAAGAGAACCAAATCTTTAGCACTAGCTTCAGTTAAGAAAGACCTTCCTCCATTGTCTACATCACCACCGATTACGGTCAACCTTCCTAGCGAATTCTTATTTCTCATTTCCAAGGAGGATTCATGGTGTGTGGGTATTCTCCTATACCTGCACACATTCTCCTATACCTGCACACCCAAAAATTTGTGTCTCACCTAATCTGAGAAGATAGACGCCGCATCCGACACCAAGATTCTCTTTGTATCCTCATTGGGGATGTTTTGTATCGTTGAGGCGCCGATACCATATTACACAGTTTCCTCAAACATGATGAGTCTGAACAAGTTCTTAACGACTTTAATTATGGCTAAAATAATTATAAAAATGCAAGTTGTCTATACATTTAAAATTTAATTTGTTTTTTATTTTTATTTCTAACAACAAAATAAAACTATAATCCATATTTATATATAATAAGTAATATTTATTCAATTTTTAAAATTAAAAATAAAATTTCATTATTAATAACAAAATAACTTTATTTAAGATGTTGTTGAGGCCTAGAAATTTGCAGGAAACAACAGCAAGCGATTCTCCCTAGTCAATGTTCCCAACTAGCCTATGACTATTTGGTGTAGGGAATCCAGCCGGTTTGCGATCCGGCTACCGTAGGTCAAGTAACAAAAATAAAAGGTTTTACCGATTGTGGCCCGGTCCACCGTATATATTTTTGTATTTTTTTTATTTAAAGTATGATATGCAAGTGCCTACCTAACATGCAGATTGATTGAGAATGCAAGGAGTGTTCACAATGTGATGCACAGGTTCTTACCTTTCGTCTTAAACTCTCTCATATCTAAATCACACACAGCTAGAAAACAAATACTAACTAAGCTATCTCTAGAGAGCTAGATATTAATTCATGAGTAATGTAATACTATTCACATGTTACGACAAATCACAGATAACTATTCCTAGAACCAAACACATAAGCATGAATAAAGATATACATGACAAGATAGCTCATCAACAGTTAAAACCTCCATTACTCATAGTGGAAAATATCACAGAATATACTAGAGAACATTTAGGCAAGAACATAGGTTTAGAAAGCTAGAACGCTCTCACAGCTAATGAAACACAGTTGAAAATGAAATAGTTCCCCTTCAACATTGTTCATTTTATCACATTTAAACATTCCACACAGCACCTTCTCCAACAGGAAAAATATGCAATTTCTTATTGTAAAACAAAGTAGTTCCTCTTACAAACAATAGTTCACAAGTTTTTCCAGGGAAAAAGCCCTTGTAAACTATAACTTTCCTATATTCAAACCAAATCAGCCAACCCCTTGGGCTACCCCAACCGTCTGACCTTTGGGTTCCTCAAAACCATCTAATATCACCATTTTGTCTTTTCTGTGAGTACTCATGATTCGCTTCATGTGTTACATTTTCAGATTTCAACTTATGAGTACTTAACAAAATGGGTTCCGCTCAGTAACTGACGGATCTTTCCAAGCCTGGGATTTTGTCACCATCGATTCTGCCTTTGTGTTTAATTTGTCCTCCTTGAGATCCCATTGATTTCAGTACGAACTCTGCCTAACACTGTCCAGCCAAATTTATGTTGCTTTGTCTCCTAGCTATTCCTTCTTGCAGTAGTAATCTGAAAAAGTCTCTTGAGTCCGTCTACAATTAAACGACATTTACCATTAATTAGGACTGCATCTTTTCAATCAAACTACATCAACAAACCGACTAGTCATCAAAAGAGGCCCTGTACTGCATTCTCGTCAAGAAAACCTTAACAAGCACCAAAACCACTGTCGCCCACATAGGGGTTTAAAAAACTCACAAAACGACGGGAGGAGAAAACTTATCGGCGGCTTAAAACATTAAAACATTGGCTGGGTAGTCTCACTCACAGCCACATCAGGGTCTCAAATAGGAAACGGGCTCCATGAGACCATTAATTTTATCGGAGTCGAAAGAGCTAAACCCCAAACTCTGGGTGGAAAAGTTCCCAGTCGACAAGCGGAAAGACATCAATTTCAGAAAATTAGCACGTTACATAGCCGCAACGGCGGAGGAAGAAAAGACTATAGACCCCCCGGTCCAAATACATCACGGCAAAAACCAGACAAAGCATCAGTGGTGGAGCAGTTATATGGCGGATAACTAGTTCGCTTGGGAGCCGTAAGGGCGGAAAATAAAGAGACTACAGCCTTTGATCATATAAACAAGTCAAATGATACGACGCGACATCGAAGAAGTCAAGATCCTCCTGCAAAATAATCATCGTTCAGCTTTCGCAACGGAGGCTCCCTAAGGGAACATGGCTCCGATACGTTGTTTAAATGGCCTTTGAAACAGTGGCTAGCATGAGAAATAAGATTCTGAGAACAAAGAAAGCAATCACAGCTCAAAGGGCAAAAACCAAACTCTAAATTCTGCAACCCACAGCATTTTCAAACATAAGCAATTTTCCGAAAAGCATGAAGAGAGTTGACCTCAAAATAGTCCAAAATAATAGCAAAACAAAAAAGAGTTCATGGATCCAAACTATTCTAGGCAATGCTAAAAATTAACAAAGGGGGTCCATAATTTGAAAATTTGGGGAAACAATTGCGGCTGCAACAATTGGTGACTACCTGGTGGACCTAGATCTTTGGACGATTATTTCTTGAGTAACAAATTGTTTAACAACAAACGAATCTGTTGAATTCTTCCAGATATCTGGATTTCTCAAATGGAAAATATATGTACTTTTAATCATTGATGATAGTCTGATTTAGGAGAGTGGAAACCAGGATTTTCAAGCCAAGAAAACTCTTTTGAGGCCGGGAAGATGAATTTCATTTGTTACCGCTTTCTTCAAGTAGTTGTCGGCTTGGACACCACAGGATTGTAGCATATGGTAAACAGAAATATTCATTTGTTCCTCATTCCCATGTCATTTTACACCTTTTGTGCTTTTGAACTTTTGTCCTTTTAATATGAGTCCTCCTGCATGCCTTTCTTTCTGAATTTTGATTCAGGTTCCTCTATCCATAATGCCCTTTTGTGTGAGAGATGTATTCAATTTTCAGCTCACAAATGGAGAGGAACTTTTGGCAATTTAGTACTTATATGGTTTAGTATTTTGCTTTGAGACATAATGCTTTCATAGGAGCTTTCAACTCTTATCTTCCTTTTAGCATTCAATTCTTGGCATGGGATCATTTACATATAATATAATATTTACCCTGCTTCCTTTCCATGGGCCCTTTGCTGTCACTCCCTAGGACATTTTAAAATGTGAGATGGACGGAGCCTCAAAATAGTATTCTAGACCTTTTGATTCTGGTTTATTTTACAAGGATTGAAAAGGACTTCAATGTGTTCATAGCCATTCGGGAAAACTTCTAAAATAGAAGAAATTCTTTCAAATAAACAATAATACACAGTCTTACACCCAAGAACTTTAATCATCCCAGAGTTCTGATGTTCTCCATGCAACCACGAGTTGCCTCCTTTATTGAAATCAATCACAATTCAAACTAAAACAAAACAAAACTACATAAATCAAAGTAAACAGCCAAGTCAAATTATTTATATACAAGATAAAAGACCAAAACAAAACTCAGGAAAAATAAGGTTTGAGAACTAGACCATTTACTGGCAAGTTCTCCTCCTACCCCTGTAAATCTTGCAATTTATATGTCGAGGGGCCAAGCTTGGCCGCAATCTTGAAAGGTCCTACCCATAACTGTTGAAATTTTGTGTGTTTGCCTTTCTCATCATGGGGATGATCCCACTTAAGAACCAAGTCCCCCACCTCAAATTCTTTTGTACCATCCTTGTGTTTATCAAAACATCTCTTTACTATTTCATGTTTTTGTTTAAAACGCTCTTTGGCCTTGGCTCTATACTCTTCTGCCTTCAAAATATTGTGTATCCTTATTTACAAAAAAAATCATTATTTGATCCTCTGGATTCTTGGGCGATTATGGAAGAGGGTAGCATGATGTTTAGGGGTATAATGGCCTCTTTTCCATAGACAAGGGTATACGGGGACACACATAAAGCAGTCCCGAGGGTGACCCTATCGGCCCACAAAGCATTTGGTAATGCTGAGTGCCAACTTCTCTGATTTTCTATCACCATCTTTTTTAATATCCTAATCAGATTCTTATTCGTAGATTCAGCCAACCCATTTCCTTGAGGATAGTAATTTACAAAGTAATGTAGTTTAATTCCCAAAAGGCATTCTTCTGTCAGCGAAAGTTCCCTACCTGGTTCTAAACATTGTTTTAAGACTATCTTCCTCAGCTACTAATACTTGATTGTAGCCTGAGAATCCATCTAATAAAGAGAACAATTCAAAACCCGAAACTATTTGCCATATCTGCTCCATAGGTGGGTTAGGATAACTATCCTTATCTGAAGCGCGGTTTAAATTTTTGAAATCCATGCACAGCCTGATTTCTCCGGACTTCTTTCTTATCGGAACCAGGTTTGAAACCCATTCTGAGTGTCTCACCTTGAAGATAATCTTAGCATCTAATAGTTTCTTGACTTCGCTCTAGATTAAAGGTTCTAATTTTGGATGCATTTTCCTCAAAGGCTACTGATACAGCTTGATTCCAGATCTGATGGGAATAACATGTTGGATAATATCGGTGTCATACGTCTTCAGATCTTCATACATCTAAGCAAAAACGTCCTTATATCGTTTGAAAAGATTGATAAACTTATTCCTTTCATCTGGGGAGCAACATTTTCGCAAACTCATGTACTTGGGCTCTGTTCCAGTCCCCAAATTGATTAACTCGAACTGTAGAGATGAGCTATGAGTCTTCATATTCGCTAGTCTTCTAAATTTCTCGTTTAAATCAAACATTCATTCTAAATTCCTGACTCCTTTAGGAATGAAGTTATCGAATGTAAATTCGGCTTGATGTTCTTCATCATCAATAATGGCCCCTTTGAAAGTCTCATCATTTGTCAAGCATTCTATAATTTGCTTATCATCATCGAACACTTGTAGATTGGTTATCATGTCTAGAACTGAAGGTCTGAAAAGTAGTTCAACAGAGCGCCGATTATTAGAAGGCACAAGCCTTGCAGCTGAGGTGGCTAACAAGTTAGCTGCGGAATTCTTAAGTCTTGGAATCGATACAATGTTAAATGCATCAAAATTTTTAAGTAAATCCCATACTTCACTTTGATAATCTTTTAAATGAGGAGAAATGCAATGTATTTGATTTCAGATTTGCTTTACAATTATTTCAGAGTCCCCAAACACCTTCAGATTTTTTACCTTAAATTCAATTGCTTTCCTTATTCCCTGAACTAAGGCTTCATATTCAGCTATGTTATTTGTACATTCAAATTCTAACCTACATGCAAGAAAATGTTTGTTTTTTTCAGGGTCGATCAGGACACAGCCGGCTTTCATCCTTCTAAAGTTTTAGAATCATAAAAAAAAAGTGTCCAGAAATCGCTAACTACTATGCAGGAATTTACATCTACTTCTACTGGTAAGTCTACTATTTTACAATCGATTTCAGCAGCCTATGACAACCGAAGGAGATTAGGCTGAGCGTCTGATGTGTCACTGGCTTCTTCTGCTTGGTAATTTCCTGGTTCGAACTCAATAAAGTACTTTCCCAAAATAGAATCCACTAGTTTGTTTTTTCTTCGAACTGAGTAACATTCTCAGTTCATGTGGGGTCCCTCAAAATTTTAATTTGATTCAGGATTCCTTTATACGACAGCCGTAGATGTGAGCAGTCCGAGGCAAAATATCCATTTAGCTTTGCCGACCAGTCTCTGCTCAGAACAAGCCCATAAGCTTTTGGTATGTCAGCCACCACAATATCAATAAATTGACACACCTTATCATTTGAAGACAAGCGGACTAGAACATCCTCCATTTCCCCAATTACCTTCACATTCATTCCATCCAACTGAACAACCCTCCAGGTGGATGGTTTAGGCTTCCCATTTATCTTCTTGCAGACTGACAGTGGCATGATGTTAACTGATGCCCCCGAATCCACTAAGCAATTATGCACATTGTGATTGAAAATCTCAAAAGTAAGAATAAAAGGTGGGTTCTAGTTTTTTAGCTTACCTCCTATACTTGCCTCACCAATTTATTCTTCCTGGGGTTCATTGCCAGTAGGCAGCCTCTCCTATGACACCTCAAGTGCTTTTAATAGATTTTCTTTTTGATGTGATAGATTGCACATTTCAAATAATGAGATGTTTGCCCTTACTTTTTTGATATCCTCCACAATGTCATAGTCCATCTGATGTTCTGTGAGCTTTGGTTTAGCATTTTTTTTCTTCATTGGGTTTAGCAAACATGTTGGTCTTCCTCGGACTTTGACTGGTGATGGAAAATATCGGAATTCTATTAGTTGAGGAATTGTTCTGAAATTTCTTAACATTCTTTTGAAGTCTTTTGATCTTCGGGAGCATAAAACTATTCTCCTTAAGTAACCCCTGGCTTCTTGTTGCTACATTTGTTTCCAGGATGCTCTCATTCTTCAGATCCTTTTCTTCTGTGGCATCGAACAAAGAAACATAGTCCCATAAAAACATGGTCTCATCCTCCTGCTTTTCCACTGATGTATTGCCATCTTTTGCTTCTTCATCTTTATCTTCTGTTAATTTAGAATCCAACAACTGATTCATAACCAACGTCATCGAATTTATCCATTGAGGACAATTCTTTTCAGAATGGGGTTGTTGGTGGAAAGTGCAGAAGTTATCCATTCCTACCTCCATTAGATTCATAGATGTAGGGCTGTGCAGAGGGGTTTGGGGTTGACTGTTGTCTTCTCTTTTCCTATAATAAGGTTTATAGAACTTATGTGCTTCCTTGTCCTTCTCTAAATTTATTATTCTGTTGGAAATATTTTGCATCATCTTTAACATTTCCTCAAAATCACATGACTGCTCCTCTTTAGGTTTAGTAAATAACAAAGCTTTTCCCCCAACATTTTTTTCTCATGACCGTTCACGATAATCCTCAATGCTTTATTTTTCGTCCTCTACCTTCTTTGCTTCTTCATAGGTCTCTGATAATGTAGGTTTGGCCTTCATTTTGGCAAACATGGCCAACTCAGGCCCTAGAGCTAAGGTATGATATTCAATCAGGACCTTGTCTGAGGGTTTGTCAGTTTCAAAAAAATTATTAAGATAGGCCACGAATCTTTGGGTAAAACTATGCACCTTCTCTTTTCTTTCCTTCTTTAAAGAGCATAGTCCTTTCATGAGTGCTGCATGCATCTTTTGGTTTGCATAATTACTTATAAAAATCCTTTCAAAGGTATCCCAATCTGGGATAGAGTTTGCAAGAAAACCAAAATACCATGATGTTGTTGCACCTTTAAGAGTGTGTGGGAACAGTCTACAAACTACATCTTCATGCTCCCCGGCTCTTAACCCTTCTATTTCCAAATAAAAACTTTGTAATAGGTCATCAACTAGCATCTTCTCATTTGGATCAAACTTAGGCAGCATCTTCTCAAAGGCTTGAGGCAAGTCATGTAGTGGAGGTGTTAAGTTCAAAGGCGACCTGGCTTTCCAAGCAGGTGGAGGGTTAGGTGGGTTGGGTGGTTGATTAGCGTTTATGCCTACCATGACTCTAGGTGGAGAGTGAGGTGGTGACTGAATAGGAGTATGCACAGGGGAACCATAAGGAGTATCTAGGCCTACTTGATTCAAAGGCTGTATAAATTCTTGTAAGGCTGTTTCTACAAGTTCTTCCAAATCTTCAACCAACATTGAGTCCTCCAATATAGGATGATCTTTGCTTTTATATTCTCATCTGGGTAATTCGGGGATAATCGGTAATCCTCCAATCTTCTTCACGTATGCCATAGTGTGTATTCTCAGATTATTAACAACTTCGTTATCCACTAAATACAAATGTTCTCTACATTTTTCTTCCGGAATCGGATTATGCAACACACTACCTTCTAAACAGTTACCGGTGGAATAATCTCAGGAAAACGGGTTTCCTCGACCATCCATGCACTAGTGGCCCTCCTTCTAGCGCCAAAAACTATTGAGGCCTGGAAATTCGTAGCCAACAACAGCAAGGGATTCTCCCCAGTCAACGTTCCCAACTAGCCCGTGACTGTTTGGTGTAGGGAATCCGTCGGGTTTGTGGTTCGGCTACCGTAGGTCAAGTAACAAAAATAAAAGGTTTTATCAGTTGTGACCCGGTCCACCATATATATTTTTGTATTTTTTTTATTTTAAGTATGATATGCGAGTGCCTACCTAACATGCAGATTGATTGAGAATGCAAGGAGTGTTCACAATGTGATGCGCAGGTTCTTACCTCTCGTCTTAAACTCTCTCACATCTAAATCACACACAACTAGAAAACAAATACTAACTAAGCTATCTATAGAGAGCTAGATATTAATTCATGAGTAATGTAATACTGTTCACATGTTACGGCAAATCACAGATAACTGTTCCTAGAACCAAACACATAAGCATGAATAAATATATACACGACAAGATAGCTCATCAACAGTTAAAACCTCCATTACTCATAGTGGAAAATATCACAGAATATACTAGAGAACATTCAGGCAAGAACATAGGTTCAGAAAGTTAGAACGCTCTCACAGCTAATGAAACACAGTCGAAAATGAAATAGCTCCCCTTCAACATTGTTCAGGTGTGGTGGAATGGCATTTGTGGACAAATGCATACATGTCACCGATGAGCATGAAATTGGGAGACATGAAGCGAACTTGCAGTCATTCAAATATGTCACGTATGATATCGCTGGAGGGAATGAAAGGAAAAAAATACAATTGGTCACCTCTCAGGTTAGCAATGAGTTCGTAAATAATATTTTTTCCTATTGATATCTATTGCTACTTGATATATGTAACAACCTATTGATCTGTACATATTTATTGTGGATCTACCAGGTATTGGTATGCAACTTCATGGAGGAATTCTTTGAAAAGACACAACAGTATGTAAAGCATGTGCATGTGGCTCGTTGGGAAGATGAGCAGTTTAGAGCATTCAAGGATACATTTCCTATTTGAACTATATTATCAGTGGTCGATTTTGCTAAAAACTACACTCTTCAACCACAAAATGAGATTCAAAGTCAATATTATCACTCAGATCAGGTCAGCATAATGGTCCATATCACTTATAGACATGGGGTAGATAGTACTGAAGAGAACAACGTTATATTGAAGGAGTATCACTTTTACATAAGTGATGACAGGTGTCATGACTTGGATTTTGTACAACACAGCTTTCAATTGTTCTACAAACACTTGGAGGATAACAATACATAGATGGAACAACATTGGAATTGGTCCGATGGTTGTGCGGGGCAATTAAAAAATTCTCGTGTCTTCTAATGGTTGTGTATTCTCCACAAGAGGCACAAGGTGCCACATATTTGGAACTATTTTGAGACTGGAAACGGAAAAGGGGAACATGATGGAGTAGGTGCATGCATCAAAACTACATTATGTAGGAAAGAGATGAAATTCACAACTATTTCACTCATTTGAGATGCAAATACCATTGTTGCATGGTGTTCTTTAGTGATGGGGCAGGGAGCTAGAAGGAAAGAAGACCAATCATCTCAAAAAGCACATGTACATAGATATTTTTGGGAGGTGGTCGATGTATATCAATCACACCTATATGAGTGTAAGATCGTCTAAGGAACTCATGCATTCCATTTAGTTAGGACGTCATACAATTCTATAGTTGAAATGTGGACAAGAAAACTCTCTTTTTTTTGTTATTCATGTAGCAGTGGTGAATGGGACAACTATGAATCCACAGACTGGGTTGATAGCTGGGATCATTTACCACTCCCCATTGGTCAACAAATAACTTCAGAATTATTCCAGTTGGAGGAGGGCTAGTCAAGTATTTCACATGACTATGACCACATTTCAGATCTCATACAACCAGGTTTGACTATTATGTTGATCACTTTGAAATGTTTGCGGACTAGTTGTTCTTAGTTAGCTGACTCCTAGGTCTCCACTTTATTTTATGCAGAGCACATATACACAGTGGTTTCCCAAGAGACAATCAATGACACACTGACTATTGGCTGGCACGTTGCTTGGATGGGAAGAAGACCCTCATTGTCTCATTAAGTGACTCCGAGAGCAATGATTTTCCAATTGGGGCGATGGTTATCAAAGGAGAATAGTCGATGGGAAGAGAGACTCATGATTTGGGGATTCGTAGAGTTCATTTCTGCCCCATGCAATGCCCATAAACATTTTTGAAATCGAATTTTCTCTCCCGGGTTTGTTTTCCCCTTCTACCATTTCGTTTTTTTTTTCCCATGAATTCTCTCCCGGGTCTGTTTTTGTGTTGCATAGTGGATGGGAAGAGAGACTCACGATTTGGGGATTTGTAGAGATCGTTTCTGCCCTATGTAATGCCCATAAACGTTTTTGAAATCAAATGTTCTCTCCCGGGTTTTTTTTTCCCTTCTACCATTTCGTTTTTGTTTTCCCATGAATTTTGACACTAATGGAAATCCCATCTTGGGAATCCCACAACCAAAAACATTTTTATTCATATCTAGCACTTGTTTTTTGTTTTTATGCACATCCTTTTTTGGTATGAATTAGGAGTGCAAGAGAACCAAAACTAGCTTGATAAACTTAGTGATGAGAGGAACGTCACAAAAGATAAAATGGGGCTACTTACTCTTCTATGAACACCTTGGAGAACAATGGAAGGGAAGGGAATACTTCCTTGTGTTGGGTGTGTAAGTATTGTGGAGGCCAAGCTAGACAGATCTTGTAGAGGTGTCCATAGCTCTGTGGTTGAGCTCACTATCTTAGTAATTCTTCCTTTCCACTTCTTTAGCGGTTTGATAAACCCAACTATGGATTGACTTGGATGAATATTGGTGTGTATTTGGCTATATGTGAGCCTGATGTTCCCTTTCTCCTTGTGCAAGTCATGCAAAAATCGGCGGTGGAATTTGTGCTAAGAGATTGATGAGCACAATTGGCCTATGGTTGGGTGGAATGTTGAAGCGACATACCTAGTTGCTCACGGCAGCTCATTTTCAAGATAAGTAATCTTTGTATTAATTTTGCAAAGTATTTGTTTTATGAATTGTTATGAATGTATCAAAAGAGATTTTCTTTTGTAGTATTTTCATACATTATACATTTTCATATGTTTTCACTTTCAATGCATTATTGATTATGTCCATCGGGCTAGATGCCCGGTTAGATAGCATCCTAGTCGTGACCTCTCTTTAGCGAGAGGGGAGGGGGGTGTGACATAACAATGATGTTGCAGGAAGTATTGACGATAGGAAAAACACATCCGATTATGCTTTTAATTTGGGTGCAAATATAATATCTTGGGAATCTCATAAATATCCCATTGTCAACATGTCATCTGCATAAGGATAATATGTAGCAACCACCACTTTCCATGCATTTTGGGTAAGAATACTTTTAAAGGATATGGGACACACAAAAAATAATCCAACTCCTATTTTTTTTATAATAGTTATTCAATAACATTGTGTAAACATGATGTATTTCATAGAAAGACCAAACATATTGTCAGGCCCCCACCCTTCTACCAGCGAGAGGACGTGACTATAATGCTGGGAATTTGGGAAACTAAGCCCCATGAACGTAAAATAAAATGCATTGGAAATAAACATACGCATATGCATAAATTACTGTCAAACCACGGAAGCATTTACATTTCATTCAACCATTAACATGTTCATCATATTTATAAATTAAACACAGTTGCAAGGCTTTAAACACAAGAGATACTTATCTTTAACAGAAGCTTGTCCCGCAACCAGCTACATCGCTGCAACGTTCCACCCAACCATAGGCCAGTTCTCTCATGAATCTCTCAGCAACACTTCCACCCTCGAGCTGGGCATGATTCCACAAGGAATAAGGAGAAACTATTACGCTCACACGTAGCCAAGGATACACAACTCATCCAAGCCAACACAGTTGGGTTTATCAGGCTAACAGAGATATGGAAAGGTTGGTTGCTAAGCTACTGAGCTCAATCCAAGAGCTATGGACACCTGCAATAGAACTAGCCTGACTTCTAAGACATCCACACACACCCGATACAAGGAAACATCCACTTATCTGTTGCGCAATCCCTCAGGCCATGACTTCCCTTCCTATGTTATTCAGGGGGTGTAGAGAAGAAAGCTAACCCTTTAGCTCTGTTTGTGGGGATCCTGCACACACTAGGTTTATCAAGCAAGCTAAAATCCCATTTCCACTCCCAATTCAACTCAGGACAAAGCCAAAATATGCATCCACAACAAAATACGATTTTTGGGTTGGATGAAAAGCAGTTCCGACAACAAAAATGAAATTACAGAATGGGTAAAAATGGCCCTTTAGCTGCAATACGAATTCTAGACACGTTTTGGCCCTATCGTGGCCAAATGGGCTCAATAACACCCCAAATCGTGGGTCTCCTCCCCCACTCACTGGGCATTTCCAAAAAAACGATTTCCAGCTTCAAAACAATGGAGAAAAATGCAGCAAAACATGGGGAAGTAAACTCAGCCACTGATAATCACTAAAACCGATTTCTCAGCCTAAACAAAGTGAGGTAGCAACAAAAAAACGTGCATGGTTTCACACATTGGAAGTTTTGAATGCATGAGAGAGCTCACGTGAAGGAAAAATGGGTGAGGAAAACATGCCAATGTGAAAGCATGGTAGAATGGCCTACGTTTTTGGGTTTTTTACTTGCCTAAGGATTCAAAACGCATTTCCTAAAAATTGATGGCTTTTCCAATTTGAATTTGGGTTGTCATACCATGCCCATCACATGCAATAACCAACTCAACCAACTTCTGGCAGTAATAAACGATTGGTTGAGTTAGAGAAGAAAGGTAGTTGACAATTTGATGGGTTCTCCCATTGACATTTGGCTTTTTCCCATTGGCCCCAAAGGTTAAATATTCCACCCCCCTTATCCGTAAGAAATCATGCCCCTTCTCATTATGGTAGCATTGACATAGCTGGTTGTGGGTCTTTTAATTAAAATGCATATGTACATGGTGTCCGTAATTATAATGTGTTGAGCTAGCACAAAATACCATCGACAACGATTTCAATCGCCAGAACATAAAACAATAATCCATGGCGGGTCTTTGAGCCTTTAGCTCTGCACCACGATTAATTACATTATATGCATCATATACATTTGATGCAAACAGGTTCAAAACCAGGGTGTTACACATATTGACACTCGCTATCATTTCATGAGTTAGTCAATAATCGACATATTACATAACCATTAGGAACAAATGAATTTGAGTTTAAGAGAAAACACTTAGGGATTGAGGATCCTGAGACTAAGGGGGTGTGTTAAAAAATGTAATCCCAGTGGTCAATAGTCCATTAATTAGTTGGTTAGTTGAGTAGTTGATTTGGTCACCTTATCTTTATTAATGACCCATAGTATTTCCTTACCCATAGTATTTTCCCAAGGTTTTGTTGTTATGTACTCCTATATATGTTGCTGCTTAATAATGAGAAGGAAAAAAATATGCCCACTTGTATTCCATCATTTCTACTTCATTGCTTTCTTTAACATTCTAACAACCCTGCCGATTTGAGAAAAGATATTGCAAAGAAATCAACAGTTTCAGCAATTCCAAAATCTATATGAAACCAATCCCGTGATAGAAAAATGAAAATTAAATAAACATTAGGGAGCCTAACAACTTCATGTGAAAAAGAGAGCTAGCTTTTTTCAAAATGAATAAAAACCAACTTCGAGAAAAAAAATTATTATGAAAATGAGCTAGTGTTTTCAAAACGAATAAAAACCATTACGAAAATATCTTTATGCAAAATACTCATGGCATCCACATCTTGTTAAGAGCATATGATCACGTTAAGAGCATATGATCAAGTTGAGGATCTTATGACATCTACATCTTCTTGAAGAGCCACTAACTATATGATCGAGTTGACGATGTTAATTTCTAATTAGAAGTTGTCCATGATTTATTTTCCTCTCCTGAATGCGGGTGATAGGGAGGCAATTGGTACCCAGTGCAGGGATGGCATGGCCCAGCACGTCATCAAGCAACCCATCCCACATGGTGGATCTGACAAGACTTACACGTAAACCCGATCCAGGCTAGATGCAACCCTCTGTCAACCTCCACCCAAACCTGAGACGCCTGACTCTATGCACCATTTTGACATCCATTCTATTACCCATTCTCCCTCCGCTCCCTTGTTTACGGTGATAAGCATGCCACCACATTAGCGGGGCACTCCCAGGCAAGGAAGAGGTTGTGGAAGAGCCGGCAAATTTAGACCGACGCCATTCAGTGCTCACGAAAGTTCAGAAGGATTCGATGTTGAGGTGTCGGAGCCTGTGCGTGGTATGATGGATGGATGGGAGGACGAGCTTTCAAGCTCACTCTCGGCGGCCAAGCGCACTCCAAACCTCAGAAGGAATTACTGGGTAATAAAAAATTTGCTCACTCACCTTATTTTGTGTTCGATCAATTTTTATGCAGCTCCTGAAGCCCAACCTATTGGCAATGCTCCTCTTGATCCCACGCCTCCCTCAGTGCATCCAACCCCTTCCCCCCCGCATTCCTCCTCTATTCCTCATCACCCCATTTCCACCCCTGCACCGTGCATTCCCTCTGCCCCGAATCCCATGAACATCGCCCATATTTCTCCCCCTCCTCCTCAATGACAGTTCGCTCATCCAAAGGGAAAGATGACCAAAGTTCTTCCACTGAGAAAAACGGCCCCTTTACCAGTCAAGCGTCCCAATTCTGTTCAGAAGGATAGCATGGACAATTCCAAAGGCAGCCACAGTGTCAATAGTTCGTGTGAAGAAGTTGATGCCAGCAAAGAACAAGACGAGCAACTCGGTACATGCTTTGGTACACTAATCATCCAGGTTCGCTTTGTCAAGTATTAAGTCCAAGTTTTATGTTCCAATCTTTCTCATTTTGGGTTCTCATTAGGAATAGTGCTATTCGGAGCAGTTTTGTTTAGGCTACGCGAGAAGGTTCTATAATCCTTCCAACATTAAACTTGTTTTGTAAAATTTGTTTTCCCTATCCATGAGAGGATCACCTTAACAATATCAACCTCCATGTCCCCTTTAGGTAGAATGGTGTGCTTCCTTTGTTTTTGCTTACCTCCATGATGGACACGGTGACATGCACTACTTTTGTATGTATTATTATTTCTTTTTAATAAAATAAACCAAAACTAAAAAGAAATTAACCAAAACTAAAAAAAATTGAAGCTTTATTTTCCTCGATGTTCCAACAATGATTAATAGCATAAATATGAATGACAAAGCTTTAATTCCCTAATTACAACCTCTCCATGCTTCCTTTTACTCGAAATTCTAACAATGATTAATAGAATAAATTCATTGAAATCGGCCTGCGGACTAATTCCAACCTCTCTATGCTTCCTTTTACTCGAAATTCTAACAATGATTAATAGAATAAATTCATTGAAAGACGAGGCAGACTAATTCGAACGATGTGGGAAGTGACGGATAGCGTGCATGTATTTATGCCTTAATACATCTTCATACAACATCATATCTTCATTTGTTTTAGGAAAAGAGGATTCAATTGAAATTTCCACATTCTTCGCTGTAAGCGAACACAGAACCAGAAAAGAAATGGCCGACAGAAGACACATTTCTGGATCTCAATCCGCCCAGCGTCCAAGGAATATCGAGAGAGAGAGAGCAGACGACGACGTCGGACTTTAACCCCCTCACGCGAGAGGTGTAACCGATCAATTGATAGTCTGATACTTCCGAATTATGAGGCACCACAAATGTAATACATCTTTTCTTACTAGAAAGTCAGGTTAAGCCTACAAATTTTTTTGGATCAGAATACATTAGGTTGAAAGGAGATTAAAAATCGGATACATTTCCATACGTGTAAAAGGATCATAGGGATATTGAGGACTAAGAAGTTTGGAGCAATAATAGTATAAATTGTGGATTAATTTTTAATGGATTGTGCGACAGGAATGAAGATGCCAGAGAAAATGATATAGCGAGGAGGAAGCATCAGTTTTTTAATGCTCACAAATCTGAAGAATGGTAAGCTTTTTATTAATTATTATTTCAACCGAGCAAATTCCTCAATTTTCAACGCTATAGCTATCTTTATTTTTCTTGATATCTCATCCGCGTTCAATCGAATCGTCGCAAATATGGTTCAGGTTTAGAGATGTGTATCACCCTTCACGTGAAACCTGCAATCAACTTGGAAAGGATATGTTGGAGGACGCAATATCTGAAGCGTTAGATGCTTGTTTCGTTGACAAGTTTTCATCTGGAAACTCCTCTAACTGTGTATACAAGTGTAAAGCCCGGAATTGTCCGAAGGCTTTTCAAGCTCTTAAATTTGTACTTAATCACTTGCAGAGCAAACACCCTGAGATAGTCCAATCTGTCACAGCAACTGCAAGTGACCAAGTGTATTATGAACACTTCATGAAGTAAGTAAAATTGATCTGAGAATATAAGGCATGATATAAATTAATACGTCTCTTTTCTAATATATTTCGATTTGTATCTAATAAATATGATGTTGAATTATCTATTTGCTGGATTGGTTACAGGCATCCATATGACCCTTTTCCAGAACAGGTACATTATTTTATTGACTATTAATTATGATCAGGCTCCACTTTCTATCATATTTGCTTACGCTAAGCTTGCACATTGGATGCACTTAATACAGATGAACGACTTACAGCGTCTTCCACCAGTGGTCGTGCCTATACAAGGGGCTGGGTGAGTATGTATGTTTTTCGTCAGCTTTAAAAGTATTTTAGTCATTAACTGTCTCCCGTAACTAACTAATTTATGCAATATTCCAGACCCTTGGGGCCATTCGTAGCTGCACCAGTTGAGGTAACGTGGGAAATGATAGCAAATGAAACTCTGAAAATTCCAACGGTTCAACATTCTCGGAGTCTTCCAAGGTAACTACAATTTGTTTTTGAATTTGCTTTTGGTTACTTGATTCAAATCAAGTAAGTCTGATAACACAATCTTTTTGTTTTCTGTTTGCAAACAGATATGATGATGTCGATCCTCCGACAGAAGATGAGGTTACGGTTACTGACTACAGAGTCACAAATATTTGATTACTGAGACACATCATTTTCACGTACATTGCATTGCCTTGCTTAAACAAACGGGACAAACATTCAATTTTAGTTTTAATTTAATCAATTTTCATATTTTCAGAATAATTATAAATAAATATTTAAATGTTGAGAAAAAGTAAGATTTTCTGTTAATTAAACAAGTGAAATAGCAGCAAGGCTGCTTATACCTGCCTCTTAGAAATATTTTATTGTGATATTGTATATAGTTTAAAGTTAAAAGTTAAAGAAATTATGAAACATTCAAACTTGAAACAATGTATTACTTGTTGCCATGGTACTTATATTTCTATGTGAGATTGCTTGTTGTTTATAGGTTGTTGCATTACTTGTTACTTCTTGTAACTGTCATTGTTTATATTTCTATGTGTATATCAATTAATTAGTTATTAAGTAAGTCCTTGAAATTAAAGATCCAAAATGAGTTTACTTGTCTTTGTGAATAGGAGAGCTTTTGTCACTACCAATAGTTGAGATAAGCAACATAGATGCCTAGTACTTGGCTCTTAAAAATGGTTTAATAAATATTACCTAAGAAATAGATATTGAATAACATTAACAATGTCGAATGCCTAATAAATACTTAACAATATAGATATTAAAAATGTAACAACAATTGGAGATTTTGAAAAATCTGAATTCCAATGTAAGCACCAACTATTACAATGAAACTTTCAAGAAGATAATTCTTTAAAAACATAGAATGTGTGGCATTGTTGTATATAAATATATGCTAATCTAATAAAAAATAATAATAAAAAGAAATATTTACAAGTGTTTATAAAAATAATGTTATAGACATTGAAAAAGAAAAGATATTTGATTATATAAAATTAAAACAATAATAAGAAAAATATGATGTATAGATTTATTATGTTTTATTATATTAAAAAAATTAATATTTTAATTATTATTAAAATAAAATGGTATAATATTAATATTTGATATTTATTTAAAACAATTTTTATTAAAATTAGAATTTTAAATTTATAGATTTATTATGTTTTATTATAAAAATAAAATTAATATTTTAATTATTATTAAAATAAAATGGTATAATATCAATATTTGATATTTATTTAAAATGATTTATATCTAATGAAAAGTGTAGATATAAAAAGTGACATGAAATTGTTGTAAGTTAACTTATAAGATTAGGTTTGGATTTTTTAACTTATAAGTGAAAGCATGAGGCATGCCACCTCATATCCACAAAAATGCGTTTCATAAGGCATACCACCTCATAACCACAAAAAGATGTGCTTCATGAAGCATACAAAGAAATATCACCTCATATCTATACACAAAAAATATGCTTCATAAAACATACTACCTTGTATAATAGAAAACATGAGACATACCACTTCATATCTACAAAAAGATGGTCTTTATGAGACAAGCCACCTTATGTAATAGAAAACATGCCTCATGAAATCACTCCTTATACAGCTAGAACATGCCTCATGAGACAAACTATAACATTAAGAATAACATCAAAAACAACAACAAAACTAAAGAAATGGAAAAAAAACCAAATATACAAAATTTTAACAAATTGCTTTATACCCATAGAAAATAATAATCTTAACAGAAAAATGAATTGTATATATTGATCGAATGAAATATATCAATATACGTCATGGAGGACTACCTTATTTAAAAAAAATAAAAAATAATAATTCCATGGAACATTTAATCTTTATATAAAATTCATGTTAAAAACACTAACATAAAAAATGATATTGACTTTAAAATGCTTTGGATATATCAATATAAAAGTTATATATGATAATATACTCTCTAAATTAAATGCATGATATGTTTCTCCAAATTAAATGCATCTTATATTAAATATGTTTTATATTTAAGAATACTTAATCTTCATTAAAAAAACCATGTCACAAAGTGTTTTTTTATTTAAAAACTGTAAATAATAAATAAAAGATATACCATTTATATTTCTGTAGTGGAGACACTGGAGAGTCTGGAGACCGATACATCAGCAACGTGGCTTTTACTTTTAATGGAAAACATCTCCACTTGGCTTGACAACGGTGATCTCCACATGCGGAATATACAGCTGTAGATTGCAGGCCACCGTCTTGTAGTCACCAAATCCCATCTCTGCCTATCAGTTCCTTATTTTCTTGTTCACCACGGACTACGCAGAATTCCCACCAAATCCCATCTCTGCCTGTCAATTATTTATCTTGTTCACCACGCATTACGCAGTATTCCATCCATTTATTCGGCGCTTTGATTGATCTCCATCTCCTAGAGTAGTAAAGCTTTGGGATTATTTATTTTCTTTTTCGCAACGGACTACGCAGAAGTCCCTGATCTATTTATTCGGCGCTTTGACTGATCTCCATCTCTTGGAGTAGCATACCTTTGGGAGAAGAAAGATTGCAAGAAATTTTCGAGATTTATACGAGAAATTAAGTTTGCAAGCTATGTCGTCAAGTTCATCTGTGTCTCTAGACTTTCTGGGAGTTCAGAACGCCCCTGAAGCAAACGAAAAATTCATGAAAGGTAGTAGCAATTTGGAAATGGAATTCGGCCCTGAAAATCGTCTATCGAAGCTGAGATGTATGGTTTCTTTTGCAAACGCCTTGAATTTGTCTCGCATTGTAGCCATTAATGATAATTACCTTAAGTTGGTCTTGGTGATCAAGTTGTACCAACTATTTAGTTACAATTATCTTTGACATGAGGATTGGAATTTGGGTTCTATCCTGCCCATGTTTGGATAAGGCAATAGAGAAAACTGACTGTAGCAGACGAGAAGTAGAATTGTAGAATTAACCGTGTTTTGTCTCTTAATAAGGGCATTAATTTTGCTACTTGTAGATATGGTTGTCCACTTCAGGGCAAAAAGAACAAAAAAAAATGAATTGTTCAATGAATGGAAAGATATTCTAAAGCCATGCATATTGACCAATATTCAATTGTGTGAATTCGTTTCTTTTTCTAATTCCCCTCGGGCCTTGAGGCAAGGCGAAGCATGGCATGGTTGTAAATGCAACGTTTTGCTTCTTAAAGCCAAACGTCATATTCATAATTATTTGAGACAAAAGGAAATTTGGCTATTTTAGGAGAGGAGAGACAATTTGCTCTTCCTTTAATACGAATCAATCATTGTAACTTTAAAGGATCCTACATGTATCAGAAAGCTCTGAAACTAAATTTTAGGAAGTTTTAGTTTTGCTCTCTAGCCCTTTTAGGGATCTTGGACTCACCTTCTCATGGCCTGGAACCTCCTTCCTTCTCCTTTTCACTATTATGGAAGCATTAGCACATCAGTTGCAGGTTGGTTTGAATCGCTTGATTGAGTTACTGGATCGTTTTTTTTCAAATTGAGATTGTTAGGTACAATTCATTTAATTAAATATTATAGAACATGTTATAAAACGAAGTTTTGTTTATAAAGTTTAGGTTATTTTCATATTCCCCTAAATAATTTGTCCCATATTGGAGATCATCATCGGTGCCCTCTTCGGTGCCATAGAATGAAGGTTTTTTCTACATAATAATTTATTTATTATGTAACACAGATCAGGGATCTTCACAACATGTGGCAGACCACATGGAGTATCGGGGATATTAATGTTTGATATTCAATAATTAAACTTTATAATTTCAAGCCACATCTTTCACAATTAATTTTTTTTTTTAATTGTATAATATAATTGGCCAACAAGTCACCAATTATGAGCTTCGTTGCTTAGGATAATACATTCGTTTTTTTTTTTTAATTTCAATTCAACCAATGTAATAATGGGAAATTGTTGGATTTTTTGACAATGTTGATTGTAGATATTCTTTGATTTAATTAAAGGAGAGTTCGGTGAAAATTATTGGTTCTTTTTTATGGTTTGGATTGTCCCAACCAAAACATGTCATGCCAATGTAATAATGGGGAATTGTTGGATTTTTTTTTTGATAATGTTGATTGTAGGTATTCTTTGCTTTGATTAAAGGAGTGTTTGGTGAAAATTATTGGTTCTTTTTTATGGTTTGAATTGTCCCAACCAAACCATGCTACGCCACTTAGAATAGTAAAGTGAGTGATAGCGTAGACTCTTTTTTCA
>LPNX010758322.1:7215-41119 GCA_001517045.1 Pseudotsuga menziesii | reverse complement strand
TTATCTATGAGTTATGAATTTTATTATAGTTTAGGTTTCATAATCAAAGATAATAATGGTGCAATGATGTATAGAGTTATTTGAAAATCAATGGATGAGACCCCCCTAAAATTGTGGTTGCATATATATCCTATGGTGATGATATGTTTTAGTACTCTTTGTTATCTATGATGTTGGATAACAATAACCAAGGTATATCGTTGGTGTGTTCTTAGGCTAGGATGATGGTTCTTGTGATGATCATGTTAAATCTGTGAATAGATAGAGAATGGTTTTAGTTTGAGGGCTATATGCTTGCATGGTACTTAATTTTGAACTATTAGTATGAGGATGGGTGTGCATTGCAGAAATCATATTGTATGATCCTTGCACAAACATAAGTCTTGACATTCCATCGAGTGAGACCTTCTCCTTCATAGGGAATGAAATGCTAACAACTAGGCAATAACGTACCCCCTTTTTGGACACCAATGTCCACCTTGGTCTAAAATTGACCCAAAAAACAACTTTCATATCCTCTTCATAGAAGTTGGCCTTCCCCCCATTGAGAGTATGACTACAACCAAGTATTTAATGTATAATCAAAAGATGAGGCTTCTTAAGATTGCTTCAAACTCCAGTGAAAGTCACTTGCAACTTAAGAAGGGTTGGCCTAGATATGCTATGTCTTATCTAAACCATTGGATAATAGAGGAGGTCACGCTACAAAATATTCGTATCAAATCTAGAGTTAAGGAGAAAATGTAGTGCAATAAAGAAATAGAAGATAAGATAAAATTAAGATACTATAAAGTGGCCACTAACCCCAATCTAGAAGATCAAAAGTATATTTATGTTATAGCTAGTTGAAGTAAGAAACTCAACATTTCTAAAATAGGAACATACTACATAGTGAAACATGGTGGTGGACAATTCATAAAATGTTGTGGGGTAAAGGGATGTTTCTTCTTTGTGGTACTAAGAAGGTGGAGGATGAAAAACTATTTCTCTTATAATGTTCTCCACATCAAAGTCCAGTCTCAAAATATTTGTAATGCTACCGACCCTCCTAACTTATTTTTTTCTAGATATAAGGGAATCAATGACTAGCCAACTACTTGTGCAAGGTCTAGGTTCAAATCTGATTAGATTCCATTATAAACCCTAGGCTAGCTATCAGCAACACATAAGCCATCATCTAGCATAAAACTCATACCTCAACCTACAATCGATGTCTCTTGATTAGAGCACCTACCCTTCTAGCCAAATCATAAGAAGCCTAGATATCCTTTATAAATACCTTCCTAACTTATTAACTCATCAAAACTTTAAAAAATGCTTTTTAACATAAAAATATAAATCTAAAAAAAATAAATTATAATTCCCTAATAATTTCCTTAAATGTTAGATATACCAAAAACCAATTTCAATAAACGATAAAAAAATATCGTCATCACTCGATTCTCCTTTTCATGTAAACGTGTTATTCAAGTAGATAGAGAAGACCAAATTGTTCAATAGGCTCACGAGCTTCCTAGACTTCATTAGGCACACTTCCAATTAAACCACGGACTAATTGGCCAGGAAACGATAAACCATTTAAGAAGATAAATCCCTTCACAAGTCGCACTTCTAAAGTCAAGTTCATTTCAATTCTATAGTTCTAATAAAAATATCTTCTTGGAATCGATAAATCTCGGTGATAGTGACATTTTAAAAAGCACGCCGTTTACACCTAGAAAACATTTTTTAATTAAATGATTTTTTTATCATCCTATCACAATAGCAAATGGAGTATGCCGTGGCCACTTTAGCAGTGAAGCCATTCACTTTGTGGAAATTGGGTTACCTGTATTGGTGAAGCATTCAAAGCAAAACAGGTCAAGTACACCTGGAAGCCATGCATTTTGTAGAGCATTCAAAGCAGAACGGGTCAAGTACACCTAGAAGCCATGCATTTTGTGGAAATTGAATTAAGGAAATGAAACTTCAATTGCATGCAAAGAGCCATCCGTCTACCTATAAGCGTCTTAATGGACCTGGACACTGGAAATGTTTTTGATAAGCATAATCAATTCAGAGAGAATGTTGTCAATTCTGAAATGTTCCTTCCCATTATTTTGTTACAATACAAACCCAGGGAAATATGTTTTCATATATTACAGAAAGTAATGTTGTAATATGCTTTTTGGTTGCAGATAAGGGACGGCTCAATCGTTTGAAGTGGTCTCTATGAGAGGTAGAGATAAACAACCATGTGATTGTTCGCTTCCTCGATCCTTCCTTTACAAGGAATCCAGACTTTGTGAATGAATACACAGCAGCTAGCCTTGTCTTCAGAATCCAGGTGTTTATCTGGTGTTTCTGTGGGTAATTGACTTTAAGTCGTAACAAGCTGGGATGTGCAAAATCGCAGAAGGAATGCTACCCATGCTCGTGCTTACTATGTTGCCTTTACTACTGGATAGGCTCGAACAGAACTCCAATCTACTGATGCTACTACTGCTTCTGTTGGATTTCGGTCTTCGCTAGTATTACTTATTTTCGAATTGTTTTATAAAATGGTAAACACGGTAGGTATTAGCAGAGTGCTAAGGGCGGGTTTCAGCATAGTGACTCAATCCAGCGCCTGGCTCACGTTACTCTCGATATGTCAGATATATTATCAGTCAAGAAGGTTGTGAACGGGGTAGGTGAACCTTAAAAATTTATTTTAATAATTTCACGCAAGCTAGCTAGTATATTGCGCCGCCTGTGTAATCATGCTTATAAATTTGTAATCCTTGATTAGGCGACAGCAAGTAGGAGATTGAGCTAAACACCATTTTCAGTAATCATTTGCAACGAGAAAGGCAGATATAGTCTAATCATGGGACGTACACCATTCTGTGGTGAACACGAAGGGCTGAAGAGAGGATTACCTAGGGTTTGGGTAGCTGTCAAACTTTTTTCCAATTTTTTCAAACTTGGTAAGAGTTTCAATCTCTCTGAAAATCTTGAATTCAAAGAAAATTTGTTATGAGTTTTATCAATTGAGTACATTCGATGAATTCTAAAGAGTTTAAATGAAAACTTCAATTATACCTAAATATCATTCTGAAACTTCGATTATACCTAATTTTAGTGTTTTTTACCAAATTCTTGAAAGAAAAAAGGTCAATTTGCTATCAACTAGGTTTTTCGGCCACCGTTTCTCATACTCCGTTCTAGGGTACTCTTTCCATTGCTGCACCAATAACCCATTTCTCCATAATTTATCTCAGTGGCAGATGGGTTTGCACGGTCAAGCACAGATCCACTAAACAACTCTTCAAGTCAACAAAAGAATTTGTCATTTCGTCTGTTTTTAAAATTGTGTTTTAATTAAAAAAACAGTTCTACGAGAATGGTCAAATTTTTAAATTAAGCGTTTAACATGATTGAAATCGAATAATATCTGACAGGGATCATGTTTTTGAATAATAATAGCATATTCTTACCCCGTTTTCCAATAAGGATCGGTATAGATTTTTTACAGTTCATGACATGATTGAAATGAATCTTTCGAATTTGGAATGGAAAGCAGAAACAATGTAATCAACTGCAGCGTAATATTTTTTAGGAGAGCAACGATCTGGCATATTGATTAATGACTATGTGTTTGTAAGTTGTGCATTATACTTTGCGTTTAGTGTATTTGTCGATCGGTGTATTGGTTGCTGCGTTTCTTGGTGGGTATAACTGCTACTTTGTTTCTTTGGCTCTTTTTCCCTTTCCAAAGTGCTTTTGAGAAGGGTTTTTCATTATGTTGCTTCGCTTTGTTTCATCAGAGGCATTCTGTTGGGCGAGAACTGGTGAAAGGCAAGCGTCTTGGATGCGTAGAAAATATTTGTAAGCTGTATTGAAACAAGATTAGCCTATCATCACTTGTTGCCCGGCTATTCCCCGTCGGTTTGACGAAGTAGGTTGCAGATCCAAGGAAGGTGGGTTGCACGCAGCAGGGCATACACCATTCTTCTGTATCTTTATCTTTTTAATCTTTCCCACTTCACCAATACAACAACAGAATTCAGTGAAAGCTTGATCAGTTGTCTAGTTCGTCCATCCGTAGTTCCATTTGTCATTGGCTTGGTTCCATTTCCATCATCATGGAAGATACACAGCTTATTTCCTGGTCTTATGATGGACTAGAAAGGGAGGAAAAAAAGATTTTACTGGCTTACGAAGGTCTTACAAAAAATTCCCAAGAGACTCTCATGGACATTTACTGGTTTTTCAGCGGTTGGGAGTGGGAGACAGTAGCTTCTATTGTAGGAGAAGAACGGCTCTTTGCTCTTGAAGACATTCATCTTGTGACAAGACACATTGACAAAGTAAGGGTGTGCTCTACGGCTGCATGGATTAGTCATAAGATGAGTAAAAGTCTCTGAATCACAACTAGAGAGGAACTATCTTTGGCTCTTGAACAAGAACAGGTTTGCCCTGCCTTTCACTTTTTCGTAATCAAGTTTCAATAGTTATATATTGATATATCTTATTTGTTCGATAATATACAAGTGTTGATTTTATGTAGAATGTGGATGAAATAAAAGGGATATGGTTAATGGATAATAAAGATCGATTTGAGTTGTGAGCGGAAAAACTAGATAAGATGCATCAATCCCTACGCGTTCTCGCTCTTGGCGATTGGACAGTCATAAAAAGTACATGTAGTCACAGATTCGAGAGATTGATATTTTTACAAGCAGGAAATGTGCCCTATTTGCCATTCAATATAGCCAATCTCGACCAGCTTAAGTTCTTGCAGAATGGAAGCGGACAGGAGATGGGTTTCAATGTGGCAGAGGCAATTCTTTTTTAAATTCGTTCCTGCTATAGATGTATATATACATGGGGTTTAATTGTTATTGTGAGGAAACTGAAAGTCATGAAAGAAGAGGATCCAGGAGTCTAATGGCACTCTTTGTGTGTCCTCGCAGAATATTCCTCCAATGCTGAGAAACCTCGAGATATGTCAAACAAGTTATTGCTCAGGTCTCAAAATAACTTCACATGTGGTGATAAAGCTACAGAACCTGTGAAGTTTGGAGCTCAAAGAATTTGTGGGACTATTCATGCTGCCAGAAGAAATTAAACTTTTATATCAGTTGACAAGAATGGATCTGACTGGATGCAGTTTGCTAAAACTACCTGAAGGTCTTGGTGAGTTATATGCACTAGAATGTCTGAATCTTAGTTGGTGTGCAGGGCTGAAAAATTTGCCAAAAAGCATAGGGGAACTTCAAAGTTTGAGGACATTGAACTTACAATTTTGTAAGAAGCTAAGTCAAATACCTGAGAGCTTAGGACAGTTGAAGCTTCTAAGAATCCTTAAACTTAAGGGTTGTTGCAGCTTACAAAAGCTTCCACGATGTCTGGTGAATTGAGTTGTCTTGAGGATCTTAATTTGTCTGGGTGCACAAACCTTAGAATTATGCCGAGGAGCTTACATAAATATATTTTTCTGATAACAAGCGAAATAGTCTCATATGTTCGATATGATTGCAGATGAAGTTTGATGATGATGCTGTGTGTCGCCACGAGGCTGTAGGTAGAACACCAACCCCATGAACGCTCGCATAGCCGCCTCAGCCTCATGCATGCACTTTGCCGCTACGCAGTCCACCAGCCGGCAGACCGCATGGACCACCGACGATAGCAAGTGGAGTATGTCGTGGTGTGAACAGATGGCAATGGGAGAAAATTTTGATTTTTCTAATTTGATTATTATGACATCATTTTGCCACATGTCAAATCAAATCCAGATAGCAAATCCCACTGTTGACATCACCTCTTATCCACCAATCAGCTGTTTACAAAAATAACTTTTTAACAAAATTAAAAAAATATTTTACAAACCCCTAAGTCATACTTTTGCAAAACAGGTTTAATTCTTTAAAGCTGCATCAAAATAGGGCAACTAATACCCAAAGTCAAAGGAGTTTGACTTCGATCGATTACAATATACCTGCTGAGGCAGGTATAATAAACGTAAGTATAAAATTATATTAATTGCTCAAAATTGCATCTAACTGCGCATAAGTTTTTTTTATATAATTGTGTATATTTTATTTCATGAGGGTAATATATCAAAGATGATTCATTTCATGATCATGATATCCCTCTATTTATCAATATATTTTAACTGAGATTTATCATAAACCAACTTTTCTAAAATATATTTCCATCCCAACAAACTCTTAAATCGTAAACATAATCCTTAAACCAAAAACAAAATCCATGACTTGTGTAGAACAATCATGCCTGGAAGGCACCTTATTCATTCTCAAATAACAAATTTTTTTAAGCATTCTACACATTGTTTTTTGGTCTTAAAAGCTAACTTGTTTTAAACAAAAAAACAAATGTGTTTTAAATTCTTTAAACTCTAATTAAAGGGTTACATTTTAATTAGAATTACTGTAAAAAAACATTTAAATGATTTAAACTCTTAAGTTTAGGATTTTGATGACTTTAACTAGCAATGCAAATAAATATTTTTCAATGATTTCAAGAAAGAAAAATGAGCTACTAGGCTCTGTGGCTAGAGTGAGTAACAAGTTTGACAAAATTTGTTGAGTCTCCATGCTTTGTGTGGTTTTATGTGAGCTTAGTTAAAATAAGGGAAATTGAAGAGTCTTTAACTCTCACAAAAGAGATATCATAGGCTCTAAGAGTTTCAGTCTTTGGCAGTAGATTTCCCATGGTGTTTGCTGGTACTTGCAAAGAAATTTCCCATGGTGTTTGGTGGCACTTGAAAAGAAAAGCACACTCATTTTAAATCTATCTTCTGGGTAAGGGGCTAAATTCTTGTATGTCATTGATGACTTCAAAATATTAACCCAAGGTGGAGCATGGTTGCTTAAAACCTATTTTTGGTGTTAATTATAGATAAATTATACTTATGGTTCTGTGAAGAAGTTGGCTTGACATTTAAGTTGTTATTATGGTGAGGCTTAAAACAACTATGATGTTACTTTTCAAAACCAAGCTTAAGGTGAGGCGATATATTTTTAATTGTAACTCACATATGATAGATATACGACTATTAAACTAAGGATATATTTTAGATATTGCATAATAATAACGTACAATTATTCTTGTGAAAGGAAATGAATTAAATATGAATTCCATCTAACTCGGTTATTATCCTATCTTGTTTTCGAGTAAGGAATAAGTTGGGTAGTAATACCTTTCTTTGTGGAACTTATAAGAATATCAGCATAGATCCAAATCCTGGGCTCTATCAAGCACCGAGATGGATCAAATCTCTATAGGTGCAAACCTCTTCTTAGGTATCCATTGATTTGATTCAAACCAAAAGACACATTTTTTTATTTAAGGTCCACATATAATTATATTATTATTATTATTATTTAATATTATTTATGGTCGACATATAATATCTTTTATTTATGGTCGACATATAATATTCACTATCACTATTATTTTTTGCGGACATGTTACAAATGTTACTAACATTACATAACGTTAAAAGATCTCCCCCATACTAGGCTGTAGAGCGCCTCTTGGTGCAATAACTTGGTTTATGTACTCCATAACCCAATACTGAAGGTCGACAGAACGTCCAAGAATTGTGTACTTTAGAAGGGATTGATCTTGAGATAATTAGATACAATCTTAATCAAATTTGATAAAAAGAAAAAGAAGCTTAGCAATGCATTTCAAACATTAGTCTCTTATATAACATCGAATAGAATATGCTAACACACATGATGATAACTCTCTAGTTAATTAGTGTTTGAGTGGAATTAACTAACATAGTAAACTAATATGCTTTCGATGGAAAGTGTTTACAAACCTTATACCCTAGCCGTCGAAATGTACAAGAGTTGCTTATTTAATGTTGATATTTTTTTCTCTTTTGTAAGTTGCAAAAGTATATTATATCATCGCAGGAAAAGACAAATTACAGAAGAATTTACTTCTAGAAATCATGGTGGTTTGAGAAGGTGGTACCACCAACCCAACCAAGCAAAAAAATTTAACTAAGTATCAAGTTTTTAAGAAAAAAACACCCTCCCAATTGAGGAAAAATAGACCTCGTTAACGTAAAAAAATGCTCATCTAGCTGTACATGGCCTAAACCATATACATACATTACTTTCCTACCATTTTCCCTTATTTTTGACCTCCACAACCATGGTTTGTCCTCATTCTCTCTCAAAATGCTTAAAAACACATCAAAAAGGGCCTAAAAAGCCAAAAAGGGCTTAAGAACCCAAGAAAGGGCTTAAAAACCCAAAAAAGAGCCAAAACCCGAGAAAGGGGCTAAAAACCCTAAATAGGGATTAAAACCCTAAATATGGTCCCAAAACCCTAAAAAGAGAGAAAAGGCCAAAAAATCATTATAAAAAGAGAGTGGAGGTGTCCATCAAGAGGATTCTTATCGCTTTTCATTATTCTATTCTCGTGCATACATTGAGAAGCCATCATTCTCAAAATAATCACACCATATAGCCATCTTTTCATATCCATGCCATCTCTCATCCTGTACGTTGAGACACCCTTTGTACTAAACAGCCTGTGGAGAGGTGAACCATATCTAAGATCAGGGAACGGTGGCTCATTTTCAGAAGAAGGGTATCATTTTCTTGCTTTTTAGTTTAGCTCTAGTGTAGCCATATTCGTTTGTTTATTTTATGTTACTAATATCATTTGTTTATTGTAGCTCTTATTTCATGAACTATACCCTTCTGTCTCATTGACGGAAGGGAGGCGCTTTTTCCCGTAGTAGGGGTGAAAACCCCACTACAATTTTGGCAACTCCACTGGTTGATCCCCAAGGATCCCTTGTTTTGTGGGTGTTCAGCTTGTTTTTTCTCATAATCATTGTTGATCCGACTATCACGCAACAAACTTGAGTCTGTAGGGCACCAGTGCTTGTCCCTATTGGCCCCTGTTGGCTTTTTTTTTAATTTCTCTAGTTTCGGCCTGAGTCATGGCTTTTGGGTCCAAAACTACAACTCGCTTCCATATTTTGGGATAAAACCCATGACCCATGTCCCGACCTTATCCTGAAAATCGTAACTTGGCTCTGAGGGAAATGTTGCTCCTATTTTTCAGCCAAGTGACCCAGTCACCTCTGCTTGGCCTGTTTGCGTGACCCAGTTGAGGCTGTCAACTTGTTAAGTGTGACCTGTTTGTTTCTGAACCCAATCGCCTCTGTTTTTCGTGTTTGAGGGACCCAATCATGGGTGTTAGTTTGATTAAATGTGACCTATATATTTCTGAGCTGATTTCTATAATTTACATTTTGTATTATGTTTTAAACAGTCAAAAATTAACCCACTTATTTAGCCCCTCCACCTCTACTCGTTCAGACCCTCCGTGGTCTTCTGAGATATGACGGGGGGTTGAGTAAGTTTAGTAAAAGGAATCGAATTTAGTATTCTTCTATTCAATTAAAAACAAGTGACTTTGGAGGATAGAAGGAGTGAAGATCATTGGGAGTCTCACGACTTTCACGTCCTCCTTGTTGAGCACTAAGCACTTCGGGTGTGACCTGTGGATCTACGAGTGGACTTGTTTCCACATTGATGATATCCCAACACCCCCTCTCTGATGTGAAGAATATGAAGTTGGGGTAGTCACACTACTAGTTTTCTAACATCATATTCAATCACTTATTTCAGACCCTTGTCTATCTTGCACTTTCTTTTCATTTATTTTTACCTTTCAAACCTTCTTTGTTACAGCCCTTTTCTTGTTTATTACAGGAAGTCCATAATTATGTGTCTATGTCATATTTGAAAGTAAAAGTAACAGTTTCATACACAAGTGCACACAATCACACCAAATAATCAACCAAACTCAGTTCATGACCCTGAGTGAAACCTTAAAAGTAACCAAGTTTACTTAATAAACATTCAGTTTGGGACATAAGTCTCATCTGCAAAAACTATGGGAAGTACTTGGTATTTTCCCTAAAACTCATTGTGAGGAGTACCGCAGGAACCCCAAAGTAGCTGGCCAATGAGAGGACCTTCCAAGCAAAATGGGTATTGACCCCATCTAGATTGACTAGATACCCACATGTAGGGAAAAAACCAAAGTGATGTCTTGAGGTAGTCTTGGTGGGTAAGTGACTTCTTTTGAGCAAATAGGAATTCATTTTAAACCTGGGTCCAAAATCATTACTTGTTACTACTACAACCATCATTGCTTCACCATGGTTTTCCCATCGACTTAGGGGACACTCCCCTCAATTTGGTTCCTTATACTGTCACCATCAGAATCCCTCTCAACAACACTCCTCACCTTCAGAAGGGCACACAGCCTCTAATTCCTATTCAGACTCCTACCACTTCGAACCGAATCTGGTCACTACATCGTCTAGCCCCATGGCTGCAACAAATATTGATCCCTTCTCCAGAGGGATAATCAATGGTAGACCCATGTCCTTGCCTCCCATTAGCATGATTATCCCCCCCAGCGGTACCGCCACCACTGGTCATGATCTTATAGGCTTACTACCCACTAGTAGAGGCCCCACAATAACTACCACAATCTCCACCATAACACCCTACATGCTTCGGGGTAGTGGCCCTTTCACGACCATTCTAACCATCCCTTTCATGGGAGGGCAGCCTCATATACCCCCATCCAGGCATGGGAATCATGTTACCACAAACTTTTCCACCATCAGCGGTCCATCCCAAGCCAAATTCGAGTCCAACCTACCCTTTATGGCTCATCTTAACTTTCCATATCTAGCTAGGATCACGAATGACCCCATCGTTGATCAACCTCACTGGCCTCCCATGTTAACCAAACTTCCTTCAGACAATCCCAAAGTTTGAAGGAAAGGTGAGAGAGAACTCCCAAAACTATCTCATGTCCTTCCACCTATGGTGTTCCTCAAACAACATTGTGGATGACTCAGTGAGACTAAGGATATTACAGTGCACACTTATAGGTGATGCTGCAAAATGGCACATCAAATTGCCACCTACCTCCTATCCCTATTTTCTTCCCACTTCCCTCCATGTTCCTCTAGCACTTTCAACTACTAGTCTGATACGAAGGGGGAGTGGAGATCCTTCTATATTGCTAGAAAACAATAGATACCCACATCACAGACCACATCCATGAGTGGTGGCGGCGCCGTAACCTATGAAATATCCAACTAGATGACGGGATCTTCCCAGATTTGTTTCTAAAGAACTTATTCCCACCCATAGCCAAGGACGTTGCCTCTGACCGACCCCAAAATGAGGATGAGGCCATCTTAAAGTCCCAAAAATTTGACTTAATCTATGCCTAGTCTGGGTATTTATATACCATCATACCATATGATCCCCATGCCAGCACCTCCCACCACGATACATCGGGGGCATCCCATGCTGCGAATGGTGTCATCAAGTCTATCACAAAACATTCTCAATACTATGTGGCACCCCCTGTGATGCCACCACACCTACGAAACACCCATAATGTTTCACAACTAAACCAAATCCCCGATTACTCACGGATGGTTGCCCAGTCTGGAGCCACCTACTCCTATGTACATCCCATTCCAAATCAGCCCGCCCATGCACCGACCTAGCTGGCATAGATGTATTCAGTCCAAATGGATAGATTTAGAGCTCCCCCATTCATTTTGGTCTATTACACACCACCAATGAAACAAGCATCGACTCACACCCCATCCCCTCTGATGTCCACAGGAGAGGTTTTTTCTCAGCAAAACCTTCCCAACCAACCAACAAGGGAAGGTTAACATAAATCAAGGGACAAACCGAGGTAACAATCATCCGCAAGGAGGCTTCCAACATCCTGATTCCTAATCCCACACAAGAAAACGGTTCCAATCCACCGACACAAAACCCCCAACAACCTGACTGATAGGGAAACAATCCATAGTTATAGACTAATCATCAGTATTCCCTTTGTAACACCTTTGGTCACTATATGTATGTGTTCCCTCACATGGATGGTGCCCGTTGGTCTCTCCAAAATGAGGCTCAACAAGGTGCCAATGTTGTGACCCAGTCTCAGAGCAACCCTGCACCACAAAGTCTTCCACCCATGGTGCTCAAAAATCCATTGCCACTCCAAAGATTGGTTGCCATCACACCCTTGTACCCACCGTCTCCCATAGCTCCTAAAGCTCCTGCAACCCCTATTGCAGCTCCGCCTACAAAGGCTGGTGTCCATCCCTTGATGACACTATCAATTGAAGATGTAAACCTTTAGACTAGTTGAAACTAGTACGAATCCACCACTGGAACCATTTACCCATCAGTGACATCTATTTCTTACACTTCCAGCATGCCGCTCCACTTACCTACACCCCCTATTGATGGGGCGCCCAGAGGTCCACAGTTTCCTATACGACTTATTGCCAACAATGCGACTACTCGAGCTTCACTAAATTATAACATTGTTGACGACTTGGACCAATCACCTACAACCTTGTCTGCTCTAGAGGTGCTCAAAACTTTCCCAATGTAGTGAAAAGTGTTGTTATCCACTTTAGGTTCCATCAATCCCTCTAATTCTAGGTTGATCACGTTTGATCTCGACCAAGGCCAACCCATAATTCCATCCACCATCACCTTCCAGATTCTGATTTCAATTTGGAATTCGGTTTTGCACCGATGTATCATTGATGATGGGGCATCGACATATGTTATGTCAACTTTCTTCTGGAATAAAATCGGGTCCCCTACCCTCCAATCGTCCACAACCACCCTTCGCACCTATGATGGTTGCTCTATGAAGGCTAAGGGCATTCTCTCGGATGTGCCTATTTCCTTAGAGGGTAAAATAGTTTTGATTGACATTGAGGTTATTAACTCCCAACTTGATGATAACCTCATCCTTGGACGTAGTTACATGTATTCCATTAGACTCATGGAATCCACCATCTTTCGAATCCTCATGTTCCCTCATGATGGAAAGATCGCAGCAGTCGATCAATTAACGTACTATGATCCACAAGGACCAACCACACCAGAACATGTCATGCCAACCATTGATACTACTATCGGCAGCGTATCCACCCTGTTCGTATTCATTATAGGACCAAGATTGTTTATCGAAGCGCCTATGGCGAACACCTTACCATCTCTGCCACCTCCGACTGTTCCGACTGACACTACTAAGTTATGTACTATTTCATCTACTACCATCCCGAACCCACCACAAAAATAGTAGCAACCCCAACCTATACCACCCTAGAATTATTGGGGTTCCTTCTCAATCCATACAATTCCCTTCCTTTTCCCACCATCCGGCACCATGAGTAATCCTATTATGGCTACTCTAAATTTATCAAATTTTACGTCGGGGATTCCTATGTGGTACCTTGAACCACCTACACCGCCTTTGATGGCTCAGGATATCTTGACTCATGTCCAACCAATCATGGTAGAGTCACACCCTCCTCTGGGCCCATCAAACACACTTTTCACCCCCAAACCTGCCCCTCCTATCCCAAAGAAGACTAGGGGAAAGGCCTCCAAAGAAGCAGTCGAGCCTTGGCCAAATCCACCTTACACTTTATATAATGTCCACAGACATGCAACTCAAAACATCCCAGAGATACCTATCCTGTTCACACACATAGACGTTAAGGATACAGCTGACGGCATTAAATTCGTCACCATCTCAACTCCACGAGTGACCAAGATTAAGTATTTAAGGACCAACCATTCATGCACGATTTGTTGTTTATACGATCACTATTCACACTTTTTCTCAGACTTGGCCAATTCTCTGTGTGTACTTCACAATCTTCAGAAGCACTCTTCTAAGTCTAAGATCACTGTCATCAAGGAGATTCACCCCCCAATTTCTTCCTCAAACACACAACCATTTACATGATTTCGAGCTCCACCAACCCTTCCAACGTTGCAACCATAGATGATCCCTATGATATATCCAGTCGTTGTTTCAACAAGGATGAGGAGATCCTTGAATCCCTGTAAGCTACTGAATACCCATGGGATGATATGCACGATTGCTCATTCTTTATCCCCGAGGAAATTTCATCAACATCAGATCAATATTCAGTTAAGGCTAAGGACTTCATCAATGGTAAGGTGGATTGGTTCAAAAACCCCATCCCAGCTCTTGATGCCATTAAAGAGGGAAACATGGACAACATTTCAACCACTCTTAAGGTGAATATCTCAACCAACTCAAAGGTGGTTGAATAAATCACACTCGGAGCATAATGCTCCCCTGAAGAAGTCACTTCCTACAAAGCACTTTTTCAGTAGTTTCTTGACATCTTTGCATGGTCTTATACCGAGATGACTGGGTTGGATTCATCCATCGTGGAACATCACATTGATACATGGCTGGATGTGGCACATGTGCATCAGAATCAACGACCCATTCACCCTTCAAAGGTTGTCGTGGTCAAAGCTGATATTGAGAATCTGCACACAACAAGATTTATATACCCCATTGTGTATACCAATTGGGTTTCTAAACCTATTCGCGTGAATGAAAAACAAGGTACCATCCACATCTATACGGATTTTTGCAATTTGATTTTAGCATGTCCCAAGGAAAACTTACCTACCCCTTTCATTTACAAAACCAATGATGCTTGCGATGGACATGAGGTATTTTCCTTCATGGATGGTTTCTTCGGATATAACCAAATTCAAATCTCGAAAGAAGACTGGTGCAAGACCATGTTCACAACACCCTAGGGAACATTTGCATATGGAGTGATTCCCTTTGGACTTAAAAATGATAGAGCCACTTTTCAACAAGCCATGACATACTACTTCCATGAACTTGTCCACATCATGTTGGTTTACCTAGACGACCTCAGTGCTCACTCACGGAAGCATTCGCAACACTTAGACGACTTGTGACAAGTCTTCCTACGATGTCTCAAGTACAAAGTATGGTTGAACCCTCTCAAGTGTTTGTTTTATGTCCCAGCTGGTCGTCTACTTCGGTTCATCATTTCTTACAAAGGGATTGCAGTTGACACTCTCAAATTTCAAGCCATTCTCGACCTACCCTAACCACCGACTTTGCGCCAGTTTCAGAGTCTCCAAGGAAAGGTCGATTTCCTTCGTCACTTCATACCAGAATATGTGACAAAATTCCACAGTTTCTTACACCCACTTCATATGAACGTTCCATTTGTTTGGTATTATCATTCCCAAGATGCTTTTGATGCATTAAAACAAGCTCTCGCTTCTACCCAGTTATTATTTGCATCTGACTTCATCTACTATGTGTCGGCATCTGAAAATGCCATCGCTAGAGTTTTTTTCTAGGAGGATGATCCTCTTCAAGAGCATGTGATTTACTACATTAGTCAGAATTTGATCAGTTCCCCCTTATGATAATATACTAAATGCTAATCCACATCTTTGGGCTCAAATCCAGATATAATAAAAATATTATTTGAAAGGAATGAATTTACAAATCTTTTCCCCCAATGCAAGATACTCTTTGTAGTGGTGGGGCAATTTTTCACTGGAATCTATCATCTTTGCTAAATCCTTCTTAGGATTATCCACTGGTAGTTCAACCATTCTATATTCATACTCCTCATTTTCAAAAAATTAAACATCATGGTCTCTTGACATTTTCAATCCATCATTAATATAGATCACCTCGTCTTCTTCAATCACTAGTAGCAACCTCATGGTTGCAATTTTGACTTATTGATTTGCAATGTTAATCAACAGAGAGCCTTCTTTCCACAGGAGTGAAGGAAAGTGCTATGATACCACTATAATGTCACAAGTATGGTGTGCATACTTGAACACTTTAATTCTGTAATTTTACTTTAACAATTCTGTAATTTTAATTAATTCACGTAGAGCCTTCTCGGATTGGACAAAATAGGGGTTTCTTATGGGAAATTTTGTAGGGAAAAAGAGTGATCAATGGAAACTAAAAAAATTAGATGTCAGACATGGAATATCCTCTCCATTAACACATTTATATCTAGTTCCAATTATGCTTTAGAGTCCATAGTGTGGAAACCTACTACCATGCTTCTGGGCAGCCAAACCGTGAAACTAAGGAGAGTCGTTCGGTCTGTTTCAACCAGAGGATTCTGGAATCTTCCAGAGGTTTTTACCAGAATTAATATAACATAAATAAATTATTTGGAAATTTTTCTCAAGTTCTGGAAATTTCTAGGAAGTTTTGGAGGAATTTGGGGATTTTTGGCACTTTTGGTCAAGGTAAACCTTGCACAAAGGAGGATCCCAAAAGGTGGTACAAACCCAATGAAAAATGGTTTTGGATATGGATATGGATATGGATATGGGAATATAGGACTATTAAGGACCCATAGGAACTGATATGTCTCATATTTAGTTTACCGAACTTGTTTTACATCAGTTTTAGTAAAACTAGTTATTAAAATCTAGTAATATAGCTAGGGTCTTAAAAGCAGTTAAATCAACTCAAATCCATTTCTATAAAAAATTATATCTATAAAAGAGATAAATATAATATATATGAACATTAATAATATCTTCAATCACTTCCCCAGCATATAATATTTACTACATCACTCAAATTTACTCGATCCCCCCCATACATTGATCAAATAGGCCCTTTTTTATGAAACCGAGACAAGATTATTTAGGGGAAGATATATATAGAACTGATAAATGTAATGTTCATAATATTATGACACTACATAAAATAAATTACATTATTGAATTACCATTACAAATATTTTACTTTCAAAATTAAGGGGCAGGAGGCACGGATCATGGCCAACAAGGGACTGTGAGAATAGGTGAAGCATGGACTTCACTAGAGATCAACCTGAAATTGATGGACGCTAAAAATAGCTCTGATAATATTTTAATTTATGCAATATATCTCTCCATACCTGCAATTGAAGAGAATATAATAGAAGGAGAGGGGAATGGAAGGTTGGGGCTCATCTCCCAGTAGTATGAGGCACAACACTCAGAAGTAATACTCTCATAAGCATGGTTCATCACACATAAGAACCAAACTGAATAATGAGCAAGTCCTTCACTCGTTGAACAAGTAACCCACTTTCCAATATTGTTCAAAATCCATGAGTGGCCCTCCTTGATGGAATTAGAAATTTTGGTTTGCAAATGATGTTTCCTTGTCTGTATAACTTAACCCAAAGTGGAAATTCGAACTCCTTGAGAAAAATATCAAGTATGAAGCATAGTAAATGTTTCCATGTCTATATCATTTAGTCCAAAATAGAAATTGCACCTTCCTTGAGTAATTACCAAGTTTGTGCATAACGTAATCTATCCTTGCTTTTCATCCTTGCACCAAATTGGAGTCTAATTTGGATAGTTTCTATCTTTTCTATGACATGTTTCTTTTTTCTTCTTTTGCATTGTTTCCATTTTCCCATTCTTGGAAAAAAAATTAATGCACCCTCTTTCCTTGACAACTCATTTCCAACATTAATTATATTTCATAACAATTAACTAATTACAGATAAAATGAATTTAGAAATTACATGCCTCCATAGTTTTAAATAATCAAAATTCCTAGACATCATTAATTAATGCAATGTTTAATGCCTAGACACTTTACAAGGTCAACACTTTAAAGGTCCCTTCAAGTGAGGGACATGACATTCTCCAGGGTTGCACATTCCATCACTTCTTTGCAAAAGAAAGGGATAAAGTTTGAATGGAAACCATGGTGTGAAGAAAGCTTCTATCAGCTAAAGAATATTCTCACAAGTGCGCCAGTTTTGAAGATTACAAACCCAGAGAAAGACTTTGTGGTGTGCACTGATGCATGCGGTCAAGGACTTGGAGGAGTTCTTATGCAAGACAACCACATGCTAGTTTATGAGTCAAGAAAGTTGAAGGATCATGAGAAGAACTATGCCACTCATGATTTAGAACTTGCATCCATAGTACATGCTCTCAAGATGTGGAAGCATTAATTAATGGGAAGAAAGTTTGAGTTAAGGAAAAACCACTATGGTTTGGAATATTTGTTTGATTAGCCAACTCTAAATGCTTGGAAAGCTAGATGGTCGGAGTTTTTATGTGAGTTTAATTTTGAAATCAAACACATAAAGGGAAAAGAAAACAAAGTGGTGATGCACTTAGCTAGAATGTGAATGAAATGCACTTGGCGTCTCTTAGTATTTGCCAATCAGATTTGAGATAGCATATTGTTAATCATACTGCTGAAGATGAAATCTATGTGCAGATAAAGGACAAATTCCAGCAGAAAATTCTTGAGAAGAGGTATGAGGGATATAAATTGGAAGAATATAGACTTGTTACTTATAAAAATAGAATTTATTTTCCAAATGTAGCATATTTGAGGAGAATTGTTATGGATTAAATCTATGAAGCTCTATATTCTGCTCCCCCAAGATATCATAAGACAATTGCTACAACCAGAAAGCAGTATTTTTGGCCAGGAATGGAAAAGGACATGGCTAAATATATTTCAAGGTGCATGAAATGTTAGTGGGTGAAGGTTGAGCATCAACACCTGGTAGGTTTGTTGCATCCCTTTCCAATTCCAGAATGGAAATGGGAAGTTGTTTCCATGGATTTTATTACAGGTTTTCCAATGACATGGAGGAAACATGATTCCATCATGGTTTTGGTGGACAAGTTGACAAAGGAAACACATTTTATACCGTTCAAGTCTACTTATAAGACTGGTGCCATTGCAAAAATCTTCATGAAGGATATTTTCAAATTGAATGGATTGCCTAAGGCAATACTTTCTGACAGGGATCCTAAGTTCACTTCCAATTTTTGCAAGCGTTTGTTTGTAGATTTGGGTAGAATCTTGAAATTCAGCACTTACTACTATCCTAAGACTAATGGATAGGCAGAGAGAGTGAATCAAGTGCTTGAAGACATGCTTTGCATGTATACGATGGACAAAACATCCAAGTGGGAGGATTATTGACACTTGGTATATTTTGCTTATAATAATGGACAACAAGCATCCATGGAGATCAGTCCATATGAAGATTTGTCTGGAAGAAGATGTACGACACTTTTGACTTGGGATAACCCACTTAACAGGATTGTGCTTGGTCCAGAATTGCTCAAGTAGATGGAGCAGAAGGTTGCAAAGGTCAGCCATAATCTGAAAGCATCCTAGGACAGACAGAAAAGCTATACATATAAGCATAGGGTGGATAGAGACTTTAGTGTTGGGGATCATGTTTACCTCATAATGAGGGAAATGAAGAGTTCCTTGAAGCTTGGAAGTTGTGCCAAGATGTCTCCTAGATACTGTGGGCCATTTTAAGTGCTTGAAAGGATAGGGCCAGTTGCATATAGACTTGCATTTCCTTCTAGCACTAGGGCTCATAATGTTTTTTATGTTTCTTTGATTAATAAATATGTACATGATACTAACCATGTGATTTATTGGGATGTGATTCAGGTGGAACCTGAGGGAGAGTTCCAAACTGAGCCATTGTGCATCCTTGATCCAAAAGGTCACAGTGCTCCAGAATTGAGCCGTTAGTTAGGTGAAGGTGCAGAGAGAGAAGTACGGCCCTAAATAGGCTACATGCGACCTGGAGGATTCCATGCGATTGACATATCCACTTTTGTTCAATTTTGTAGAGAACTGAGGGCGTGTTACCACCTAAGTTGTACTTAGTGGTTTTTTATTAAGTGATCCTAGTGAATCGAACAAGAATAACTTGTTCGGACTTAACAAGACCTTTGGAAGTACTTCTGGGAAGTGCTTGTTGTACTATATCACATGTTCATACCCCATGGGCGCATTATAATAGATGTTCTAGCATGATAGCGTCTGTAAAAGACTCAGTCTCTTTGACTTTATTTGTCAATCTGATCATCCCAGGGTGTTTTTTCCCTTGGTTATTATTAGTTGTTGAATAAACGACCGATAATTTCTGAGTTTTTCACTCCATACCTCCAAAGTTGGGGTGGTCGGCTTGGCATTTAGGCCTATTGAGGTTATCAGAGTCTATGTGTCAATGTATAAACATACTAGGAATCATGGTCAAGTCATATGAGCATGTCTAAGTCCCCCTAGGTTTTTTCAAATTTTCATTTTTATATTTTTTTTAGTGTTTTTTATTAAAATTTAATTTTTCCAAAACTTAGGCTATTTTTTAATAGTTTAATTGGAAAATTTGATTTTGTAATAAAAGTGGGCCAAATAATCAGTTTCAGTCATGTAGGTGCTCATTTTCAAGCTAAGAGCACCATGTAAACCCATGGACCCACTATTTCCTAGTTTTGAGTGATTTTCCATCACTCAGGTGAGAAAGCCCCAAAAAATCAATTATTGATGATTTTAATTAATAAATTGATGAATAATGGAGCAAATCCAAAATCATAGATCAGTGGATTCTCAGCTGATTTGATTGAAATCAGTCGGATCTGAAGCAGATTGACTGGATCTGACAAATCCTTGATTGAAGGAGGTGATCAAATCAGATCCAGAGTTGATCTTCAGCAATATATATGGGGAATTGCACTCTCTCTCTCTCCTCCACACGTGTGGACTCTCCTGGATGCTCTGTGAACTGATGTGTCGGTTTATGGGGTGATGTGTCAGCTCAATCAGGCCCTCAGTTGACAAGTAGGCTCAGTTCAGCTTCATATCTGCATTGATTGACTCTCCATCAGCTGATTATTTGTCTCCCTGGGATTTGTGCCCCCTTGGGCTGGATCTCCTAGTTTTTGTATATATCCAAGCACAACAGCCTCTTCCAAGCTAGTTAGAACTGGGATTGAGGTGTTGCTACTATTGTACTACTGTTATTGTTCATTTGAAATAAAGCAAAGCTTTGGAGGCAAGACGGTGTTATGCCATTGCATGTGTGGATGATCATTGCCATTTTTTACTGAGGTAACCTGTATCTGTGTTCTTAATTTGCTGATTCCTTGTGGATTCATTGCTAAGATTGATAATAAGCTTATTATAATATTGATAGGAAAGGTGCTTTTCAATAAGTTTATTGGCCATATATTTCCTTTGATGCATGTTAGAGATCGATATTCAGCATGTTCCATAAGCTTATATGCATGTTATTCTGAATCTCTGTGTATGTACTAATCGGATCTCACAAGTATTTCAGTAAGTTTTTTTAATTTTAGTTGAGCTGCAGGTTCCTAGATTGGAGAGGATGTTGATCTATTTTTCTTCTTCACTCTCTCCAAAACCTTCCAAAGGAATAGTCCCTCGACATTCCACCTGAAAGCTCCATGGTGGATCTTCAAGGCTACCAGCATTTCTCTCCTCCTCTTCCTCCTTCAAAATCAATTCTTTTACCGATTACTTTGTTCACAGCTTTGATATTGTTTATATCTATCATATTAAAGTAAATTTAACATAGATCTATCTCCTCAAATCCTATAATCTAGATCTTGTTCTTAAAAGGTTTCATAAGCATTCTAGATCTAGCTTTAGGGAAATTGTCATTTTTGCATGGAATTTTAAAGAGAATTTGTAGCTTGCATGCATTAGATTTCTGTTTGATGTTATAAAATATAAATATAGCAATCATTGCACATAATATTGGCTGCCTAAAAGGAAATCCAAGATCCCAAGGAAATCTTGCTTTCCTTGGTTCCTTTTTTACCTTTTTTAACTAGTTTTTACTTAGCATTTTTTGGTTAAAAGTAAGCTGAACCAAAGGTACTTTCAGAGTGATTTTGGGAATATTTCAATCTAGTAAGATTTATGTATTTTATCAGGCATAATAGAAAAAAGGAGGAGCTGCTGCTCAAAAATGACTTTTGGGCCCCTCAATCCCCCCAGGGGTCTCCCTTTTTTACTGAAGTCTTTAATTTTCGTACTTTGTAAGCTCTTGATTTCATTCTATATAAGAATCAAGAGGCATCATATCAGTTTGCTGATATTGTAACCACTGGTAATAAAAATAATTTTTGAATAGGCTCTTTCGAGCCCATTCCCCATCCCCGTTGGGGGGATTTGCGTCCATGTCATTTTTTGATTTTCGTTCATCTTTTTCAATCTAGCGTAGTATTAATATATGGGGTATTATAATTTGACATAAAATAAATTCCATATTCCATTTCTAGTGTTTTAAAAGTAACTTTAATACTTACCCCATGAGCCTCCATTTGAGCCGAAAGGTGAAGAAAGGTTCGTGGTAGTCTAATTAGAAAACTGTGGTTTGCTCATATTTTTATGTTTCATTTTCTATCATCATTTGTTTCAGTAACCATAATAAAATCTACCCCTCCTTGGTTCCCTGATTGAGGTCCACTTGGACCGAAAGAGGTTCCTGGATGGTTTTCTTTTTAACAAGAACATCCATCTCAAAATTTACTAAAATTGACAAGACTCTGGTGTGTATGCTCTACACTTGGTTGCAGTTCATCCGATCGGTCAAGCTGTATCAAAAGCATTTGAGTGACTAGTATAATTATGATTCACTTTCCCAAATTGACAAACCATCAACTGAAAATCCAAAACCTAGATCAAACCATTACGGTGGCAAAATACCCAAAGGAAGCGGGAACTTCTTAAAAGTGACCTCGGGGCGCCGATTTCTATCACACCCTAACGGGTGTGTTATGAACAATAGCCCCAGAGATTCCATTCATCCCACATATTCCTTGCGGGTAGCCGTGAAGGTTTAGTTTTGGACATACTCCAAGTACTGTTGGGTATATCTGGAGTCCACCCCTTCGCCTAATTTTAATCAACTCATATTTTCACATTAACTTAAAACATACCAAGAGGCAATTGCAAAACATTCACTCCAAGCACATGCAAGTATATTGATTTCTTTTTTACTCCATTTTTAAGGCATTGGTTATTTTCTTGCTATATATTTATATTGTGTCTCAGCAGTGTGCTTTCGTGTGCTCATTTTTGTATCTTGTCATCTATGGTTGTTTATGGTTAAATTTCAAACTCCTAAGTAACTCATTTAGTTCAACATCACCTTACTAAGTAATTTAGCCTTATTAACTTAATAGGGTCTACCCCCCTTGGCTTCACTAGGAGTTGAGCCTAAACGGAAGAGTCAAGAACAAGGTGACAGCCTTGACTCGAGACTTGCCTCCAAGGACACTCCGAGTGGCTTGAAGATTTCTGCCACATGACCCAGATGTGTTCAAGGCAGCAACACTTTTTAACTTCGTTGCCAGGGATAGATATTTTTATTACCAAGTACGACTTTTTTTTTCCTTTTTTTTTTTGCTTTGTTTGATGAATGCTTAGAGTAGATCTTTAATTTTCATCTGGCAACTCCACTGACATTTTCCAGTTTTTATTTTTACAAATAAAAGCAAAAATATTTTTTGTGAAAATATTTATAAATGCTTATTTTTATTTTTCACATGGCGACTCCATTGAAGGGATAAAACCCCGTTATCTCATAAACTTGTGAAGTTTTGTTGTGTGTAGATGAGCCCATGCGACATGTTAAAACCTTTAAAGCTCATCACTTGACAGCTCCACCTTTTTAGTACAAGGTTTAATCGTTATATCAAAGGTGTTTCAGCTAGCATCCATAAAACACCAACGAAAAACTTGGAGCATGATGGGAGAGATTGGGGTAGGTTGGAGACCTAAGACCAGACCCAAGAATAAATTGAGATTGAACATGAATAAATTGTTAAATCCTAAGTTCGCTCAGAAGAAAATCATAGTGATAGAAGACTCTTCATCCCAACAAGACTTAGAAGAGGATGAAGGATTGGATGTAAAAGAGATGAAAAGAAAGAAACAGGTTACTTTAAAGGATAATTCAGTGTTAACTGAAACTAAAATCTCAGAGCTATTAAAAGAGGTTCAAAAGAAAGTAACTTTAGACCATCATTAGGATGATTTAATGAAGTAGCACTCAGTCATGAAAACTTTTTGTGGAGAGGAATAAAATATTGCAGATTCATCAGCTCAATGCAGTTTTGAAGTTAATGAGTCTCCAGGGGCTCCTGTAACTATGACAGAGTAGCAATATGAGGATGAGGATATCTTTAAGAAATTAAAGATTCCTTGGATTCCAGAAGGAATTCATTCAGCCTTAGAAGGACAATGTATTGATTCATAGAATGAGAACTTACAGAGAAGCATCAAACAGTATAAGTATCAGATAGAATACGTACATGAAACAAATGAGGGGTTAGTAGTTGATAAAACAAGATTAAGAGAGGATTTAGAGGAGGTCAATAGCCATTACCAAGAGTTAATTGTAGTCTCCAAGGAATCTTTGAAGAGGAAAAGACAGACACAAAGTTTGTGTGCAGAATTAAAGAAAACTGTTCAAGACATAACACAACAAAATCAGGAGCTTTCAAAAAGAGTCAAAGACCTAGAAGCTAACCATCAGAAAAGAAGGATAAAGACTCAAGGATTGGAAGGGATAGCTCTTCTGGCAAAAGCTTATAAAGATTTGTAAAATTCTTTAAATGATAGGTGTTATTAGTTAATTTTTGTAAAGAAGTTAGTTTAGTATGAATGACTTTATTTGGTTAAATAATTCGGTGGTATGACCTAAAAAAGTATTTTTTTAGTTATGTAACTATTTGTGGTAACTAAAATAAAAGTGAGAATATAGAATGAGAGGGGGTTCGAATTTGTGTACAAGGGGAGGATTTCAGCTACTATACAGAGCTAAGTTTAAAAAACTCTTATGTATTTTCAATTACTGGTTATGGTATATATGCAAGCTATAAGCCCTTTTATCTTATCTACTGGTTTCATTTTTTATTAGTGTAATCACTTAGTTTATAAATTCATTTCTTGTTTAATGTTATTTCTCATGGAATGCTTGTGAGATGTGGATGACATTCAGTAACGTGCTTATGTTGTTTTGGTTTATGTTTCATATATGATACATCTCAGTCTTTCATTGTTGCAGGATTTCATGTTTGTCTTAGCCTTATGAATTTTTACCCTCTTGTTTACAAACTGCACAACCAAAACCCTAAAAAACTTGTTTTACTTATTTTTATTTATTGAGATTGTGTTGGATTGTTCTTTAGTAGTCCGAGAACAATTTTTGGCACTAACATCTTTGGCACCATTGTCGGGGATGAAGTTGAAGCATAATTTCCCTAGGTTATTCATCATTCAATTGGGTTTGAGAGGTGGACTTAAACCAACAAATTTTTAAGACTACATTTCACCAAATAGTTCACAGTGGCTACTAAAGGAGTTGGAACAAGAAGTAGACCTAGTTCACCTTTACACTTAGGTGTCTCAGATACAAAGCAAATTCTGAAAACAGCTAGGAAAATCAAAAGGTCACAGTCATCTCCAGCCTTATATATGTAACCCTGACCAAATAGACTTATTGTCACCCTTTTCTGTTTCAAAGCAAGAGGAACAAGATTCATCCTGGTTGAAACCTACAATCCTTGTTAGCAATTTTCAGATTTTTACTGATCCTCAGTATTTCAAGAAAGCAAAACCCTTATCTCCTAGAAAAATCCCTTTATTTCACCTTAAAGTCAGTAAGAGTCCTTTTAGGCCAAGTTCCAGTCATGTTTTTCCTTCATCTAAACCAGTCAGTTTAAAAATGGCAGCCCAACATCAACCATTATATATGATTGATCGAATGGTAGCAGCTAGGTATGCACCTTTAGTTTTACCTCAACCCTTAAATTTTCTTCTGGTGGAGATTACCAAAAGTAATTACCTAGGTTTAATGGACAAGGTGAGACAACAGCTGAGGAGCATTGGGATGCATTTCTCAGCTACGCAGATAATTAGAATATTGAGGCAAAAGATATGTGGATGAGGATGTTCGTACAAAGTCTCGATGGAGAGGTTAGAAGATGGTTTAGAGAGTTACCAACAAACTCTATTACTTTAATAGAAGATCTTCAGGATGTTTTCATGAGGCAGTGGGGTGATACTAAGGATCACACATATTACATTATAGAGTTCAGAGCCCTAAGAAGGAAGAAAGCTAAAACTATAGTTGATTTCTCTAAGGGGTTCAATAAAATGAATGGTAGAATCCCTGCAGAGATTAAACCTTCTAAAACTTTTGCGAAACTCACTTATGCTAATGTTTTTGACCATGAGTTTTCCTTACTCTTGAGAGAAAGAAGACCTGTTACTTTAATTACTATGCAAGAAGCAGCATTAGAAGTGGAATCTAATATTCTTGCTTCTAACAGACTGAAGGGAAACTCAGCTCAACAATTTTATGACATAAAGGGTAAGAAGGAGGAAGCTCCAGTAGTTTCAACATAACAATCTGTAGATGGAAAAATTGATGAGATGGAAAAATTAGTGAAAATCCTAACAACAAAAATAAAAAAAATTGGAATTAGAAAAAAATTCCAATAGGCTTGTTCAAGAGGGGGACAGAAACCCTAATAATCCAAATCAATTTAGAAGACAGTTTGCACCTTGTTTTATTCCCAGAGAGAGAAGAAATAATGACATACAATGAGAGAGGAGAGAAGTTGAAGATGAAAAGGTGCCACCCCCACTTCAAAACAATGTCATTGATGAAGGAGAAATAGAAGAAGAAGAGCTATTTGAGGATCCAGATCAAGACATTAATTATTTTGGAGAACAGTTGACTGAAGGTTTAGTGACTAAGGAAGATTATTTAAATTGTGAATATTATGATACAGATGTTTTTCAGATAGAAAATGATTTAAACCTTGAAGTAACTTCTGATATATATCAGTCTGATCCAAAGAAAACCATAAATTTAAGATCATGGCAAAAACAGGTGGTTCAAAACCCTAAAAAGAAGGCAATTCTTCCTCCTAAACAACAATCTGATCCAGCATTAGGGAAAAGATAGAATCAAGATAAACCAGAGAAGGTTATTGAAGTTGAAGAAGTGAATAGAAACATGCATAATTTTAATCTCAAAAATGAATTGTGCAAAATTAAAATTCCAATGCCTTTCACTGAATTGATAAAAAAACCTTCTTACAAAACTTCAGTTTTGAAAATGATAGGTTCAGCAAGCAATCAAGTACCCTCTGACACGGTAAATTTATAGGAGGAAAATCCCAAAATTTTTATTAGATTAGCTTTAGCAGAGACAACTGAACATGATGCAAGTGCATCCCCACCATTTTACATCACATTAACCATTCATGAGCAGATGATACATAATTGTCTTTTGGATTCAAAAGCATCTCATAATCTAATGCCAAAAGCAGTCTTGGAGGCTTTAGGATTGAGCATAACAAAACCTTATCATGATTTGTATGCTTTCAATTCTAGAGCTCTAAAATGTTTAGGAGTGATAAAGGACATGGTGGTTAGCTTAGCTCAAGTACCAATGAAAAGTGTTATTATGGATGTAGTAGCGACGGATATCACACCTAAATTTGGAATTATCCTTTCTAGATCTTGGGATAATAAAGTAGGTGGAACTTTACAGATGGAATTAACATATGCAACCATTCCTGTCTTTGGAGGTGAGAATAGAAGGTTGTATAGAGAGTTAGAATTTGCTTATATTGTGACTGATGATAGGAATCCTACAAATCATCCATTATATGTTGTTGAAAAGGATTTGGGTACTTGTATGTTTCACTTTAGTGATGATAATGATGCTGCTGGTATGTTACAGGTTGAAAAATAAAAATCAAATAAATGTAATAGGGAATAGGAGGATGAACTTTGGCAAATTTATTTTGATGGATCATCATCAAAAGAAGGTGCTTGAGCAGGAGTTGTCCTAATATCCCCTAGTGGTGAAGTGGTAAGATTAATGTATAAGTTAGAATTTATTACCACTAATAATACAACAGAGTATGAAGCTCTGCTGTTCAGTTTGAGAGGTGAAAAAGATTTAGGTATTCAGCAAATCTCTGTTTATGGCGACTTCGAGTTGGTTGTTCAGCAAGTAAGGAATAACTATCAAGTAAAGCAAGATTTGTTGAAAGTGTGCAGGAATGAAGTATGGGATATGATAGACAATTTATTTGTGGCTTTTAATATCTCTTACATTCCTAGGGATCATAACAAAACTATTGATTCTCTTTCCCTAGCAGCCACACATATAAGGATTCCTAAAACAACTCAGCTGAAATATCCTATTGAAGTTAGGCACACACTTTCTATGCCTGATAATATAAAGAAATGGATAGCTTTTAAGGATTATGTAGAGATTAAAAGGTTTTTAGAGTTGACCAGTGAGTTCTCTAATTACTTAATTGACCAAGAATAGGATGATGAAACTGAATATACTAAGGGTGTTGCACAAAATGAATTGCAGGTCACAAAACCATTGAGCTGAAAAGTAATTTTATTCCTAAGGGTTTGGTGCCTTTAGAGAGGATTTTTTTGAAAGATGATACCCCCTTAAAACTAGCTATGCAGTATTTAGAAGAAAATGTAATGGATTGTAATATTGGCTCGAAGGAGCACCCTAGAATAGTGAAGATCTCAAAGGAACTTACAACAAAGCAAAGAAACAGGTATCAAGTTATTAAAAGAATATGTTGATATTTTTGCTTGGTCATACGAGGATTTAAAGAATTATGATACTATTATTATACAGCATAAAGTACCTTTGAAACCAAATGTCAAACCATTCAGACATGAATTAAGGAGAATCAATCCTGCTTTATTCCCCATTATAGAAAAGGAGGTAAAAAAATGGTTGGATGCTAAGATTATTGTTCCTCTTCAATATTCTTCATGGGTAGCAAAGCTAGTACCTGGTAGAAAAAAGAATGGTGAAATAATATTGTGTGTCGACTTTCGTAATTTGAATACGTCTTCACTCAAAGATAACTATCCTTTACCAAAGATTGAACAAATATTGCAAAAGGTGGTGGGTGCACAAAGGATCTCGATGGTAGATGGTTTTTCAGGGTATAAACAAAATGCAATGCACCCTGATGATAGAGAAAATACAGCCTTTACTACCCCTTGGGGTACTTTTATGTATGACAAAATACCTTTTGGATTAATGAATGTTGGAGCTGCCTTTCAAAGATCTATGGACATAGCTTTTGTTGGAGAGAGGGATACATTTGTGGTGATTTATTTAGATGACATAACAGTTTTCTCACAGTCTGATGATGAGTAATTAAAACAACTAAAACAAACTTTCTTGAAGTGTAGAAAATATGGATTGTATCTCAATCACAAAAGTCACAATTTTGTTGTACATGAAGGTAAGTTGTTGGGTCATTTTATTTCAGCTGATGGCATAAGGATAGATCCAGAAAGGGTAAAAGCTATTCTGAAAATTATTTTACCAAGAAGTAAGAAGGATGCGCAATGTTTTATTGGAAAAATAATTTTTCTGCGTTGGTTCATACCAAATTTTTCTGAAACCACTAAACAAATTACAGCCATGTTGAAAAAAGATCAAGAAGTGAAGTGGACCGCAAAAGCTAAGAATTCATTTGAGAAGATTAAGATAGCTCTTACAAAAGCACCAGTGCTAGTAAGTCCTGATTTTTCAAAGGAATTTTTGAATTTTTCTTTTGCATCAGAGGATACTTTAGTAGCTATTTTTTTACAGAAGAATAATGATGGACTTGAACAGCCAATTACATTTTTTAGCAAGACGCTCAGAGACTCAGAGTTTAAGTACAACACTTTGGAGAAACAAGCTTATTCATTGGTAAAAGCATTAATGTTTTATAGAATTTATGTTCTACATTCTAAAGTCATTGCTTATGTTCCTAATGCTACCATTAAGGATGTATTAACTCTACCTGATAGTGAAGGGAAAAGGGGGAAATGGATTGCAAAGATAATGGAATATGACATGGATATTAAGCCTACAAAACTAGTGAAGGGACAAGGTTTGAATAAGTTGTTAGTTGATTCAAATTGTCAAGCTTTAGGTCTTCACACTAGTACAAGTGATCAATTTTGCCACGGAAAAACGTGGCAATATCCATGGAAAAGCGCGGATATTGCCACGTCTAAGTGTTTTTTTTTGCGTGGAAACAATTCCGTCGCAATAGAGACGACTCCTAATTTGTGTTGCAAGAGCGACAATGTTCTATATTTTGTTAGATGTCTAAGACGTCGCTATATCCACGCCTGGTCGTCTCTATATCCATGCCTTTCCTTCTCTGTATCCACACCTGGCCGTCGCTGTATCCATGCCTGGCCATCGCTATATCCACGCCTAGCCGTCTCTGTATCCACGCTTGGCCGTCGCTGTATCCACGCTTTGTATAAGTTTTTTTTTAAATGCAAACCCCAGGAATAGCGACGGATATGTTATACTTGCGATGAGCAGACTAGGCAAAATGTGATGAAGAGAGATACCATTACACATGTTGCATTTTCAAACTCCCTGCAGTTCTCATTTTGGAGCGTATGATTGAATATCCAATACCTCAACATGATAAGGGATAGGGTTCACCCATCTCTTTATACTGGAATGTAAGTGCAAACCCTTTAGCAACATCTCATAGGATATGCACAGTTGGCATCTACCAGATTTAGTATAGAATTCATAGGACTTTTCCCTTGCAATAAATGAGGGAAAAGTATATCGCATGTGTTTCAATTTTCAATTATCTATCATTTCATTCAATAAGAATTTAGAATAATATTTATCCAACTTTGACAGCCTTCCATGGACAAGAAAGAGATCTGTTAGGAATATGATTTGAAAATACAAAGTCTTTAGCCATTACAGCTTTCACCCTTTCTCATTGTAGCATTAACCTGAACAACTTTTATCATCATTGACACCCTTTTCTTGACTAAGATTACTGTAGATGGATATATTTTATTCAGGCCCATTGTTCAGTAGTTCAAACAACAACAGCTACAGAACCATCCATTTGGCATGAGCTATAGAAACATAATTCCACATGTCTATTTATTAATAGGTCTATATTTTGCAAATGGAATGTATTCAAAGAGTAGGGTGATGTTTGGTGTATTTTTTATAGTTTAGTGGACTTGTGTTCAGCTCCATGCAGTACAATACTAATTCAATGCAATGTTGGCCAATGTTAATGATGTAAACAGGTTATGGCACTTTCATATTCATTACACCTATTATGGTCCTTGAAATACATGAGTCATCTTCACATAGCTAAGGGTTTCCCATATCAACTCTCCTAGTGGTGTTTGTGAGGGATGTGTGATGGGTAAACATTTCCTAGAGTCGTTTCCAAGGGAAAACTCAAGGTGTGCCTCTAATCCCTTTAATTAATTTACAGTGATAATTTAATTAGATAGAGAAACATTGTTTAACCCTTGTGAAGGCTAATGAGAGGAGTGGACAGCGCAATTGTTTTATATCTTTTTGCTTCAATGATGGCTTCCAATTTGTCGTTTTGCTATTTTGCATCTCTGGTGTCCAAATCCATATGAAATAGTGGAATGAGGACATTAAAGCTATGATATCAATAAAATTTAGTAGTAACATGTAATAATGATCCCCTTCTCCTCGTCTCTTGTTTCATAGTTCTTTCCTCACCCGGTGCTAGATATGGTTGTATTTCTTTGTCTAATAATTAAATGATTCCAGTGGGAATAACTGCAGTGGGATCAAAAGGATAAGGCATGGACAATTATATATGCAAAACCAAAGTAACAAAAGAAATAGACCAGAAGTGTGAAGCTTAAACATGGAAGCCACAATAAAGGATTTATGCAAGTGTATCAACTAATCTAAATCAAAAATATTTACTGATAAGAAACGAATTTCAAGTCTGAGACTTCAATAACCCTTGTTGTTTGCACAGGGAAATTCAATAGGCTTTGACTGAATGTCAAGCACCATATCCATGAGTGGACTGAATTTGTTGATATTTGACCTTACACGTTAGATATGCTCTTATAGGAGTTGCACTCGCATTCCTTTGACCTATCTAGGGTTGAACTATCTTATCTTATCTACCTTCAATGGAGACAACATTAGATCATCAATTGCAAGATCTGGCTCTGCCCCAAGGAATATGGCAGCTAAAGAACACTGACAGCAAAATGGCAGAAATCATGTGTTGAATTGTATCAGCTGCCTTGTAAATCCATTTTTTCATTTCAGTCACTGGCATCCTTGTAGTTTGTCACCGATACTCCTCTTTTGGCTCTACATAAGTTGCTTTGTAAATTTAACCTTGTTTGTGTTGTACCTGTATCGTTAGTTGTAAATCCAGTGTATTTGGAATTTCTCTTCACACTATAGTCGAGACTTCGCATGAAACATCATCATGTCTAGTGCCTCACCCAAATTTGGTTAAAATCCCAAATAGAAAACAGTTAAGTCCACAATGTACTAACTGTCATTTTAAAAAACACTAGAAAGTCCGGCAATGACACTTTCCTAATCACTAAAGTTTTAAATGTGGCATTGGGGTTCTATAATGTCTACTGCAAACTTAATATTAACCATTATCATAAATGTTCCTACAACCTTTGTTACTTTAACAAGTGTTTCCTATCAATACGTGCAAACAACACTTGGGCAAAATAGGTCATCAGAGCCATAAGCAGAAATTGGACAGGATAGATACTTGTCTACAATTGCATATGGAATGTTACACATGTAAAAGGTATACTCAAGTGATATGAACTTTCATAGTGAAATCAAATATTTTTAAATATCTGATTCATGTATAGTAGATGTGACAAGCATGGTAGCGACCTACATACTTTTACTGTAATTTGCAAGATGATCCCCAATGAATAATTGTTTTACTCAATTTTGAATGCTCAAGGCTACAATGTTCTCTAAAAATGACTTCAAAATCTACTAACATGGTGAGTTAGGAGGTGTCATGGTATCTAGAAGTCTCACTCTTATTTTAAGACAAGTACTTGGGTTGTTAGTCACTACTAACATCCTGGAATTTATTTCCAGGTGTTTGTTGCATTTCAGAATCCTTACATTTATAATTTTATTTTATTCAAACACTTTCCTTTGGGATATTTACATCTGCAATACATGTTCAAACTAAGCTAAGTTAACATCAACCCCCTCATATCTCTGTTCATCTACGAAATTAGTCAATGTTTAGAGAAGCCCCCTGTCACCTTGAGAGCAGGTCAAAAGTGAGGGAAGTCAGCACTAAGGTGACAGTGGTAATTTCTTTTGGTGTTATTCCTTAGTAGCACTTGTGGGTTGGGACTTTCCCACTCAAGTGCTAAATCAAGATGTAACACTACATATATTACTAGGAAGCAAGGTATACTCCCCTCACATGCACATGCCTATGCCACAACAAGATTTTGCATCCAAGACTGCTGACTTGGTCTTTGCATTTATACCCCTTTGCTCACTAAAACAACTTCAATAACAAAGTCAACACCAAAATATCGATTCCTTACTCTAGACTCAAGCTCTCATAACTTACTAAAACAACTTCAATAACAAAGTCAGTATGTGTGTACAGATTCACAGGCCACTCAGCAAAAGAGACAATAGAAGACAATTGTAACTATGTTAAATCATTAACAATTCAAATTTCCAGAAAAAATCAAATGGCTTTTCATTCTTCAAATGCAATTGAAAAAATCAAAATGGTAGAGAATATTTTTTCTACCCTCAGCAATGTCAGTTGTCCTCCAGTGGAACTTAACCGCAGACAATTGGTTTGCTGGTCTTTGCTAATTTCAAGACTGATGTTGATTCTTCGGCACATGATTCTCCACAGGGAAAAATATAGGATAGAACTTCAGGAAAAACATATTAAAATTTCAAAACCATTGATAAACAAAGAGATCATTCACGGAAAGATTGACAATCGTGAATTGAAAACAATTAGCTAATATAAAACTAGCTATCTCTCTGCAATGTTCAAACTAAAAGCATTCTAATGAGAAAAGTTAAACAGATACATCATTCACAAATAGGCATTTGGCTTATGAACTATGTTATTTTCGTGTAAGAAAACAAACAAAACCTTGAATAATTCTAGTTAACACTACCTGAAAGATATCCAACTCCAAATGGTAATATTGTGCTATATAGCAATGGCTTGTTTTCAGATCCTCAACCTTCTCCCAAGTAATGCTGCCACTGTTCACA
>LPNX010758310.1:275370-305777 GCA_001517045.1 Pseudotsuga menziesii | reverse complement strand
ATGGAAGGGATGGTGTCATCAATAATTTTGATAATGGACCTAGAGGGTGGAGAATTTTGAAGCTCTCGAAAGGATTGGAGGGTTTCTTATACAGATCCCGAGTAGTGCTATATAGTCGATTTCAAATTCGTGCCCTCAGGTGGTTCCCAATTCCACATTACAAAGGAAATAAAAAAATATCCAAAAACCTATGTAAACATGGGAATTTGAATAGGCCTGTAGGAGTTCATCCATGAGATACTCGCACCAGTTCATCTAGACACTCTGTACATAAAATTCTTCTACGAAGATGGTGTCCAATGTACACTATCCCTTAGTGTATTTCCTCATATCTTATCCATCTATGATCTGGAATGTAAAACTTACTTGGGGGTTGTTTATATTAATGATTATGGCACCTTTTCTACCCCTTTTCCTGCCATATCTATCACAGAGACTTGGATCTGACCTTGTTCTATCCCACTTATGTTCACCCTAAAAGGAAGTGGAGACATCTTCTCCTTCCATGGAAAACCTTGTCAACTAATGGATGTCACTGGTGTAAATAGGATACTTACTATCAATATACAATTAATAAACAAATATTGGGCTTTGTATCCGAATCTCCAAGCATTTAAGTCAAACTGTGCACCCAAGTGTACAGTGTAAGTCTGCCAATGGAGTCCATAGTTAAACTTGTGTGCTCAATCTGTTGACAGATTCCTATATCAGACATGTAAAGCCCAAGCTCTTATCTAGTAAACACAGTTTTTGTAAAGGGTATTTGGGGAGTGATCCTCGAGCCTAACCACCAAGCAAACTATTCAAACAAAAATACAAATATGTCACCGATATCTCTCAATACCAAGTGCCATCAACAACATAAACTGAAGTGGGAAAGCATGCAACTGCCTTCAATTTATGGTTGGAAGAGCTCAGAATCGTTAACAAAGGTTTCATCATAGTTTCACCATAAGGACTCCATTTATTGATGAAAAAATAATTGATACAACCAAGGAAAAGCTATATGCAGATCTAGTCTACCCATTATCAGTTCTGTAGCGTTGAGGTCTAATTATAGAAGTCAGAGATGGACATGATATCCATGGATAAAAATCTACATTGTGACTCTTGTGAATCACTAGTTTTGTACAATAAAACCTTTAATTGTGGTTTTCTTACCTTCTTTGGCGAGAGTGGGATTCGATCTAGGCTCTCATTTCAGAAAAGAAATATTTTGTAGAAAAACAAAATACTTGCAGAGTTTGGAGTTCCCGTGTAAATAACAGTCAGGAACAGCTCACGAAGCTCCCTGTTTGCCCCACTTTAAGTTTAAAAAACAATAAAAAATACCCCATTATTTTCACAATATTTTTTTTAAAAAAAATTTCAACAAGCGTCGCTTATGCGACGCTTTCACATGTCGCTTTTCCGACAGTTTTGCTGGAGATCCGTCGCTTATGCGACGCTTTAACATGTCGCTTTTCCGACAGTTTTGCTAGAGATCCGTCGCTTATGCGACGCTTTAACATGTCGCTTTTCCGACAGTTTTGCTAGAGATCCGTCGCTTATGCGACGCTTTAACATGTCGCTTTTCCGACAGTTTTGTTGGAGATCCGTCGCTTATGTGACGCTTTAACATGTCGCTTTTCCGACGATTTTGCTAGATATCCGTCGCTTAACTTTCACTACTGTCGAAAATATGCCGTCGCTTAACCGATGCTTTAAATTTAACCGACGGTTGCTTAGGTGTCGCTTAAGCGATGGTTACTCAGGTGTCGAAAACCCGACGACAAGTTTCCGACGCTTAACAAAAAATTAAAGTGTCGTACATGCGACAGGGAAGTGTCGAAAATCCGACATGACGGCCGTCGGATTTTTGGTCAAAATGTAGTAGTGACACCAAGGATACTTTCTTCAATTTGAATTGACTGTGTTAAAGATTACACTTCTTCTTTATATTGAATATCTTTCTATGATGCAAGAGAGGGAACGTAGAGTAAATTATTGAACTCATCATGTTGGATTTTAACAGAACCTCTCCCAACAGCTGGGATTGGAAGTCATCTCCCATATGAGTGCTAGTTCCTCCTAATAGAGTGAGGGTGGTGAAGGCTTCCCTGGAGGCAACCATGTGGTTGGATGCTCCAGAATATACCAAGTAAGCCTTCGATGGAGTGAGGTGTGATTTCAAATAAAGGAACCTCTCATATTATTCAGTATGCTCTCCAACATTAGACATATCTGCACCTTGTGGAAGGGAAATATTTTTCTATTCAAGGAGTGTTGTCAACTAGTCGAGGGTCTTCTTCATGCACTATCTTTATAGATGAAAGCCTCTCATACAGTATGGACACTTCGTCTTATCTTTTATGGAACCTGAGGATCCATCAGAAGATATTTGATTCTCCTTTGTCCTTGAATCGGTGTTTATGGTCTCCCTCCCTTTGTGCTTCCCTCTTGCTCGCACATTGTTTGAGTCTGTCACTAAGAGTGCTTGATTCTTGGAGGTCTGAATCACTCCCATTTGAACCAATTTATCTTGCTCTTGTATTAAGGACTCAATAAAAACATCTAGAGAAGGCATCTTCCAATTAGGGATGGAAACTCTTCCGGAATGGAATATAGAGACAAAGATAGAGTACTATGATCCAATATTGCTCAGTACTAATATAACCAGTTTGCTCATATTTCCTCTCTATTCCACATTGTTTACATTGTAGTGCTAGTGACTTGAATTTTGTGAAAAAATGTTGGATAGTTTTCAAACCCAAATACTTCTGGTGTACAACAGAGATTGGATAGACTTGCTTCTATCTTGAAAAAGGCTCTGATACCATGTTAAATTTGTGAACCATTGATCTACAGGAAAATATCAAATTTGTAGGAAGGGAATTATGCAGTGGAATAATCAAAGAGAATGTACATTGAACATGAAATTCATGCCACAAATTTCAGATAAATCGGACAAGAATTACTTAGATAATCACAACATTAATCTTCATTAATTCAACAGTAATACAATGGTGCTACAGTAAGGAGAATTCAAATCATCGGGATAATATTCGAATGTCCCAAATGAATAGCTAACTGGGAGTGTCTAAATCACTACATGGGAGCCACTAGTCTAACTCATGATGTCTAAATCAGCCCGATAATCAGTTAAACTAGTTAAACCAGTTAAACTGATGAGGTAGGTGGAAAAATGCGCCACTTCCCCATGCAGCCATGCAAAACTGGTGCTAGACTAACTGAAAGTAATTGGAGGCTGACTCAACACAACTACTTACCAAATACAACCAACTGATGTAGGCTGATCGTGGCACTCAGAGTGGATCCTAGAATGTAGGGATAGGTCTCAAAGGCACATAAACTGATGGATGAACATGTAGTGAGTGGCAGTTAAGCTCTATATGTTTTCTAGACACTCTAGTGGTTTGCATCAGTGGCACCAATGGCACTAGTGGCCCCAATGGCACTAGTGGACCCAATGGCACTGGTGGACCCTGAAGAAATTAGATAAAAAACACAACACTTTCTTTCTATGCTTTTATCAAACACTTTGACTGTAACTCTAATTTATGACTTCTCTGAACTATGAATTAATCTTTATAGTTTAAGCATAAATACTTCACAATCAACCACTTGAACTGAAGATGAAAGCAACTCAGATATTTTAGGGCAAAGGCCAGGGAAAAAACCTCGCCAGAGGAAAACCCAGAGAAAGAGATTTATTTATGAGAAAGAAATTCACAAATTCAGAATTTCTGATTACAGCATCAAAAAAAATTACAGAATTCTAGTCTTTTGCAAAATTGTATTGGAATTTGTGCCAAAATAGAACTTATAGCCAACTCACACGTGAAAAATGCACACGACAAATTTTTGGGAGCTGTGCTAGGTATAGACAGTATGGATTGTACGGTTTCTTCTCAGAATTAATTACAGGAAAGACTACCTCAAAATTCGTGCCAGATTTCTCCTCAATCTTCCTCAAAAAATGTTCCTGCAATCTACCTCGAATTCTGTGCCTGTATGGTTAGCAACAAAGGATGTATGGTTCTGACAGTACGGTCCAATGATTGAAGCAAAACTTTCTTGGAAATCATGCCCTCAAGTTGTCTTGATGATTATCCTCACAATCTGAAACCTTCTTCAAGATTTAATCTCTCTCTCACTTGTATTTCTCCTTCATTCCCAAGCATGTATAAATACTTACACTTTTCCCAAGAAACCCTAAATTACATAACAATTCAAACTAACTTTTGATCTAATTGCTATAATAAGTCTAATATGAGGGTCTTTATTAAATGCACAACTTAATTCACTTTATTAAATAAAGAGCACATTTAATAAACTATGGGCTCCACAACTTAAGTACATTCATTTTATAAAAGGTACTTTATTAAAAAGTCATTTTACAAACATAACATGCTAGGAAATATAACTTATGTCCCCCCCATGAAAAAAATACAAAGCATGAAAAGGAAGTTTCTCGTTACAATTTTCAACACTCCCTCTTAACGAGGGAGGTCCTTTCAGCACCTATAACTGCTCCACCTGGATCATCATTCTCAGCAACTTCCTCTTGCTCTAAAAACTGATCTGAAGCTTTGTTCCATATAAAGCTAAACTCAGAGCTCTTTGGAGACTCCACTCTCTATTCCTGAGCTTGTTCTAACTCTAGTTATTCATACCAACTGAGCTTTCTTCTGGTACCTGAGTGAGGTTCCTGCTCACCACCCTGTACTGTGAACTAACACTCTGGCTCCTTGTTAGCCCTGTAGGCTTCCTGCTCAACTGTATCGGAATCTGATAGCCAGCCAAATTCTCCTACTAAGGATTGTCCCCTCAACACATATAGTCTACCACATCTTTCACCATGAAAGGCCAATATGATCGGATGAACATGTAGATCATAAATGACTACATGACCATATCTCACAAAAAGTGCTAAACCATCATTTTCCAAGGCTTAAACTGAGATGAGGTTGTCCCTCAACCTTGGAACAAATAAAACCCCATCCAACTCAAGTGTCTCATTAAACTCTAATTGAAAAATCACTTTCCCAATTCCTCTGACCTCATGAGTTCCATTGACATAATGTCCTTTGCTAATTTCATGAATGATGTGGAAAGTATCCAACTTCCCAGTCATGTGACTTGTTGACCCATTGTCAATAATCCATGTATTATCATACATGTAGTTGTTACTGTCAGTGCTGGATACCATGGACACAAGTGAAAAATCTTGTTCAAATTTACTTGAGAATTCTTCAATCTATGCAATTGCAGCCACTTGCTATTTTAGCTTCTGTTTGAAGGGACATTGGGCTGCATAGTGTCCATAAGTGTTACATGAATAACACCTCACTTTGTTGATGTCAATTTTTGAACCCTTCTTCTTCTTCTGTCATTTTGCTGCAAGAGCCACATTTTCCTCACTATGTTCATTCGATGACTTTTTTTCAAGAGCTTCATCATGAAGCTCCTCTTGGAAAAAATCGTCCCACAATCTTTCCCAACCAAGTAAATTTTCTTTAGATACAACACCCTTCACAAAGGTTTCCCCCTTTCCATAGAAATCGTTTAAGGTAGTCCTCACCATCTCTGCACCAGTCATGGTTTCTCCGACTGCACTCAACTCATATCTAATCTTTGAGATCCTAGTAAGGCAAGAAGCTACATTCTCTGTGTCGGTCATTTTCACATTTCTTAGTTTCTCCCTAAGCATCATTTTTCTATTCTCATTTGAATTTTGATACAAACTAAGCAGTGAGTTCCACATTTCATAAGCATGTGCTTTCCATGCAACACGAGGGATCACATGATCCTTGATCCTTGATAGAATCAAGAATCATTTTCTTAGCTTTCATACTCTTCTTGTTAAAGGCTGCAAAACCTGCAGCATCTGTAGTTGCATTAGGAACAACTACGGGATTAGTCTGGGTATTTTCTACTATGTCCCATAGATCATCTACCTGTAATTTTTTTTAATTCTCTCCTTCCAGGGACACAAGTTATACTTACCATCTAACCTATGTTCATACCTTAATCTAGAAATCTTCAACATAAATAAAAAGTGATTTCTGAAAATTAACGAGAATCTGATGTGTTACTCAATAACTTTGTGTCCTCTGCTAATATTAACTTTCCTTCAGTAATTACGCTCTGATACCATGAATAAATTAGATAAAAAACACAACACTTTCGTTCTGTGCTTTTATCAAACACTTTGACTGTAACTCCGATTTATGACTTCTCTGAACTATGAATTAATCTTTATAGTTTAAGCATAAATACTTCACAATCAACCACTTGAGTTGAAGACGAAAGCAACTCATATATTTTAGGGAATAGGCCAGGGCAAAAACCTCACCAGAGGAAAACCCAAAGAAATTTATTTATGAGAAAGAAATTCACAAATTCAGAATTTCTGATTACAACATTAAAACAAATTACAGAATTCCACTCTTCTGCAAAGCTGTATTGGAATTTGTGCCAAAATAGAACTTACATCCAACTCACATGTGCGAACTGCACACAACAAATTTTTGGGAGCTGTGCCAGGTATAGACAGTATAGACTGTACGGATTATGCTCATAATCAATTACAGGAAAGACTGCCTCAAAATTCGTGCCATATTTATCCGCAATCTGCCTCCAAAACTATGCCTACAATCTACCTCGAATTATGTGCATGTACGGTTGACAACAAAGATTGTATGGTTATGACAGTACGATCCAATGATTGAAGCAAAAATTTCTTGGAAATCGTGCCCTCAAGTTGTCTTGATGATTATCCCCACAGTCTGAAACCTTCTTCAAGATTTAATATTTCTCTCACTTGTATTTTTCCTTGTTCCCAAGCATGTATAAATAAATACTTACAGTTTTCCCAAGAAACCCTAACTTACATAACCAATTCAAACTAACTTTTGATCTAATGGCTATAATAAGTCTAATATAAGGGTCTTTATTAAATGCGCAACTTAATTCACTTTATTAAATAAAGAGCACATTTAATAAAATATGGGCTGCACAACTTAAGTACATTCATTTTATAAAAGGTACTTTATTAAAAAGTCACTTTACAAACATAACATGCTAGGAAATATAACTTATGCCCCCCCCCCCATGACAAAATACAAAACATGAAAAGGACATTTCTCAAAAAGTTTTCAATAGACCCAATATCACTAGTGGACCCAATTACAACACCAAACTTAAGTAAATGACTCCTAACTTAGGCATGGTTAACTAATAGACTATAAATGGACAGGGGAGGATTATAACTCCTATCATGTTCATTGTACATTGTTCTTGATATTCCACTGCATAATTCTACTTCTCAATTGCTCTTATTTTCGTGTAGATCAATGGTTCACAAATTTAGCATGGTATCAGAGCCTTGTTCAAGCTAGCAACAAGTCTTGTCTGATATCCATTGTACACCAGAAGAAGCTGAGTTTCCACATAAATATATACTGGAATGATATCCTTTCTCCCTCTGGATTTTATGCAGAGAATTCTATCCAGGTGTGACGGACTCTAAGAAAGTGTACATGTCGAGGTGGAAATGATTGAAACTGACATGATTACGAATTGAATTGTTTTTTGCAGTGTTATTTGCAAGTACCTACGTAGCTTCTTGAGGAATTGACTGTTCAACATACAAAAAGATGGATTCTTTAGCTCTCGTACCCCGAAGCCTTACACCCTTCAACTACACTGATTGGAGGAAAGATATGCAGGTAGCCTTGTGCAAGCTTGGTATGTTTAGGATGACAATGGGAAAACAAAATGAACCTCAGTAGTATGTTGAGAAGAAAAAAAAAATTACTCAGCTTGATGAGGCCTTTGGCTTCATGTGCACTCATATCTCCCTGGATCTTTTGTTCCACCTTGAGGGTCTAAGAACTCCGAAGGAAGATTGAGATAAGCTTGAATCTTTGTTTGGAAAACAAGATGGGTTTTGAGGGCATATTTTGGAGAATGAGCTCATTTCTCTACAAGCCAACAATTTCGAATCTATTCAGCAATTCTTCACAAAATACTAGTCACTAGTACTTCAATGAAAATAATGTGGATTAGAGAGGAAAGATGAGAAGCTTGTGTTGTCAGTACAGAGCAAGTTTGGATCATATTACTCAGTCTTTGTCTCTACATTCCATTCCATAAGATCTTCCATCCCTAATTGGAATATTCCTTCTCTAGAAGCTTTTGCTAAGTCCTTAATACAAGAGTAAGATAAATTGGTTCAAATGGGAGTGATTCAAACATCCAAGCAGGGATAATTTTAGGGCCGAATTTTATCCCAGTGGGCTATTTTTCCATGTTTTTCTCCCAAAAAATATCCACCATTTTGCATTTTTTGAAGCCCTATTTCTCCCAATTTTGATGGGGTAAAAAATTTTCACCCTAAAAATAGCCAAATTATTATATAAACGATATAAAATCCTTGGAAATTAAAATATTTTTTGAAAAATATCGCCAATCATTTTATAGTTGGTGTTTTAAGAATTGGTAATATTCGCCAACATTTATACACTTTTAAATAAGTATGGTTCCTTAAAATCATCCCTGCCAAGGATCAAGCACTCTTGCTAACAGACTCAAACAATGCACAAGTAAGAGGGAAGCACAAAGGGAAGGACCCGAAAACCATTTGAAGCCAAAGGTGAATCAGAGATCTTCTGATGGAGCCTCGGTCTCCAAGAAAAAGAAGAAATTCGAGAATACTAAGTGTCCATATTGTATGAGAGGCTTTCATCTAGAGAGTTAGTGAATGAAGAAGACAATCGACCAGCTGTCAACACTCCTTGAACAGAACAATATTTCCATCCCACAAGGAGCAAAGAAATCTGATGTTGGACAACTAACAGAAGATCATGATAGGCGCCATGCCTTGAAGGTAGGCCTCACTCAGTCGAAAGCTTATTTGATAGATTCTGGAGCATCCAACCACATGGTTTCCTCTAGGGAATCATTCACCACTCTCTCTCTATCAGGAGTACCTACCATTCATATGGGAGATGACTCCAAAATCCAAGCTACTGGGAGAGGTTCTATTAAAATCCAGCATGGTGAGTTCAAGAATGTACTCTATGTGCCCTCTCTTGTAGCAAATTTGTTGTCTGTTTATCAGATGACTCATACAGGCTCTCCCAAGAGAATTACATTCGAATCTGACTCAGTATAAATCACTCAAAAATATAGTGGAAATATCATAGCAAAAAGGTTTTCTAACCATGCCTCAAAGGAATATGAGTTCTCCCATTTCCCGCCTACTTCACATCCAATAAATTTATTGACTCATTCCAATAACACCAACAAGTTGTGTCATGAGATATTTGTGCATCTCGATTTCAAATATCTCTAGCAACTCTGCAATGAAAAAATGGTTGAGGGATTGCCACTCATCCAAACATCAGATATGTCTTGGTTTTTTGGTAGGTAAGCATCAAGACATCCAGAGGTATGAAGTTGGCAACGAAACTAGAGTTGCCTCTACATTTGATCTAATACATAGTGATGTTTCAGGACCAATTCCTACAACATCAATCAATGGTTCTAGGTATTTCCTTACTTTTATTGATGATTGTTCAAGGTTTTGCTAGATATATTTTATGAAACATAAATCATAGGCATTCAAAAATTTTAAAGTTTTTAAAGCCTTGATTGAAAATAGTTTTGGAAAGAAGATCAATTCCATTAGATTAGATAATGGAGGTGAATACATTAAAAGATATTTTCAGCAGTATTGAGAGGGGATTTGAATGGAACACTCAGTTCCATACACACTACAACTGAATTATGTGGCTAAGAGGAAAAATAGATCAGTAAAGGAGATGGAAACATGTCTTATCCGAGCTAAGACTCTTCCTCCTTCTCTTTGGGGTGAAGCTGTAAACTGTTCTTCATACATACAGAATAGAGCGCCTCACAAATTAGTGATTGTAGACACTCCTTTCGAAGCACTACATATGCATAAGCCTGATGTCTCTCACTTGAGATTTTTTGGTTCCAAAGCTTGGGCTAGAATACCTATGTACAAGAGGAAGGCCTTCTGAACCCATAGTAGCGAATGCATACTACTGGGATATGTTAAGGATGAAAAAACATATAAATTGATGGAACTTGCAAATAGGAATTGCTTCATAGAGCACAGTGTTCAATTTGAATAAGATCAGTTGCTTGATCCACCAAAATATGAAGCAAAATGAGGTAAAAACGTTTTGGCCTAAAATGACACATCTCTTCCCGTGGCCAATTTCCCATGTTTTCGTCGCATGTCGACACTTCATGAAATTCACTGTTAGTCAATGAAAAAACACCTTTATTGGAGGAGCCATATCTCGAGTTCCATAACTCCATTTAACCTCTTATTTAGACCGTTGGAAAGGTATTTGAGTAAGGAAAAACGTTCTAGAGTACACCAAACCTTGAAAATTTATGGAAGTACCATAAAATATATATATTTTTGACCCATTCAAGACTTTGCTTAAGCAAACCCATGACTTTGCCTTGGCACTCGCGACTTTGTTTCATAAACTTGTGAATTTCCCTTGAAGTGGTCAAAAAAATATAAAAATATGAAAATTCTCGAATTAGCGGTGGTTTGGGTGGTTTTGGAACTGATCCTGCAGTTGTAATTGATCCCTATTCGACCCTAACTCTTCATAAAAGTATTTAAGAGAGGGAGAGAGGTCCATGAAGAGGACTTGACCTTTCTATTGTTATGTTGGTGGAATTGGGACTCTCATTCCCCCTACCTTTTCCCTAGATTCCATATTCTTGTGCTACAAAGCTTGGAGGCTGAGATCCTTGGAGAAGAGAAGCAAGAGATCTAGATCAAGGTTTCGTGAGGTACCTAACAAGAGGAGAATGTGAACTTTAAACTTCTTCCACTTGCTAGTAAATATGTGATGTTCTTCTCTTTCCCAAACCATTGTCTAATGTATGTCATATCTCTATTTATGATCAGATATTAATGTTAATCAAATTATAATTTCATATTGATTTGATTATCATTGCTTTATATTTAGTCAAATTGGTTTGAAAAAGGTTGAAATTGTTTTGCAGGTCTCTTGGATTGGGGAGCAAGAGGAAAGGGTAGAGAAATATTGGACCATCCTTCAGCTAATAAGGTATGGACCTTAATTTTTCTCTGAATATTACATACATTTGCAGGAAAGTAAACCCTAGTATGTTGGTGGCCTCTTAACCCCTAGCCATAGGAACACTTCCCTCTATAATAGGACTGTCGACTCCACTGGGGAAGCCTTGTTTGTTTATGGGTTTACTTGCATTTCTTCCAGTGTATTTTGAGGTTTGGGGTCCTTCTTACAACTTAAGAGTAACCTTTAAGTATGATCGGACACTTCCTTTATCTTTTTAGGACAACCTTTGGCCATTTCTGAGCTTTCTGCCACAAATTCGCAGATTTTACACTACACAACTGCGAGTTATGAGCGCATTCATGAATTTCCTTAAGGAAACCTGTGTTTCCTGGCCTAAAACTCGTGAACGCCCCTAAGGAAACTCACTAATGACTCATGTAAGTGATTTTTTCATCAGTTTTGGGTGTTTGAGGGTTGTTTGAAGGGTCTTTAAGGGTACTTTGTTTGTGCATGACCCCAGGGAGGTAGTGTCATGTCTTTTGGGTGCTCTTTATCTAGTTTGTAAGTCCTTTTCAAGTCCTTAAACTTGTTTTTTTACTTTCTCCCCCACCTCCTTCTTTGGCTTTACCTTGTTGGAAAAGGTGTTGAACAACCTCTCTTTGCAGGTCTAGACTGAACCTTAGAGCTTCTTGACCCTTGCTTGTTTCAGTCGTGTTGTTTAGTCTCTCGATGCCAAAGTGGTTGGCTTATCTACCTTTGAAATTCTCCCTTCCTAGTGAGGTTATAAGTGGATTTAGGGCACCCTAGGGCTTGTTAGTGGGGTAGAGCATAAGTCTATTTACTTTGCATGCATTAGTTTGTAGGTTGTTTTTCTTTTGCAATCATAAAATAAAAAGTAAAAAGAACATATAGTTTCTTTATATGCATGTATATTAGGGTCTTGTATTGAATGCATTGCATGTCATTGTTCTTGAAAATATAAAAGGAAGTTTTTATTTCGTGGCTTTCAATTTTTCAGTTTGAAAAAGAAACAGAAGTAGGTTTGCTTTTGCATTTCAATTTCTCTTTTGTTTAGTCATTTTGTTTCTACTCTCGAGTCAAACACCATTGCTTTCACCTCCGCCGCCTTTTGAGTAATCAACAACCTTAAAAATAATGTTTAATATCTAAAATATATTAGTAACAATTTCCTTCTAAGGACGACACACACTAGTCTAGGCTAGTATTTTGGGTTAGGGACATTTTAACTACCCAAAACGTTAAACTCAAACATAGTGGCCTATCTTTTAGGAAATACAACTTCACAAAGAAAGACACCGAAAATATCCTCTAACACAAGAGTCAAGCACGAGGTCGTGAGATAATAAGTAGTTGGAGATACCCCTCCTATATTCAGTAGAGGATACACCAGAGTTGTTGCACATTTGGGGACTTACTCAACACCTCCTTTCAGCCCTGTGTGGTTCCTGGTATTGTTTAGGTTTCGAGCTTACGTACCCTGCCCATGTGCATCAGCTGGACTGACGACTGTTCTACTGGACTTTCTTTGTGATTTTGGTATCCTTAGTATATATACTTCTAGGACTCTACATGGGTGACGGTGGAAGGCTATTTCCATTGTACCTAGGGCATACATGGGAGAAAACCCGTGCGATAATTTGGGAGGGTGGTTGGTGATTCAACTGCTTCCACCCATAGAAATTGTGTCAAGTCCCCGGGTAACTGTCCTTCTCCCTTCACCAGTTAGTTCTAGACCTTCATCATCCCAGACTCTCCTTTGGAAGGTATCTTTTTATTCCTGGCCTTGATACTTAGGATTGTTTCTGCTAGTGGTGTGTTTTTTTTGTTGTTGGTTACTAGTTGACCTCAGTTTTTTGGTTAAGTCAGAAACTATGGCTAATACCCTTAAAGGCACTAACAAATATACCCCCATGCTGGGGGATTCTTGTACTTTTCTTTTCATTGGGAATGTTGGTGTTCCTTTGATGACCACTTTGAATCTACCTGGATTCACCCTTGGGATACCAGTTTCTTTGTTTTCCACTCATACTATCCTGAATGATCCTAATGCTTATCAAGAAAGCACCTTATATCAAGGGTTCTCTCCTTCTCCTGTAGCATCCTCTCCTCCTCCTTCTACCTCATGCGATGAAAGTTTTGATACTAGTAACCTGCAGTCTAAAAGGAGTAAAAGAAGGAAGAATAGGAAGAAGACACGAAAGAAAGGGGGCACCCATCCAACCTATGCAAGTCATGTTGGATCTAGTCACCCAACCTCTGCAGGTCATGCTAGGGTCACCCTTTCAACCTCTGCAAGTCATGTTGATCGTAACAACTCAGCCTCTGTAGGTCATGTTGGTGGAACTAATATAACCTCTTCCAATCATGTTGGACCCACTCACTCAACCTCTGCAGTTCATGTTGAGGGAACCCTATCAACCTCTGCAATTCAATTTGACCCTATACCCCCAGCCTCTGTAGTTCATGCTGGAGGAACCCATCCAACCTCTACAGGTCATGTTGGATCTATCCACCCAGCCTCTAGAAGTCATGTTGGGTGAACACACTCAACCTCTGCAAGTCAACTTGATATTCACCACCCAACCTTTGGAAGTCATGATGGGGGGAAACAACCAGCCTCTGCAAGTCATGTTAGACCTAACCACCCAGCCTTTGGAAGTCATTCTAGGGGAAAACAACCAACCTCTACAAGTCATGTTGGACCTAACCACCCAGCCTCTAGAGGTCATCCTAGGGGAAAACTGTCAACTAATGTGATTCATGTTGACATCGTTGAGAAAACCAATCGTTCGAAACGCAAGATGAACTTCCCTTTTAGGATTTGTGAAGGAGACCACCATACCCACTAGTGCCTTGCCATTGCAAAGGTACGAAGAGCATCATTCCAAGCACATCCTGTTTCTAAACATTCTATAGTTTCTTAATAGCCTATTCAAAATTTGGTTGATCAAGTGGTCAAATCAATTCAATATTTGGTTCACCCCACTCTTCCTTCAAAGAGTGACCTTTATCAAGTGATTGAACCAATGTTATCTTTGGTCGATCCCACTCTTCCTTCAGAGAGTGACTTTCATAAAGTGGTTGAATCGATGCCTTCTTTGATCAATCCCACTCTTCTTTCAGAGAGTGAAGTGTTCGCTAGTCACATTTTATTCACTACCAATTCAGAAATTTCTGAACAAGGGGGCATTGAATTCATTTCGAATGAACCCCCACCAAGTCCTCGAATTGCTTCCTTTGATTGGGAAAACCTACCTGAGACACCCCTTCCTTTGAATGCACCTTTCTAGATAAAGGTTCAAGTCAAACACTACACGATTTCTCGTTGTATTGTAGATGAAGAAGCCTCTGTTAGTATTTTATCTGCACGTGCTTGGAGAGGAATGGGATCTCTCAACCTTTTTTCAAATGATGATAAGTTGTTGGATTTTGATAGGAGAACTAGTCAAGCTATGGGAATACTGTCTTAGTTGATTTCATGGTTATTGAGGACCCCTTAGACTTTAATATGATCCTTAGGCATGATTATGTATATGCTATGAAAGTTGTGGTGTCTACACTCTTTCATGTGATGTATTTCCCTCATAATGAAATCATTTTCACTCTCAATCAACTGGTATTTCTTGATCCTCCTTGTCACCTGATTATAGAGAAGGTGTTTCCTTTCTTAATTCCCAGTATTTTGGTATACACTTCCCCACCACATGTGAATTATGTGGCCTCATACCCTTCATTTCAATTGCTACTGAGAAGAAGCCTCTGGATTCATGCTTACCTTCTTGGGACTTGGTCCCAACAGTTGAACCATTGGTTTACACTATGGGGACTTTGGTGTCAGAATTCTAAAGCCTTGATGGCAACATGAACTCCATAAACAAGCTAAGAATCTAAGCACATAATTAACCTCACTGGGAATTGTAGAGAATTAGCATAAGGAGAGAAGAAGAGGAATTAATGAGCACACATTAATGAATGATCAATATATGATAATTGATATTATTACAATGGTAATACATCCTTATAAAGGAAAATACAGTTTTATGGAGACAACTCATAAAGCTCAAAAAGGCTGACTTACCAAAATATAACAAACCCCCATAGGTGGCTAAATCACTTCCCAAAACTATCAAGGACCTCATGAATTAGCAAAATCATGAGTGAGTTATCAAGGGAGATGGAAAAACATGCTAATTGTGGAAAATGGAGAGGAAGTCATGAAGGATGGGTTGGCAACAAAGGAACCCAATTTCCTAGTTAACTAGCTTTACCTTATCCACAAAAAAGCAGGATAAAGCATAATATATTGTAAAGCATTGTTTACTAATTCTAGATGTCCATAAAGTGGTCAAGATAAACCCATAATCAGAAATAAAGCATTCATGGGGTATAGATGGCATGTGTTGACTTTAAGGTGTAAGTAGATGCCAACTAATTAAGCTAGTGGGTAGATAATTAATCAAATAATGATTAATTATTTTATCCTAAGTATTGAGTGGGATAAATATATTCCAAAATTTGGAGCCTTCTCTCCACCCTATTGATCCAACTGAATGATTATATATGTGTCTAATATCGGATGGCCTCCTTCCTTCGGATGGAGTCTTCCTAGAGTCTTTGATATAGTCTTACCTTCTTATGGATGTTGACTCAGTTGTGATTAAATCCAACCCTAACTTGATTATTGAGTCTAATATTTTGGACGATCGATCCTCTTATGATTTCATTGTTGATTCTTTGGACTCTCCCATTGAACAATAAGTTAGTGATCTTGATGAGTTTGAACTTTCTAGTATAATTTTCGACTCCTGTGATCTTGAATTTTTTCCTACAGACTCTATCAATCTTGTCAAATTTAGCTTTATTTCCGAGGTTGATCTTATTGATCATAAATCCTTGGGTCTTGGCACTATAGATTCTTCTTCGGTCGATTCTTCCTTGTCTACACCTTTTGTAGAGGATAGCAAAGTTGCAAGTGTTTCTACCAAAGTGACCTGCATCAGATCTTTTCTTCTGAATGTGATCTTGATATTGTTGTTTCATGGAGACAGGATTCTTAGTTGGATTAACAATTGCTTACTGGTCTCGCCTTTTTGTAACCACATTTTCATACACTCTGCATGCGCTTATGATCCTGATGTCGGCTTCCACGCTTTTAGCTCGTTATATAATCCTTCATTTATGCTCTCACCATTGCTCATATTTGTACCATTTTTTCAGTACAACTTGACACCCTTTACCTTGAGGAGATGTTCGCTGAGTGTCCTTATCTTGCTCATGTTCCTTTCACTATCCTTAGGTATGTTCCCCACTCTTGGAACTAATTTCTCCTGCCTATGAAACTCGTCTCCTCACATTTAGAGCATTATTTATGCTCTCCTTCAAGCTTGTTAAAAACACTAAGGAGGCCACAAGTTGACTTTTCGGGCTCATTAAAACTTCACGGGAAATATATGGAGTTATCTTCAAGCCCTAGTCTGAATCCTTAAATGTGACTAGATCTCTGAGTTTAAAGGATGTGAAGGAACATTCACATAGGTATAAGTTTACCCCCTTTTCCGACCATGTGGATTACTTAGGAAAAAGGAATACTCTATTTTCTTCAGAATCTTGAAGAATATCTTCAGGTATAGATTTATCTCTTTTCTGGGCCTGGAGGACTAAACTTATAGAAAAGGAACCTGTTCGAGCTTAGTTTTCTCTGTTTCGTGCTCTGTACCTAATCATCAAAAAGATTCTGAGTGTTCTTTATGTCATTGTCATGCTCGTTAAACCCTAGTACAAAGCATTGAGTTTACTATTGTTCATACCATTCTTGTAAATAAATAGGACATTCTAAGTGATCTTGCTTCCCTTCTCAATCGTCAAAAATAAATTGTTTCTGCTTTCTTTTGAAGGAGCATTGGTATGATGATAGTTTACCCCTTTTTCGGACCTTGCCGACTAACTACGAAAAAGGCATACCTTAGTTCTACTGGACTAAGAGAGTTCTCCTTTAGATTGTTTTACACTTTTTTGGACTTAGGATACTAAATGTACGAAAAAGTTCCCCCCAGAGTCTTCTTTGTATTTTTCAGACTCTCAAAACTATGAAAACACCGTCAAGCATTCACTAATTCGGGCTCGTAAAATCCACAAATCAATGCTTTATCAAACATTATTTTTTCTCTTCTTCGAGCTTTCCAGCAATGAAGAAGGTCTCGAGTTTGCTCTCTTGGACTCATTAAAAATTTACAAGAAAGAGGGAAAGGGAAGTTCATTCACATGTCTTTTACATCATGGAAGCAAGTCTTGTTTCCTTGAACAAAGCACCCATTTTGAGTCAGTCAATAGTTAAGTTCTATTTTTTTTACTTTATCCTGATTTAGAGTTTTACTACTCTAGTTGGCTCCTTTTCCAATTATATGGGGAATATGTCAATGTCTCCTACATTGAAGATTTGTATCATTGGTCCTTTCATGTAAAAAATCTGCCTAAGTCACTATTGTGTCGTTCTCATTGTTCAAGGATAAACCTTTGTCAGTCATTCTGTATTCGCCTTGACCTTTTGTGTCGACGATTCCTTGGTATTAGTTCATTATATCATGTCTTCAACGGTCCTTGTTGCAAAATTTCGTACCAATTCCAGATCCAATAAGTCTTTGACTTACCTTGTGTTGGATGATGAAGGATTCCTTAATTCCTTCCTTCAAAAAGATCTCTTCCTATCGACCTCAACACATATTGCTCGAGGAATGAGATTTAGAGTTTATGACAGTACCTTGGGGATTGCAGTCATTAGTGGCAATTTATCGCTATTGGGTAGTGAGAATACCTTAATGTCTCCTACTTGATGGATTCTTCAGGTGTTCGACTTCAATACCATTTATTCACACTTATTAGAATGTACTCAATACCTTGGGGACCATTTTCATTAATTGTGATTTCCCTCGCATTTGTTAACGGTCCTCATCAATGACCAGTAATCAAATGGTTTCCTCCATGTTCGAATTCGGCTCCTTTATTCACATAGTTAGGATTTGTAACTTTTGGCGGTTTGGATTGAAGACCTTGGGTCGACAATAGCATCATCCTCTTTTTCTATTGCCCGACTTGCGCAAGACCTTGTAACACTCCATATGGCATTTACTGAGACATAGATCCACCTTGTATTTTTGTGGCTATGATAGATTGTTGAGAATGGATCCACCTTGTTCATTTGTGGCCATGACTCCTTTAGATTTGATATGGCGCCTTTTTTAATATTGTGAGACCATGATAGTTACATCAGTTATACACATGTTGGATCCACCTGTATCTTTATGGCGATCATTTGTATATGGACATGTATGTCCTAGAGATCAGTTTTTTCTAACATAAATATCTCTCTTTTTAGGTGCCTTTGTTTTAGCCTACGATCTGGAGTGTTGGAAAGGTATCTGAGGAAGGAAAAACTTTCCAGAAGACACCAAATCATAAAAATGTATGCAAGTACCCTAAAAAATAGTTTTTTTTACCCATTCATGACTTTTCTTAAGCAAACCCATGACTTTGCCTTGGCACTCGCGACTCTGCTTCATAAAACAAATGAATTTCCCCTCAAGTGGTCAAAAAAATATAAAAATTCTCGAATTAGGGGTGGTTTGGGTTCTTTTGAAACTGATCATGCAGTTGTTACTGGTCCCTATTCGACCCTAACTATTCAGAAAAGTATATAAGAGAGGGAGAGAGGTCCATGAAGAGGACTTGACCTTTGTATTGTTATGTGGGTGGAATTGGGACTCTCATCCCCCCTACCTTTTCCCTAGATGCTATATTCATGTGTTGCATATCTTGGAGGCTGAGATCCTTGGAGAAGAGAAGTAGGAGATCCATATCAAGGCTTCGTGAGGTGCCTAGAAAGAGGAGAAGGTGAACTTTGTACTTCTTCCACTTGATAATAATTATGTGATGTTCTTATCTTTCCCAAATCATTGTCTAATGTATGCCATATCTATGTTTATGATCAGATAGTAATGTTAATCAAATTAGGGTTTCATATTGCTTTGATTATCATTACTTTATATTTAGTCAAATTGGTTTGAGGAAGGTTGAAATTGTTTTACAGATCTCTTGGATTGGGGAGCAAGAGGAAAGGATAGAGAAAGCTTGGACCAATATTCAGTGAATCAAGTATGGACCTTAGTCATCCTTGAATCTTGCTTACATTTTCTTGCAGAACACTATACATTAGTCTTTAAACCCTAGTATGTCGGTGGCCTCTTAAACCCTAGCCATAGGAACACTTTCCTCTACAACAATAAACACTCTTCCATTTCCATTTGATGATGATATTTTGTCTTATGTTTCAAATTCATATGAAGAGGAACAAGATCAACATGATCTTGATATTGAGGTTGTACCTCATAAGAATCTAGATCTAGATTCAACTCCCATTCCAAATCAATGGCCTAAGCCTAAATGGGCCCAAAATCTCATTGAAGCAGTTAGGGATGGTTTTGGGAATCCAGAGGACAGAAGGAGAGCACGATCCCAGTATTAGAATGAACATGTTGCACTCTCTCATAGAGACTCACTATATACAGAATGGTGCAACAAAAGTCCAGGGAAATGCTACTTGATGATAGCGAATGATCAACAAATTGACCTACTGAAGAACAAAATTAATCATTCCATTCCTCCTCCGGAAAGAAGAAACACAAAGAACATTCATCAAATCAGAATAAAATTGAGAGGTTCACATGCACAGTCTCAGGATGTTGCTGCATAGAAGAACCAAGATACTACATTGTTGCTGTATAGTACCGCAAATTGCAACAAAATTTTTACAAGTTATTACCCAAAGATAAAATTTTATCTTAAGTATAGCTTATTTTCCTCATACAATGCTTATTTTGAGGGGGGGGTTTCCCATGAGGTTTTCCCCATTTCCCTTAGTTTATTAAGAAGTTTTTTTTATTTCTTTTAGATTGTATGGGTGACTTTTATCCTAGCTGTCAGGGCCCAAGTTGTCCAAGTTCGGATTAAGGGGGGTGTTAGGATTAAATAATCCTCCCTTGTCCATATATAGTCTAATTGATCATCTTTCCTAACTTAGGAGTCATTTGGATGAGTTTGGTGCCACCATGGTACTGGTGCCACTAGTGCCACTAGTGTCATTGGTTCCATTGGTGCCATCGATGCCATTTGTGCCACCACTGCCAATCCCTACATTCTAGGAGCCACTCTGAGTGCCACCAGCAACCTCCATCATTTGGTTGTGGTAGGTAGGAAGTTATGATGAGTCAACCTCTAGTTACAATCAGTTAGATCACTCTCAGTTAGTATATCAACAGTTTTTCATGCATGCATGGGGAGTGACCCCCTTTTCCACCTACCTCATCAGTTAACTGATTGAGAATTGATTTAGACATCAGGAGTTAGACTAGTGGCTCCCATGTAGTGATTTAGACACACTGAGTTAGTCAGATAGCTAGTTTTAGTTGGTAGATTCGAATCTTATCCACATTATTCAAATTCTTCTTATTGTAACACCATTGTATTACTACTGGAATGAATAGAGATTAATGTTGTAATTAACTAATCAATTCTTATCAAATTTGTCTCAAATTTATCTTGTTCAGTGTACATTGTTCTTGATATTCCACTACATAATTCTACTTCTCAATTTCTCTCATTTTCCTATGGATCAATGATTCACAAATTTAATAATTGTATTGGTTCAACTATTTTATATGCTATTATTTTGGAATTTCCAGATTGAGGAGTTTAAAAAATTGTGATTCTAACTATTGAATTGAGTAGAATTCACCCGAAAATATTGCAGAAAACAGAAAATGAGACATTTTTTGTTGAATATTCTATACACTGACCATGACTATCATTTTCCACATTCATCGCCCCATATGCCATCAATGTGCAAGGTCGCACATGAAATGTTTTCCCAGTCACCCCATGTTGAGCTCTAAAACATTTTCCTTTAATGAACATCAATACTATGTTGTTTAATCCAAAGAGTTCAGAGCATTAATTGACAATATTCCTGCAAGTATTTATATGTTAAAAAATGGCGCTGGGGTGGTCGTTCATGTATTTGCATAATACAAATTCTCACTTCGCATTGACCATAAATATATATAAAAAATAAATAAAGTTCTTAAAAAATGAAAACTAAATCGACACTGGAAATAAATTAAGAAACTTGGTAAAAGGGAGTTCTTTGATGGATTGCAATAGCCAAACAATCCTTCAACATTCTTATATTGTTGGAGTTCCTTATTGATTGGATCTTGATTCCTTACCTCAGGGGACATCCTTTGAATGCAATGGAGTATCCCTCAAATTACCTCTAAACCAACAATGAAGGGCTCCCACTTTCTAGCTGATTGATAGCATTTTTTATAATGCATTTGTTCAAACATTCTAGTTTTTTAATATTATATTTTTGAATTTATTGTATTTTAATTTATTTCCTTTGAATTTGTAGTGGCATATGTGAATCACGCTCAAAACCATAAATGCAAACTATTCAAAGCCCCCATTACTTTAGTTCATGTTGCACAGAGGGAGCCCTATGTGAAGCTCTGCTATCTACTGACTGCACCCTACCACTAGCAATGGAGTGAATGGAGGGGAATTTAAACATAAACTTAGAGATAGATCTCACAAAAAAATGCATCTAGTCCAAGTTGGGCTGCCATGGCTAGTGCAAATTGTGGGCGTACAGGTTGGCTTAAACCACCATATGTAACAGACTTGAAACCAACAAAACTACACAAATATTGGTTGTTTATACATGTTCATTGTTAACCTGCAACGAGGTGGCAATGTCACCACAGTTGCTAACAATTATTGATATTTATATAAGGGAGAAGTTATAGAAATATGATGCTTTTGTCACAAAACTATAACATGAAAGAAAATTCTTTTACCACAAAATTACTTAGTCATCTAATGGATTTCATTACTTAGCGATTGAATAGATTTCTCAATGTTTTGTGGGAACACGACTAAGTGAAAAAAGATGAAAAACTTGTGCTAAGCATACTTCTTCATGATCAAAGACCTAATTTGTTACATCTTAAGGAAATAAGAAAGTGTTAATCTCAAATATGGCATGAAACCTTAATTTTAGAGAGATATTGAGTCTCTCAATTACAAACTATAACTACTAATAAAATTCTCACTAAAATTTTCAAACAAACTAAGCTATAAATCTCCATTGAATTTTATCATTGTAACTATTAATGTAGAACTTTATATTACTATTGTTGTAATTGTGAAAATGATAAATTGCCTCTTGATCAAGTTCTATAAATTGTTAGATTATTACTATTGACTTATTGGTTGTGTTTAGGAAACAACAAATTAAAAACCTAAGTTCAAAAATACAAGATGTTTAAAAATCAATCTACTTTAAATAAATTTAGACGGTTTTTTTTTTTAACTTGTCTTACATACAATTAATCAAATTTCAAATTTATATTTATAAAGAGAAAATAAAGAAAAACTAAACCCTACTAAAAAAACATTACATAAATAAATAAAAAATACTTGAATTATACATATACATAGCAAGGTGTTGAATTTAGTCCCTGCTCTCCATACTCGTTGGGTTTCATATGAGAGTAAGTTAAGACGATAAACCATACTGGTTCTAATATATCAAGACAATTCTGGGTTGATGAGTGAATATTTATCATTTTGGACCTCAAATGATGAATGAACGAATGACCATGATTGAGTTCAATCAAAATTTTGGTATTACAATTATGTCCTTTGTAATTATACTTATATTGCAACATAGGTTTGTATTTACAATAGTAACTCCGGTCAACAAAAATATTTATTCTTCTACTCTTGATCACAAAAACAAAACCACAACGCCATCGAATCTGGACTAACGCGATGAATTAGATAGCAAAGAGGGGGTTAGTTCCCCTTGCACGATTAAAGAGAGAGAGGAAAAAGGGTTCACACAGTGGGTGCATAGGATGACTCTATCTTAGAGAGGGTCATATTAGTTACTTCAAGATACCAATGTTTCCATACTTGGCAGCCTATTACACGCATCCATAGTTACCTCAACACCCGACGACCATGAACCAATCAACCAAAAACTCAATTGCAACTGGTCATATATTCCTTGGAAGATTATGGGTGTATATTTGCATGTGTATTCCATCCAAACCCAACAAGAAACCTCTTGATTAGATACCCGATCCATCCAAACCCAAAAGGAAACCTCTTGATTAGATACTCGAGAAGTTATACAATTAAAAAAAACAATTTTTTTATTAAGTTTGGAGTAGTTACATAACTAAAATAGACAAAACTAGTTTCATTCAATGAAAAACTACACCAAATACAATGAGGCCATGCTTGAGAACCTAGAAAGAATCATAATACGTTCTCTCTCCAATTTTTCTGTGTCTTGGTAAAAAATGATACTGGAATCTAACGTTTCCTCCATAAGCATCGTTTTATCTTTGTTGCTGACACATTTGTCCAAGAGGTGATTCAAGGACTTGAATACAATCTGGAAGTTGGAGTTAGCAGATTTCTGAGTTTGATTCACTAAAATTCTTGACTTACCAATTCACAGTTATAAATTTCTTGTAGTTGTTTGAAATTTGATTGACTTGGTCATACTCAAGATGGTGAGAGTTATTGCACTCAAGTCTGTGTGAGAGTGATTTCCCGAGAAAGGGTCCAAGATATCAACTTTTATAATATCTAGCAATATTTTCATGTACATAGAGGTGGCTTATTAAAATAATCAATTATTACTTCACTTCTTTCACCAAGCATCGAGCATTGGATTTAGTCGACATTATTCACTTTATGCAACGATTTCTAGACATTCTCCATGATCGATAAGAAATAAGCTAACTTCAGCAAATGTATATGCATGTGGCTTATCCATGAAATTTGATTGACCTGGTCATACTCAAGATGGTGAGAGTTATTGCACTCAAGTCTGTGTGAGAGTGATTTCCCGAGAAAGGGTCCAAGATATCAACTTTTATAATATCTAGCAATATTTACATGTACATAGAGGTGGCTTATTAAAATAATCAATTATTACTTCACTTCTTTCACCAAGAATCAAGCATTGGATTTAGTCAACATTATTCACTTTATGCAATGATTTCTAGACATTCTCCATGATCGATAAGCAATAAGCTAAATTTAGCAAATGTATATGCATGTGGCTTACTAAAATAATCTATCGGGGCTTCATGTCTAGCATTGGTTATGAGAACTAGAATCTATTAGATATGGCATATTCGACCTCCCATTGTCATACATTCCTCGAGTTCTGTCACCTCCCTTGTAGCTCAACTTGGCCATTGTTGGATGGAATTGCGATGGAAATCCATCTCCAGTTACCCAATTTTCCTATGAAAGGGAGAGAGTGAGAATATTGCACCAGTATAGAATGAATGGTTGAAGTTCAATGGCTTCACATTCCAACAATTATTTTCTTCTCAACATTCAAAAATTCCTTGCAAATCTTCTACATTGATTCAAAAATCAAAACCATCTAAGGCTTATAACCATAGACAAAGAGACCACCAACAACATTTAGTGTTTTTTCCATCACAATACAGGAAATCCTGTAGACAACCCCACTAAAAACACGAAAATCAACACTGTAGGACCAACACACAAAATTGGCCCTCAAAATATCACAATCCCAAAGCTTCCTATAAAACCTCCCCAACATGAAGGCTCACCACGCAATTTGAATGAAAAACCACATAAATACTCATAACATATTACTATAATAACGCCATTAGAAAGCAAACACTAGGTAAACCAAAATTTGATTGCAATTCATTCCATTTTCTTAGTCTCAAAGACAACACAGATACCTCCACTACAACAAGAATATGATGTGACATGAATGACCTTAACTTGCCCAACAAAGTGAGACAAAAGAAAATTAAATAAAAGAAAGACACTCTATAGTATAGAGACTGACAAACACATGAAAAAACCTATACCCTTTAGGTCATGCAGCGACTCTTCATAGTTAGTCCAAATGTGAATTTACACAGGTACAAGCAACAAATGTCCTAACAACTTTCCACACTTGTACTTCCTCTCAAGACTAGCGCCATGCAAACTACTTTACGCAACACGAAGGATCTAATGAATTACCCATATGCATCCTTGCAAAACCTTGTATCAAACATTACACAATTGCATTCATGTAAATTGCCCCCGACAATCTCTTTCTCCACCCAGTCTGTAAGGCTTTTTACCTGGCAATCAGAAAGTTTTTTTATCTCCATGTGTATTCACTGAAATGATTGATTTATACAGAAAAAATCATTGAAAAACTAGTTGGCATGCCAACAACCTGTCGAGGACTCTAACTCACAACAAAGGAATGCGAGCAACTAACCATGTGTAAGTGGTGGTGGTGGCAGTGGTTTGGTTTTCCCTCTAGGGCAGCTGAATGCCCACACATTCAAAAACTCTACCAACTTGTGTTGCTTAGTCGAAGTCTCATTTCACTACATTAAACTCCATTAATCTTCATTTAGCCTAGATACAAGGAACCACCATTAATGCTACTAATGTGAATATGATGAGCAATTTTCTCATAAATACCAGATGATGTCAGCACTCCGTCGGGTGTTGGGCACCATTCCATGAGGCTAACATCACAACATACCATCCAATCACAGTTTAGAAAAATTATTATACCAAAATTCAATTAAAATAAATAATTTTAAGGCTTAAGTTTAACTTTAGCTCCAATAAAATAATCAATCTTGTACACACAAATTAATTCACCTTCATGATTTATATATATCCCCTTGTTGGAGATATAGATACACTATGGGAAAGAAACATATAGGTTTATGAATAACATTCTAAGATCTTCTAACAACTCTTTAACAAACCTAAGAAGCACTAATACTAAGAAATAGTAATGTGATACCCAAATTTAGCTATCAAAATTTCACTCCAAGGCATTTAAATTGTTGTAACATTAAATATTTTAATTGAAAATATTAAAAAGCAAAAAAGAATGTTGGTCTTTCTTATAGGCAATTAATCCACAATTATTTATATTTTGTATTATCAATGTAAATATTATACAATGATAAAATAAATATATATATAATAGCTTTGTTTGGGAATATATGTCCTTTCTTATCTTTCAATTTATATATGTTTGATAAAAAAAATTATTAATACTAATAATTCATATATGTATCCACTTATGATAATTAAATATTTTGTATTAATAATTTAAATAATTTAAATTTTAAATAAATGTTATAAAATGTCAACTAACTTTTAAATAAATCAAGAGTGCGATGATTAAATTTACCAAGTTAGCCAAGCCAACATATTTGTAAACATCTAAAAAAATAATTTTACACCAACTTCTAATTAAGTCAAGTAGTTTGATCACCAAACTTTCCAAAGAGATTTGTAAGCACCTTCAAACCAATTAGGTTGGAGTCATAGTTCCACTCAAACAAGTGGGCATCAAGCAAATACTAAATTTTATCCCTATATTAATTTGCTTTGCATACCACATCTTTGATTTGAACTACTGTTCGACAAGGTTTAGTTTATAAAGTAAATAATTGGCATAAGGAATGGTTACAAAATAATGCATCTCCCTAAATTTTATGATACATAACTATTTCCCTTTGTCTTTGTCTTGATGAATAATAAACTAGGTATTTTTAACCATGAACTCACCATTTGCTTTTTCAAACTTTTCAAAATTGCAATATAGATAAGATATTTTTCAATGAATGAATATCCTTGCTTTTATATGCTTCATGAAAAGAAAGTATAATTGTGTTGGGTTATGAGTGTAAATTATTAAATAAAAAAATATGGCCATAGCCGTAGTAGTTAGTGTATAGTCTAAAGAATGGAAAAATGTAAGGTTTTGATACACTTATATGTGCACTGAACACTAGCTCTAGGGCCCTCATGGAAACCTTGAGGGTAAAACACCCTCATGGGAATTGAACCTTGGTTAAAGGTGACCCCTCATTCCTCATTGGTAGATACAACCCCTTTGGGCATTACTATTATTATTTGTTGAAATAGAACAATGAGTTTGACATTCTAAAAAGAGCTCCCTTGAACTTGGAGTCCTAAATTATATTTAAAGCTCACACAATTTTATTATAGGAAGGAATCTTAGGATCAAATATAATTTTCTGTTTATTACACATTGACACTTTTAAAATTCCTTGGGAGTTCTGCACAATCTGCTTATACGTTTCCAATCGTCATAGTTTGTTCTCTTAGGGTTTCACTCATAATAGTCTCAGTTAACCTCAACACTCCAAATCGCCCTCCAAAAAAGGACCCAATAATGATTCTAAATAGAGGAGTGAAAAATTAAAAGAAAACTAGTTCACTTGTGCAATTATAAGGAGAGGGAAAACCCAACTTGTATGGATTTTGGTTCTTTTCCTGAATATTTATGTAATGTATGTGTAGGGTGTGCACGATACTTCTAGGACAAATTAAAAATTTTGTTAGAAGACTATATAGATTGGAATGCGTGTTAACATAAGATTAGTGAAACCAAAAATACTCTAAGCATAATATGAAGCCATGGAAATACATGCACAAGGTATGGACAATTTCTTATTTATTTCCGGGTATAACCATGTATTGATATGTTGTAAACTAGGATGATACTAGGAAGGTTTTTTGGTTAGAAGATAGGACTCCTATAAAAAATTTGAAGGGATACAATGCCTTTGGAATTTTTTCATAAGACACACTAGTAGGACTCTAATCAATGGACAAAGATAATTTGGGAAAACAAAAGACAATGATATCAAGAATTGTGGAGGATATGTATCAATTTAGAGCCCTGATTAGAAATTGGATTCCTTACCCAACAAAAGTTTGGACAAAGCCTCGGAAAAATTTGGAATACTACAACAATGGTTCACACTTGAAGAGAAGGATATGGTCAATTGGGGGGGATTGGACAAGGATAATGGATATTGAGGAGAATAGGGAATCAATCCATTATCCTTATGGGCACTAGATAGGAAAACCAATTGAAAAATAGACCATATCATGGAATAGACATGGATATACAGTGATGGATTTGGAGGAGACGAGAACATGGAAAATGAGAATTGGTTGAGGACATAAGGTCTACCTAGGTGATTATCGAGTAGGATATTTCAAAGGATTCATTGAAGGCTATTGCAAGACAATAAAAGACAAAAATGACATGTTAGATGATCAACCAAAAAAATATCCAAAGGATAGAAAAACATAAAGAGAAGACAATTTGGAAAGGACATCCTTATGAGATAATGGGATAGGATGAATCACTAAAACAAGATAAGGACGAAGTAAGGTGGATGGATGGATGGAAATTCTTCAATAATTTTTTAAGTATGTAGTGGCCTAGATAGAAGAAATGAGGACATTATTTATTACAATTAACCACTAAAGGGATAGTGCATTAATGCAAATTAACACTGAACAAGGCAAATGTTACTAGTAGGAATGGTAGAATTCTAAGACATCATTCATGATAATAATGGCGAATACTAAAAAAGTGAGGAGGCTAGTGAAAATAGAGAAAGTAGAGAAGAGTCGAATATGGACAAGAGAACAACATATTCCAAGAAAAGAGAAGACTGAAATAAGGAAAATGAATGAAAGAAAAAGGAACCTGAGGAAGGAAAGGGCTCAAACAACACAAAGGAAACCAAGAAGGAAAACATCGATAAACAAAGTGTAAAGGGTCAACATGGAGAAAAGAAAAGTGAAAAAAAAAACATAATATAAGTAGGGGACATGCAAGCAAATGATAAATTAGTATATCATAAGTAAATGCATACATAAGAACGGGAAGTAGAGAAAGTAAAGATACATGTAGAAGCCAGGAGGCCAAGTTCTCAATGTGGATGGGAAAAGGAAAATAGAAATGAAAAAAAAGTTAAGCTAAAGAATTAGGAAAATAATGTTATGTTTTGTAAATAATGTACATTATCTCGACAACATGTTAGGGAATATGTTCATTTATTATAACCAACGTTAGAATGGTTAAGAGGTTAGGGTTTGAGTAGTATAAAAGGAAATGTTACAACATAGAAGGGTTGAACATTCTTGGTTGAGAAGAGACCTTGGACACTAGGTTAGCAATTGAGGACAATGACATCTATTTGAGTGAGGACATGAGATAGACATGTCCTAATTTTGCAAAATTTGCTGAGACTTGATGAAGAATTGTTTTCATAATGGGGTTTTCTCCTTGTGATAGGATTACTCACTAACATTTGGAGTGCCGAATGATGTTCATGCTTTGTTACTATTATGGCAACGTTCCTCTTATACTTTAGGCTAGGCATGCTTAACAATAACAAATGGGCATGCTTACCATGATCTATTGTTCGTATTCCTATTAATGGGTGACTCTTTATTGAGTATTATGTACTTATCATGGCAAATGAATGAAAGATATGTTAGTAATTGGAGTATACTTGTTAAGTTTACTCACAATAATGTTAGGTGTTGTCCTTAGAGGTTGGATGGATGACCATGGTGATGGTGGTTTAGTGTCCAACACATACTCTCACAACATGTACCCCATTCAAGATATTTATCCACCACTCATAATAGACATCTACGAGGACAAATGTTGAGGTGCCATTTAATGTCATTTTAAGATCAAATTGGGTAATTATCAGTTGAGTGCTCAACTATAAGATCAAGGACTAATACCACTTTCTTTTTTTCTAAAATCCAACAAAGGAGGATAGGTATTTCGATTGGGTAATTATTAGTTGAGTGCTCAACTATAAGACCAAGGAATAAAACCACTCTCTTTCTTTCTAAGAGCCAATAGAGGAGGAGAGGTATTTTGAGTTGAAACATTAACTTTGGAAAAACTTCTCAAAGTAATTCTTACCCATAGAACACAATTTCCCATGTGTTCACAACAAGGCTAGAGGTTAAAGAACCATTATACCCCCTTTTGCATTCATTAGTATTATGAAGATATGTATAAAATCTCCTAATACATACCTCCTTTTTTCTCCATGAATTGAGTTGAAGCATACTAGGCCCATGTAAATGCAACTCGTTGGAGGTTAGCCCAACCCAAGAACAATATGGGACAAATGGTTTTTCTGGGAGCATAGATATGATATTGAGCATGTTTCTTGGTGGTGTAAATGGGCTTAAATACTACTATTGTTATAGAAACTTGAGGTTTTAATATAGAAGATTATGTTGAAAAAATATTTCAAGAAAATTTGTATTAAGGTGATTGCTATGCTCCCA
>LPNX010758310.1:245886-275163 GCA_001517045.1 Pseudotsuga menziesii | reverse complement strand
TATATATATATATATATATATATATATATATTTCAAATCCATGTACAACCATGTAAGCAATATTAAACATGAAATCCTATATATATAAACTAAGGCTTGAAATCCATGTGCAACCTTGTAAGCAATATTAAGACATTGACCTTGCATTCCCAAGGGAGTTCTTAGTGAGGATAAGTTTAAATGACTTTGTATAATGGTTCAAAAGTGCCAACACGCTCTCTCTAACTATATCAAATTCAGTTAGATTTAACTACTTTTGGAAACCTTGGATTTATTGATCTTTTCGATTTCAATGTAGGTAAGTCTGTGTTCCTCATGATAACAAATTTAATATTTTATATTAATTTATTGACAAAAAGATATGTTACAAAATGAAAGCACATATTCTTAACGAATAGACCTTATTAGGTTGTTTTATTAAGAGAATATCAACTAATCTTCACTTAACTTCTAAATAAGTCAAGTAGTTTGATCAACAAACCTTCCAGGCAGATTTGTAAGCACCCACAAACCAATTTGGTTGGAGCCACAGTTCCACTCAACAAACAAGTGGGCATTAAGAAAATACGGAGTTTTATCACTAGATTATTTTGCTCAGAACACCATATCTTTTTGATTGGAACTACTGTTAGACAAGCTTCGGTTTATAAAGTAAGCAATTGACATAGAGGGATGTTTATAAACTAATCAATTGAAATAAAGGATGGGTTAAATAACAGTACATCTGCCCAAATTTTATGATATGTACACAACTCTTTATTTCTGTCATAATGAATAATGGACTGGTCATATTCAACCATTAACTCACCATTTTCATCTTCAAACGTTCCAGGATCGCAATATAAATAAGATATTTTTCATTCAATGAATATCCCTGCTCCTACTCTTCATGAAAAGAAAGTACAATTCCTGGTTTTGACCATGGACACCAAATTTAATGGCATATAAAAAAATCCCTATAATTTTATCACAAATCATCAAGCAACTGACAAAGGTGTTCTTTGATTTTCAACTTCTTGGAGCTGCAACGTGTTGAGGATGCTATCTCTGGATTGATCAACTGTAGATGCAATTGGCGAGCAGCCCATTCCAACCTTTATGGTCCAGGAAGGATGAATAGGAGGCATCTCATATTCATCAGGTTTTAATGCTACAGGAAAGTCTGGCAGTTTGGGCACACCCTCCAGTAACCTGCAAGATACAAGATATGTATTGGGGGATAAAATAAGTACTCACAAATAAACATTTATATATGCAAGGCATGTGATATCTAAATAGGGCATACCCTATAGAAACCCAGCATCACATATAAGAAATAAAAGCTTTTAAAAATTGTTCTATTTAAACTTCAATGAAGAAAGGCAATCCATTCTCATTTGTTGAAATGGAACTTGGAGACAGTACGAATTTGTTGCCCTTCAATGAAGAAAGGCAATTTGAAATGGAAATTGTCCTGTCATTCCACAAATAGTACGCTTGAACTTGGAGACATTGTTTATTCTTGAATACATGCATGTTTTTTTAATTATTTTCAGCGAGGAAAGCTCATGGCTCAAATATAATTTTGTGCTTATTAGACATCCACATTGTCACCATGCCTTGGGTGGTCCGCATCGGTTGCTTGCGAGTTTCTAATCACCGTGGTTTATTCTTTTAGGATTTTACTCATTCTAGTCCTGGCGAACCTGAGCATTCTCCAAATCACCCGCTCATAAAGGATCCAACAATGGTTTGAAACATAGGATAAAAATATTAAAACTAATTAGTTCACTTTTATAGTTCTGAGGACAGAGTAGGCCCTACTTGTATGGATGTTGGCCCTACCCATGACATTTTTAGGACAAATTAACACTTCAAATGGAAGACTATAGAAATTGGAATGCACGTTATATAACGTTAGTGCCCTTCCATTGTTAACGTTGACAAACATGATGTGTCGTCCAAAGGAATGAAAAATTGATATTTGGCAAACTCCTAATCTTCCCATACAACAAATCAAGCAATACAACAAAATCCTGAGAGGAAAGCGACAAGAAGATTCAAATAGGAATAGGAGGAAATGCTGCTTAGCAATCCTAAAGTGATGATTGAGGACATGCACAAACTTTAAAGACTGGCAAACCTTGAAAAGCCAAATTTAAAAGAAGAGGTAGATGTCTTCAAAATTCATTGAAGTGGGTTTAAACTACTTTACCAATTATATTCAACAACAACAATATAGTCAAACATCAATGCACGACAGCGACTTATTTCTTCAGTTAGAAAACTCAGTTGAATTTTGAAACAGTTTTCACGATGCATGAGATTTTTGCCTATGGTGTATGTTCATCCAAAGTGCTGTATATGGAGTATATTCATACAATAAATGGAATAATTTAAGGAAAAGGTTAAAGAATTTTCTCACTTTTGGATAGCTCCATTGGTCAATGCTTTGCTTGAAGCATCCTTTGGGATTTTCTCAGATAAATATTTCATTGCCCCCCATAGAGGAGGAACCCTATTAACAGATAAACATCATGTCTGGTTAACATAAAGACAACATCTTTGCATTCAGATAAAATTACTAGCTTGGCACTAATTTTAAAGGAGCTTTAATAAACTACTAGTACTAACCTTGTTACAGGAGCTGCCAGGCAGAAATTTATACAAGCTGTTTTACTTTCTTTCAAGAACTGCTCTGCTGCATGAAAACATGCTACTGCCTTTGCATGATCATTTTCTTCACTACCCTCATCCAAAATCAATCCATGATAATAATATGCAGCAGCCTTCTCAGAAGCCATATAGTTCCAATTTAAACACAAAACATAGAAGAAACAATTAGGATACGTAGGAATGAATCTTGAAGCCAAGATATCTCTTTCATGAGATATTGTTCGATAAGCGATGAAGATGAAAGTATCTGAAATTGGCTCTAGTAGGAATAAAAATTGAAGAGTTGAACCTCTAAATGCTAATCAGATACTCATTTGTGATTGTCTGTAGATAAAATGATAAAAGTAAATCCATTACCTTTGCTTCTGCATATTTCCACTTGATAACAAGAAGATGTTTTAGTCCCCAACCATTTGCCAAGCGAAGATCAGATATGCAATATTGTGCCTGCTTTCAAGCAAAGAATCAATTAACTGTAAAAGTATACATATCAAGAGCAGAGGAGATTTTAACTCATGAGAACAAAAAGATTCCTGATATTAATAGGATAGGAAAAAACAGAAAATAACAGCATGCAAAATAGAGATAAAGTTTTAAATCCCCACATTTTTTTTCACTGTTCTGATGAGGAAGCATGTATAGAGTTTAAATTTTAATACATTGCAGCAAAGATATCATGAGTTATGATAAAACTTTCGTTCTAACGCAATTGTTTTTGACTTATGCTTGCAAAATGAAATTAGTCAAATATGATGTATCATTCTACCTGGCGCCAGTACTTTACTTTCTCACATGCTAGTCTCCTTTTGACTGCTAAAGTGGCTTTGGGACAGTCAATCGCCATACCAAGCTGCAGTTCTACCCCCTGATCCTCACATCAAGATGAAACTAAGATGAATTTTCTATTTCATTTTGGAAGCACAAAATTTATAGAACTAAAATCAACAGAGAGTATGATTCAGTGAAAAATACAGGGGTAGGAGATTTGCTCAAAAACCTACTGTCGATTCAGACTAATGTGCTGGAATCAGGTTTTCATTACGAGCATATTTTGGTTAAATGTGCAAAATGTAAATTATAATGTCACAGCATGTTTGAAGGAATCAATTCACTGATCTATGAATTTTGAATCACAACTCACACAAATTCAAATCTTATTGGACTGCAAAAGTATCAACGCATGACTTAATCTATGCAGTCAGATTTATAACATAGGAAGAGGAGAAAATTAAATGTGTGCAAGGGAATGGAGTCTAAGGAGAGCATGAATGGATACAATTATCCCAACACATGTACTTAAGCTATGCAGTCATATTTATAGCTTAAGGAGAGAGGAATATATCAAATGTGTCCTGGACAATGGAAGTTAAAGAAAAAAATGAATGGAGACAATTATCCCTTCAGACAGATCGGCTATTGGAACCTTAAATAAAAAATTACCTGGCCTAGTGCTTGTAGTGAAATGGCTTGTAATACACCCTCCTGCAGGTCCGTTGGAAGCTTCATCCTACAAAAGGAAGGGCATTAATGAGAATGAAGAGCAGCACACACACTCACAGAAGACAGATGCAACAACTTTTGTGGAAAATATTACTGTGAAATTTGTCTAATGACAATAAATGGGGTTATCAAAGCAAGGCTTTTATGTAAAAAGTGAAAAAAACACTAACTCATCCATATATGAGAAAGGGTGAACACAGAGATGTGCCCAGAATGACATACTTGACTTCATTTGGTATCATAGTTAAGATATATCGAACTCCATAGTCCAAATATCCTGCTGCCTTCAGGAACATGCCAATTGCTGTCTTCTTGTTTTCTGGTGTAAAGGTTGCAATAACTATTATATAAGAAGTGCAAGAAACAAATTCCTCTAAAGGATAGATCATACAACAAATAAAGAGAGAAATGGACACACTAAGAAAATAAAGACAGACACAGATGTCCATTCAAGTTGGCTAAGAAAATAAAACTGACAACATGAAAGTGAGACCTATATGGGTAGGATCACTGTATTGTTTATAAGACACTTACCTTTCAGACTAGAATGCCATTTGAAAGGCATCAAAGGTATTCAACAAAGAATATCGATATTTTGAAATAGAAGTCTTTTAGAAAATAAAATAAGAGAATCTACCTTCAGACACTTTTGGTTGATAACCATCTGCAGGAGCTCTTGGAATTAGCAATGAGTTTGCTTGCGATAAAGATATCATAGCCATCATGTGCAGAATGGACAGCACCTCATACCAAGCGTTTGAGAGAACAGTTTCCTGCAAACAAAACTTCTCAATTAAAACTAAAATGTAAGAGAAGTCCACTAAAATATTGGTTTGTTATGGCTTTCAAAATCTGAGTACAACTCACGGCACAAAATCCTATTTATTTAATCACAAGATGGTTTGATCTGACTAGGTCAGGAAGTATTTCTAATTCTAAGGTGACACTGTTGGAATAAAACCCTCATTTGTGAAATTCTCAACAGAAAAAAGTAATCGAAATATAATCAGAACATATTCATAATTAAGGCATCTTATGGGTCTGGTACTGGCCTTTTCATCATCTTCTTGATTAATCCAACTAAACTCCACGAAATCATTCAGTTGATTTCCTGTGTGCAAAACATTGTATGAGTGATTCAGTACAAATGAATATGTGGCTTGATTTTGTAACATAATTCCAGAAACAAAGCTACGTCACATATCATGTTTCTTTCTTCCCTTCCTTTTATGGGCTGGGGACATGCCACTTCCTACTAACATATCTCTCATGGAAACCTCTTACAAGCTAAGTTCTACCAAAAAAGACAATCCAGAAGACATCGCTGAAGCAGTTTACAGGCTAAAGTTCGGTAACAAAAATACCATATTTAGCCAAGCCCAGCAAAACAGGTAGGTAATCTTCAAGAGCCAGTTGAAGGTCAGGAAGAGTAGAACCACCTGCAAGAAAACACAGGTATGATTATTTTTAGACTTGAGAGCTTTATGAATACAAACTATTTACAGGGGTGGGCACAACCTTGGCAAGAATTCAGTGTGGATTTAACAAAATTGTCCTCCTAAAAGAGATTTTATCAGATTGTCCTCCTAAGTTACATTGTAATAAAAGGGCAAATGCCCAAGGGTAATGGTAGTTTTGCAATCTGCTTCATTCATGTTGTAGGGACAATCTGCATTTAGTAGGTGAAGGACAGTGTGTCTTAAGAGGACAATAAAAGGGAAAAAAAACCAAGGGTAATGGTAATTTTTTAGGTCCCAACCATAGACAGCAAGCCAGATTTGGCATATGAAACCACTAGAAGGAAAGCAACCACCCTACCCCCTTAGGTTTCATCCTTGTAGCATAGCCCGGTACACTTTGCCAATCCGCCTGCACCTCCAGAGGGAAATTGCAAAAGCAAAACTTTCCACAGACAAAATCATTTTGTGCTATTTGTATATACATACACAGTTAAGTTTAGCAAACGAACCTTGTTGTGTTGCTGTCTTTCTCTTTATTTTTGCAACTGAAGGAGCCCCCTCTGATGCTATTACAACAATCCGTGTCCGAAGTGCCGACAAATGCTCGACCATGCTTGCAGAGAAAGAGGAATGAAGTAATTTTCCAAAGCTAGTGCCTTTGGGTATTCGTAACCCAGGGACAAAAACGACTACCTCATTGACATTGCCAGACTTTTTCTCCATGGCTGTAATATCTTGTGCTGTGGACAGTATGCATCCCATGTTCGTTGAAAACTCTGTTTCTTGCAATTTCAAATAGAGAGTGAATTAGAAATAGAGGAATAAGTCTTCTGTGGAGAAAATTTTCCTTGCATTCACATTCTCCCAAATAGGGTACCGTAAATCATGCATTAGTAGAAACTAAGTAATGAAATCCAAATTGCTGGTTCATATAAAATGTGAATCTAAAAGGAGAAGACAATGGGCTGGTAAGGGTAACAAATGAATAATTATAAAATATAGATAAATCAACTAACATCATGCTTTATAGTGTTTAATTTCTTAACACCTGTTACATTTCTTCAGTGCATCTGACAGTTTTACTGGGTTCATTATCACATCAAAATTTCTATTATGCTGATAACCATTTCGCCTCCATGGTCAGAATGCTTTTGACTTGATCCAAGGCTAGTTATCTTTCTATGGTTAACTATGTGCAGATGAGATTGGAGACAAACCATACCAACAAACTCAATACCTTTTTCTCGTAAAGATGCCCACAATCGACTCAAAAATCAACAAAGTCTTAATTTGCAAATAGGATCCTGAATGTGTCTCGAAAAAGGGTTGAACAATTTGATTATGAGACAACTCACAGTGTTCTCTGCTATAAGTTGGATTTTCTTGTAACAGTTCAAGGTTGATTGAGCAGAAGTTGTGGTCTCTGATTATAATTCAGTTCTAGATTTGATGTGTGATCACATTTAGCCTAATGCTATCTCAGGTAATCAAATAGAATGATACATTAAATTTATTAATCCAATAAAAATATGCCTTAATCTTATTAATCTAGATGAAAAGGGTTCTGGTTCCTTACAGAAACCTCCTCTTGTGGGTTTGGGTTTTTCAATGTCTTCTCACCGACTCTGTTCGGAATAGCCCTCATGTTATGCATTGCTACACAGAGCAAGCCTGCTTTCTCAGACTCTTCTACAGTCACATTGGACCTCTCCCAAGCCACGGTGAAAAATGTGGGTCCCCATTTAAGGGAAGCCTAGTCTAGCTCAAAATCAAAATCTACTAGGACTTTTCGCTTGGACATGCCAAAAGCTAGGGTCAGCTTTTGGCATGTAAAAGGCATCATTCAGAATCTAGAGCCCTACAAAATGATATCAGAACTGGCCTCACAGGCTGTGTGATTCCACACAGAACATATGCTTATTCTATAGAAAGCAGAAGAACTCTGCAATAAACCTCTAAACCCATCCTGACCGAACTGAAAGTTTTTACATTGATACAGCCCAAAAATGGCTGTATGAAAATTCCCCTTACCCATCGACTTTTCTATCCAGGGCTGGACAGATGACGCCAAAGAATGGCATAAAATGTGGTAATCTTCCGATGATTTAGCATAGATTTTTCTCATCTATGGTAATCTGGTTATGTTACAAGTATTGAATTCTTTGTGTGCTTCTGGATTGCTTCAGAGATTTCGCATAGAGATAACAAACAAGCTGCGGGTGCCTGTATTCGATTCACGAGATACAAGAGAGAAGAATTCTTACAGAATGGTTGGAGTCTTGTTGGATTCTTGATCTTCGCCTGCTAGAGTGGGTGTGAAGCTAATATCGGCGAGGAAACCATCAATTGATGTCAAGAATGTGATGGCTGTCTCGCCCAGAGCAACACTGAAATCGACGACGGCAGAAAGGATGGCAATGGACACATATATAGAGTGGCGGTACTGGTGGGTATTGAGAAAATCAAAATAAGCGAACGAGGTGGAGATCGGACAAATCGTTGGTTGGCTGCGTGGCAATGGAAAGGCAACGAGCGTAAAGAGCTCACTACGCTGACGGTTGCCGCAGTAGAACTATCATCCTGGAACCTTACTACTTGTTAATTCAAATAAAACAAAAATGTTTAATAAGCTTTTACAACTTTTGTCCATTCAAATGAAACAAAAATGTATATTATGAAAAAAATAATTATAACTCGGGATAAGACATTCAAATGAAACAAAATAAAATGTATATTATGAAAAAACAATTATAGTTGAGTAAAAATTATTTTTATATTTGTGAAGGTGTGGGTGTTGTTTGCAAAGTTATTAAGATATTAGTTAAAAAAACACTTAGATAAAAGTAGATACAGCCCAAATCGGATAAAAAGAAAATCACAGCCCAAATCAGATAAAAAATAATCACAGCCCAAATCAGATAAAAAATAATCACAACCCAAATCTAATAAAAAGAATTTAGAAAACATATATTAATATTAATTATGTTAATTAAATAAATAAAAATTATATATTAAAATATATAAATATCAATTTTATATAATATTTTTTTATATAAATATTAAAATAATCGAATCATATCCATTAATCATTTTATTCTAAAATAATATTAAAATTATTAAGTATTAAATTTCTATTTTAAAATAATAAAAAGCTTAAACCAACTTCTCCTTTTGAAAATAGGAAAAGTGTGCTTTTGAAACTTTGGCAAAAGTCATTAGATATTTTGCTTTCATTTCTTAGATCACGATGGTCGGCTAAAAAGTCATTTGAAGCTTTAAGGGTGATGATGATTCAATGGCCAAATACAACATTAGTAAAGTGATGTCATGGAGATTCAATGTTTTATTAATTTGAATTTTATGTGGGTGTATGTAATATAAACTAATAAAAGTATTTTTTATTTGTAATATTTATAGTTCTATAAAAATGATAAATAGTTTTATTTCAAGAAGTTTTATAAAAGTTTTTTATTTTATTTTCAAGATTAGGGTTAATAACTTTGTAATATCTTGGTTCTGTGCTAAGTCATAAGTTACTTGAGGGTTGTTGGATATACTCTTAAGAAGTTGTTCCCATGGTTAACAAAAAAATCTTAATTTATCCTTTAAATCTTCATCACACACCATGACTACTTTTTAAACTTTAAGTAATAATGTTTTGAATATCATCTATATTTTACAAAGTGATAATTTGGTTGATTTTTACATCTTTAATCAAGACATATCATCTTTAGGCTAACCTCACTTAAATTTTAAATAAGTTTAAATTGAATTTATAATAATTTTACAAAGTCTCAAATCTCTTTACTTTAATTTATCATTAAATTGAGAAACAAAATCATAAACATTAGAATAACCTATAATTTAAATTAATATAATAAATAGCCACTTGATAACCCTAATATATTTTCACTTAAAAAAAGTCTATTTTTCTTAATATTTATTATTGAATCAAAGAAAAATAACCATAAGTATTCACTAAATCAAAGAAAAATAACAATACATATCGACTACATCTAGCTACAATCCTATCTAAGATAAAACGTTTGGAGTGATAGATAGTTCATAGTTCAGTACTAATGCCTGCAACTCTATATATATTAATATATTAATTTAATTTAATACTCTATTTTTAAGAAATGAGTCTATATATATATCAATTTAAGAAATGCTCATTTAATATATACACATAATAATAAATTAAGAATCCATTAATGTAATCGAATTTAGTCAACTGATAGGCAAATGGTCAAGTGGGCGAAGGCAACTTGCAATGTGGGCTGTATCTGAAGGAAATGTTTAGCAGCTTCCGACAATATTAGTGTGTAAGAAATTGCACGAGAGTGTTATTATTTTTTAATCAAACCAATTAAATGAGTTTTTTGAGTTCCGGGTTAAGTTTAAATATCGTGTTAAAAGCGTATTTATTGTTTTTTTATCTCTATTTTAAAAACGGAAAGGCAAATTTGGCCCAGCAGTATTATTATTTTTTAATCAAACCAATAAAATGAGTTTTTTGAGCTCCGGGTTAAGTTTAAATATCGTGTTAAAAGCGTATTTATTGTTTTTTATCTCTATTTTAAAAACGGAAAGGCAAATTTGGCCCAGCATCTAATGCGGGGATGCCAGAGATAAGCTAACCCTCAACAGAAAGGTTTTTAATGTGAAAAGGAAAAGAATTTTCACAAAGTTTTAAGTTATTTAGAGTTAAATTGCTAAAAAAAAATTATAGCGGTGCTTTTTTTGGGTTTGAGTGATTAGTTGGGATCAAAAGTAGTGATTTTAAGTGTAATGAGTCTGTGAAACTAGTAGCTTATGCTTTCTCTTTGGGCTCATCAGAGAAAAGATCGAAGCTTACTTCTAGGCTTATGAGACTCCCAACTTATATGAATGAGAGGAAAAATATGATGAAGTTTAAAAGTGAGATGACTTTATTTGTTCAGCAAGTTTTTGATGAATCTGAATTTTGTGGATAAGTATAGCTAGCCATTTAATTTTGTGGAGATGGTTGGTTGTTAAACAAAACTAAACATTAAACTAATTATCTAATAAACATTAAATTGATTAATATAAACATAAAACATATACTATTTAATAATAATAATAATAAAATCATTACTACAATTCCTTTCTTTAATTACCACTTACTTAATCTTATACCATGAATATGAAATAAATTTTGGTTATACACTTATGACATTAAAGTTAATCTTGTTAATCACTTTAAAAGCCCATAATATGACATTATATCTTTAAAAACTATCAACATAATATAAATAAATTTAACTTTTACATTTAGATTATGTACATTTAAACACTGTTCTTTAGATTTTTGAAAACTCGACTAAGTTAAAAAAAAATTGCTGCGAGGAAAAAAAGTATTTTTAGCTTAAAATATAAACTTTGAAGGAACAAATTGAATCATGTTATGGAACTGATTCAATGATTTGTCCAGTGCGTGATGTCGTACTCGTGACCTGTAGAGAGAACTGAATGGATTAGCAACTGCCAGAGGCCAGAGGGAAGGCAAATGGATTTTATGAGTTTCAGCTATACATGCAGATTGTCGTTAAAGGATGACTGAAGCAGATACTGTGACGCTGCCCACCGTCATCGCCAGGATTCGAACCTTCGTCGTCGCGTGCCTCGCCTAACGAAAATGACGTAGCATGAAATAGCCTCATGGTTTTGTCTTACTGTTTAATACTTACTATTATAGGAGAAGCAGGCAGCCGCGGATTCTTAAAGCTGAGTCACGGTGTCGTTGTCTGATGCAAGTATACGGTGACGTGTCAGCTTGTGATAGGTGACGTGTTTCTTGTCTGAGAGCTAGTTTTGTCCGCAGGCCTGAGGCGTGGCTGCTGCCGCTGAGAATCTCTTGCTTTCGGTGGTCCGCATCAGGATGACGTGGAGATGAAGTCAGGGGTCCCGCAATCACAGCCTCGTCCTTTTTCTTGCCATGTTTGTAAGTTACATTGATGACGTCATTCGGGTGGCTTCGTATATTCAAAGCGATACCTGCCAAGCTTTTTGGTCGCCACTTGCCAAGTTGCGTAACGCTGGGATCATGGTTCAAAATATTTGGAAAATAAAGTTCGGAAGTTTTATTTATTTATTTTTGTTTTTATAGTAAACAAAGTCCATGGCACATAGGGATGAATTGACGAATCATAACTGATTTCAATTTATTTTTATTGTTATGATAGTGACGATGGTTAATAACGTTTATAGTAGACTTGGACGAATCAAAACTTCTCTCTTTTTTGAGTGGTTGGAATTGAAAGAAATAAGAAGTAATAAATTTTATGTATTTGGAATGTTTGATGTTGGTTAATTTTTAATTAAAAAGAATTTGTAGATTTTTTTTTTTTTTTTGAGTGGTTGGAATTGAAAGAAATAAGAAGTAATAAATTTTATGTATTTGGAATGTTTGATGTTGGTTGATTTTTAATTAAGAAAAAATTGTAGATATTTATATTGAGAGTCGCTAGGTGCTTGTAATTTAGAATGAGGAAAATGTATAATGTTAACCGATGTAGCTTTATGGATAGGTAACGGTGTCACCTTATGTACCAAAAAAAAAAGTATTTCCTAGTATGGGAGAGATGTGTAACTTTATGTAACCCACCTTATGTACCAAAAATAAAAAGTATTTCCCAGTATGGGAGAGATGTGTAACTTCATGTAACCCTGTCACATTATGTACCAAAAATCAAAAGTAATTCCTGGTGTGGAGGAGATGTGTAACGTTAAGTAACATTGTCACTTTATGTACCAAAAATAAAAAGTAATTCATTTTTTTTTATGTTGGTTCATAAATAAAAATTTCAATGTCTTTAGGTGCTTGATAGATCTGTGTTTAGGATGGATCTATGCTGGTGATATATCATTACTGAAACATGAATAATTGTGGAACTTTAAGTATCTTTGAAATTTTTATTATATAGAAGGAAGCATCTCTGCTAAGATTGGCTTACTCCATAAATCTATACTAATAACGCAAAGTAAAAATAATAAATAAAAGCCAAATATAAATATACTTTATTGTTACTTTAAAGCCATTTTCAAAGTCTTTTGATCGTTATGCATGTACATGGGTCCACTTTTTTTTTCAGATGAAAAAAGCTAATCCATGATATTCATCTAGAATCAAAGGAAATGATTACATTCAAATGACACTTCAGGATAATTCCAAGTCATAGACAAGGTATGACTAAGACATTATCACTCCCCATTCTTGTAACATCCTCGACCCTCCGACTGACGAAGAGGACGCTACCATACCATTAACTATCCGGGCAACTAGCCCCATGAACATGTACATACATATAANTTATTCAGCATACAGCGGAAGCAAAACATACATTCAGGCATTCAACATGTTCATCATAATTCATTAAACATCAAATATGATTGCAGAGATTGAACACAAGAATACTTATGTTATGAAGAACTTGTCCTGCAACCAGCTACGTCGCTGCAACGTTCCACCTAACCATAGGCCAGTGTGCTCCTTAATCTCTCAGCAACACTGCCATCCCTGATCAGCTGGGCATGATTCCTCAAGGAATAAGGAACTAAGCAGGCTCACACATAGCCAAAGGTACACAAATCAGCCAAGCCAACACAGTTGGGTTTACTAGGCCATCAGGTAGCTGGTAAAAGCTGAATGCTAAGTTGGTGGGCTCTTTGAAGAGCTAAGGACACCTACACCATAACTAGCTTGACTTCTAGGACACCCACACAAACCCAACACAAGGAATCAGTCCCTTCTCTGCTACATAGTCCCTGAGGCCCTGACTTCCCTTCCAGTGCTATTCAGGGGTTGTGGAGAAGAAAGCCAGCCCTCTATCTTTGTCTATGTGGCTCCCAAACACACCAGGTTTATCAAGCATACCAAGCCTTCATTTCCACTCCAACATAGTCCAAAGGCCAACCATTGCATACGCACAGCAAAACAAGTGATTCACAGCTATGGGGAAGAAAATCAAACACCATAGAACAACCGAGGTGACAATTTAGGTAATACACAACCCTGACTAGGAAATTCGATTCCTGAGTCGTTCTTGGCCCTATTGTGGCCAAAACGACTCAATAAGAACCCACAGTAACCTAAAAACGTAAATGAACCCACAGCAAACCAAAATCGTGGGGAAACCAACAGCCCCGATCTCACCACTGAAGCAACGGGAAATACACAGCCTGAAATTGGAAGAGGAGATCAAACTCTCAGTATGGATAGGGGAACGTATACATAGAACCACAAATCCGGTAAGGAAAATGCACACACACTGCCCAGAATTGGAAAACAAATACTGAACCAGTTGCTGCATGCACGCGTGAAAACTGAGTGATTGCGTGAGAGAAAATCTTAAACCTACGCGTGAGGAGAAAAATGACTATCTCTACGTGAGGATGGGCAAGAATGCAAGAATGTGGTCGTCCCCTCTCTTCCTGCCCACGTGAGGGTGAATGAGTCTGCTAGTGGAGTGTGCGTGTGGGAAAGGACTGACAGTCCTACCACACACCACTGCCCAACAATAACTGCCCAACTAACATCAAAGGTTTTTATTTTGGTAGTTGATTGATTGAGACAAAGGAAGGTGAGTAAGTCAAAAGGGTGGGTGAGAACTAAATGGGTTAACATCTGACACCTGGCTTTTCCCCATTGGCCCAAAGTTTAATAATTCCCTCTTCTTATCCTTAGGAAAAATCACGCCCTTTTCATTATGGTTGCATTGACATAGCTGGTTGGGGTTCATTTTAATTAAAATGCATAATTACATGATGTCAGAATTATAATGTGTCAGATATCATGATATACCATCAACAACGATTTTAATTGCCGAAACATTAAACGCTAAATCGATTGTGGGGCTTTTGCCTTTAGCTCCACACCACGATTAATTACAATATATACATCATATACATTTAATGCAAACGGGGTCAAAACCGAGGTGTTACAATTCTACACCAAAATCCTGTTACAAGTAAAAACCAAAAATAATTGGGTCGAAGAGTATCTATAGCAAGATAAGCTATGAAAACATCATTCCCCTGGGGACAACAGTCATGCCTATAGAGAGCACAAGATGAATCCAAAAGACTTGTCCCAGGAGGACTCGAGGGATGACAAAAATAAGAAGTAGGACGTTTCCATCAATAAAAAAGAGCCAAAAGGCATCTGATATAAGGAGACTGAACTCCAACACTAAACTCTAAAAGAGCTAATATTTTCATCCCCTAATGATATCATTTTCATAGAATTCTATGAAAGAAAAGAGGCATGTGGCCAGTGAGAGTGCCTCCTTGGATAAGACATCTACCCTCATGTTGTGCTCTCTATATACATGTTGACATTCCAAGAAGAGGGAAGAGTATTTAAGCTTAGAGATATTGTCGCACCAATGTACCAAATCCAAGGAAGACAGGGCTGCTTTGTTATTGACCCAATTGATAACCACTGATGAATCTCCAAAAATATGGAGGAATGGAAGACCAATAGCTTCGACAAAGTAGAGTAAGACCCAGAGGGCCAACAATTCTGCCTTAGTGTTTGTGTTGTGTCCACAACCCAACTTTAGGATCAGAGAGTGCACAGGACCGATGTCCAAGTATATATCAGCCCCCCCCCCTTCGAACACGTTGTTGATCCATCCAAGAAACCGAAAGGATACTTAAGAACTGGTGCAGGATCCACCATTCTTTTTTTCTTGTTTTTTTCCATGACAGGAAAAGCATTTAAAAGAGACAAAACATGTTGACAGGTTGTGGAGGAAACAACCTTCTTGTTCTCGAAAATTGAGAGATTACAGGTGTTCCAAATACCCCATATGATAAACAAAGGCAGATAAGAGTTCACCTTATCACACTGAAAACAGAATTCAAGGTTTTGTTGGAGAGAACAGTTAGCCCATGTGATCAACTGTCCAAGTCTGATGCTCAACCAATCTACAATGTTCAGAGTGAAGGCATCGTCCATGAAAAGGTGGTTAACCGATTCCTCCTCGCCTAGGCATAAACAACATCTGTTAGGGTCATGCCAACCTTTGTTTGTTAGGTTGTCCCATGTGGAGATATGGTTCTCCAATACAATCCAGAGAAAACATTTAATCTTCAAGGGAATAGTGCATTTCCAGATCCTTAACATGGCAATATTAATTACAGGCTGTAAAATAGAAGAAGCAATTAATTCATACGCTAACTTACCTGTGATCTCACCAGTCTTTTGGTTGTCCATCCACAACAACCGATCCTTTTGTTCACTTAATCTTATTCCCCCCTACACGAGGTCTTTTATGTAGTAGTCCCATTCTATTTTCCACCTGCCACCAAGTTCCAAATCTTCAGATGTAAACTAGTAGGACTGCCCATTTTGACAAGGGTTCATACTTCGTGCAATCTAAAGAGTAAGTAATCCATAGTCTTATAAGTATTCTCTTAGGTCTTCAGAGAGGATATGAAAGGAGTCCAAACCAATGATTGGATCAATACCCAATTTTATGCTCAAACCATTGCTCACTTTCCATCCTAACAATCTGGTGATCCAAGAAAGGGTTCTAATAAAACCATTCTAGAAAAAATACGAACCTCTCTCCGAGAACCTTTTGTTCCTCAGCCAATCCTCCACGGAGAGGTTTTTTAAATATTTTTTCCAAATGATTTGATGCCAAATACCAGTCCCTTTAAGTGCTAGCCAAAAACTCTTCAGTCTTAGAGTAGTACAAAACCAATCTAACTGTTTGATATCCCACCCTCCAAACTCCAGTGGTCTGGAGAGGGCCTGCCAGTTTGCTAGGTGCAAACGATGATTGTCCAAAGTATCACCCCAGAGGAAAGAAAAAATAAACTGTCAAAGTCTGTAGAGGATGGACTTGGGTACAGGTGCCAGGGAAAACCAATACAAAGGCATTCTAGTGAGGACAACTCTGATGAGGATGAGCCTGCCTCCTAGAGAGAAAAGTATAAAAGTCCAATGACCGACTCTCTTCTCAATTTTTTTTTAAATCCACAACCAGTCCTTGATGCCATAACCATGGGTCCACTTTGCAGATACCTTGTGTCATAACACTTATATGAAATGAATTTGTACACATTTCAATCCCTTTGATGGGTCCATGTGGTTTTATATAATGCATGCTAATTTCATTCTTATTGATCTACATTAAGCTTGTGTTATTGATCTACATAAAGCTTGTGTGTTTCATGGTTCAAATAAATTATATTTAGTTGCACTTATAATTCAAGTCTACAAATGAAACTCTCCTAACATAGAAAAGGAGAAGAGCGCACTTAAAACAACTCCAAGAAACATGAGAAGTAAGAACAATAAGTGTTAATTTAAGAAGGAGCTAGAGAAAGATGAGGAAATAAGGTATATACATGATACAACGTCAAGCTTTACCAAAACCTTGTAAGACAATTTTACGAGAAAAACCTCTCTTAACATTTGAGGTGGAGAATAAGTGACAAATAAACCATGGAGTGCAAGATTGATGTTTGTTTAGTCAAATTTCCTCTACAAAATCTTCTAAATGTTAATCCTCTAGTTAAGTTAAATCCCACTTAATTATTTTCTTCTTCTCACTTTAGCTCCACACAAATAAGGTCTCACCATAGTCTCAATCAAGGTCTTGGTTAAAAAGGTACAGAATTTATCTTTGATATAAGGAATATTTTAAGGATCCATTATCTTAAAGTTTATAAACCTTTGTGAATCTTACTAATTCTTAAAATGCAACTATAAAACATCTATCAATATTTTGTAAAAATGTTCAAATTTAAGGATTTTATATGGTTTCTAGAAAATTTTGGTGATTTCTAGAATAAAATATTTGTATCTTATAGAGTTTGGGCAAATCATTTTTTTATTTATAAAAACTAAAAAATAATATTTTTATTTTTTATTTTTTAAGCATGGAAAATTAGACCGTGGGAAAATTTTAACCTTTAAGAATTTCCCTGTTTTGATGTGGTCCCCAATCCTTCATTGAATCGACTAACTCTAGATTCCTCAATGAGTCCATGTGCACACTTGTCTAATTCTACAAACTTTCATTTGTACTCATCTTCAATGATAAATCCCTATTTGAGTTCATAGTATGTATCTTCATCCCACCTTAAACACAAGGCTCCCCAAATAGGTGTCTTCAAATTATTCTTGAAATAGCCAGTGATTCATGAAACTATTCCAATTTAGGACTCTTTTAATCAACCTTCTCCTTCTTCTTTTAATGCCTACCATCACATGTTTGCATCATCATCATCATTGACAAATTTGTTTTATGGAAAATTTTGAAATCATAAAGCATCATGTATCTTCCTATGATTATTAACCAAACTTTTACCTTATAATTTTCTATGATAAAAGATAAATCCTTTAGTTATTTTTAGTTCATATTCCAACTTCTAGAACCATCATACTTCATAACTAGGGTTCTCTCTATTTTTCTTCTTCTTAACCGAGAAGAACCTTCCAATCCGCCTAACAAGCAATGTTGACTGCATCACTTGGAAATAAACTTCTCGAGCCAGGGACAACCCTAATTTTGGATGTAAGAATGATTTTCCCATCAGTTATTAGTTGTCACTGTAGTCACACGAGGCCTTAAAAAACGACAACCTCATATGCAGAAAAGAACTACAATCCTCCTCAAGAATTTAAACATAGACTTCCAGCAAATCAATCATATAACATATCACCATTCACAACCTCAACCCCATCTTCAAATTCTCTCTATCTTACAACCTCATTTTTTATCTTTTAAATTTTTCCTAAATTACAACATGCCCTTAATCTTTCTCCAAGTAAATGAAATATCATAAACCTAACTTTTCATAAGTTCAACATCTCCTAAAGCCTCAAGACTTTGGCAACCAACCCAAAAATAAAAATATCGCTAAATTCCTTAGCTTCTCGTAAACAATAATTGAAAATTTTTACAATCAATCTCCTTTTGAGAATTTATAAAAAGGATAATGTTAACTCCAAGTAATCAAATGAAAAGTTTTTACATAGCTTTGATACACAATGTGCATATAATTCTAAAAAAGATAATGTTAAATCCAAAGTAATCAAATGAAAAGTTTTTACAAAGCTTTGATACACAATGTGCATATAAATCTAAAAAAGATAATGTTAACTCCAAGTAATCAAAAGAAAAGTTTTTACATGGCTTTGATACACAATGTGCATGTTATATGACATTATTTCATAATCCAGCATTTAACTTTTCTAAAACACATTAAAGCATAAGTAATGATGAGTCTTTTTGGAAAGAAAATAATACTTATATGTCTATCCCACCCATTTTTAAACATATTAGTTTCACGCTATCATAAATTCCTTTGATTTGAAAGCAAGAAAGAAATGTAAATTACACTGTAATAAGATAATCCTTATAATTTAAGCATGGTTAGAATTATTAGATTGGCATTACCAAATATTTACTTGCGTTGATTAACCAAAAAAAAAAAATTTAAGTGATTTTGACTCCCACACAAATACAATCAACAATAATATAATAAAAAAAATATTTATTTAAGTCAAAATTATGCCTTTTTCACTACAAATAAATCAATGTGCTAATAGATTTGAGTTAAAATAGGTATCAATTAATTAGATATTGTTTGTCTTTTCTAAATAAGTCTAGCTAAAATACTTTTCATTTTTTATGTTTTTAATTAGTTAATTAATTATTTTTCTTTAAATAAATAATTATATTATTATCATATAACATAATTATATTTTATATATACTTACTTTTAGTTTTAAAATAACTGGTTAAGAAGCAAACAAAAATATATATCATAATAAAATTCTTTCTAAAACATACTTCAATGACAATATTTAAAAAAGTTTTAAATAGAATTATAAAAAACATTAAAATTAGAAAATCTCTACAAATATGGAAAGTCGTAACATATAAATTAAAATAGAAAAACATATTCCAAAAAGTATATTAAATATACATAAATTCAATGGCTTCACTTCCAACAAGAAAATTTAAGCAAAAGAAGGAATAAGATTAGAGGAAAAAGTTGAATCTCTTATGGTTAGGCCTTCACAAATAAGTATCTAATTTGTTTATTCCATTCAATCTAGTTAATTACAATTAAAGGATTAAAATAAAATTGAAAATTTATAACTCATTTTTTAAGTAGATAGCACTAATAATAACTTTAAATCAAAAAGTTCAACATAATTATTTATGTCCCTACTCTTCATACTAGCTTTAAACTTTATAACATGAATATCATTTAAGATCACACCTCATGTACTAAATTCTAGTGGATCATTTTAACATGCCTTTGACTAGCGGAAGGACAAAAAATATATATATTAGAAGATGCACATTGGATTTTGCATTTTCCTTGCAAAGAATACACCAACGAGGTCTTTGTTTACCTCTCTTTTGTAAAACATCCCAGGTGAGTGCCTTATTTATAAAATCTAAGCACATAAATATACGAGCTTTTAATGGACATTTGAACTTTCATATACTTATCCACCGCCAAATAACATCTCCCATCATTTCAAAAGAACATCAAGCTTGATATCTTACTTTGGGATGTAAATCCCTCTAGTAGGATTTTTTCCCAAATGAGCTCATCCTCATATTCTTTGATTATCATACGAGATGTCCTTCAAGTAGTAATATAGTTCTTCTAGTCATTTACTCTTTATCTTCAACCCCCATCAAAGTAGCATATTTCCATTATTGTCCATATAGTTGTTATCTCTTGGTGTTAAACTTGAGTTAAAAAGAACATATAATTCATGTGAAATGATCCATTCGACCGATCAAATAGCTTGTAACCTTCCCCACTACTAACCCAATGGTATGTAACAATCCTCACTCTCATCCCATTTCAAATCCTCCATATAAATCACTAACCTATTAAGTAGGAAAGTTTAAACCCTTGCCTTTCATATTATATAAGAAATTTTCCATTTTTTATTTGGATTCTCAATCCAATATTCCATAGGATTAGGCCCTATATATTTTTGGACTGATACCCGACACCAAATGTTAGAGATAGATGTGTATCTCAGGATGTCCTCCATGTGGTCTTGCCTAGCATGGAGGTACATTATTACTATAGGAAGGAGTTTGGAGTGTGAGATACACTCTGCCAGTAGTCTTGGATCTAGTGATGGAGACATGTAGAGGTTTAATGACCTCTTCATTTGGATGCGAGAAGTGTAGTGAGGCACAAGTTTTTGAGGATGTTGGGTGAGATGCATTATGCATGCACATGAGGGATGCATGTGCATGTGAATGGAGGATTAGGTATGCGTGTGCATGGAGAAGTAGGTCTGCATGTGCATGGAGGTTGCATGATGCTTGTGCATGATATTTTCATATTGCATGTGCATGCATGCATTTTACACCATTTTTTAATGCACTAGTGTAATTTATGCATGCAAGTAGAATTAGGGTTTTTTAGCCCTAATCTCATCGACGGGTTAGGAAAAGGAATTCAAAAGGGAAAATTCAGCATTGCTTGTGTGATTTAGGTGATTAGAGAGAGAGGGTGAATCAGTGCATGCAATAGGGGGCATTCTTGAGAGGAGAGGGTGCAAACTTGCAAAGAGGGAGGATTCAAATTTGAGAGAGATCAAATATTCTTCATTTGTGGTAGAGGGAGGTCACTGTGGAGACACATATTAGTTTTGAGAGAGGTTGATATAGCTACATAACACAGAGTTGATTCACTAGTTAGTAGGGGCATATTTCATTGCAGTGGGGGCATAGTTCACTAGGGAGGGTGAATTCATATAGAATTGAGAGATATCGCTGAGACGGTGATTTAGAGGCAAAAGAATGAGAGGTCCTAATCAAAGTGCAGTTCATAGTCAGATACAATTAGAGCAGAGGGGTGCTTTCAGTCGAGGGGCACATTCATTTAGAGTGGGGCACAAACCAACCAAAGGGCCGCATCACCTAGCCTTCCATCATATCAGAGTTGGATCTTGTGTGGCTCAGAGATAAGTCCATGTTGGATAATCTCTCTTGTATCTATTGTACTTGCTTAAGATTATAAAAGTTGATTCCATCTCTCACATGTTTTCTCGAAAGGGTTTTCTAGGCTCTTATGACTGAAAACACTATGTCATTTTATGTGTAATTGTTGTTATCAAGTAGCTGTAGAGATCTTATGTGTTTCAAGTTATATTTCTTTGATTTATGCTTTCATATGCTCTAGGATTGAGTTTAGTATCAATATATAGCTTGAGAATTAGATAGATTTGTGATTGGGTTGAGATCAGTTTTCAGCGTACCCTAATATAACTGAAAAATCCACACCAAAGACCTTTATCTACAATCATTCTTCAAACACATTTTGTTACTAAAGATATACAAGAAAGGTGTATATTCTTCAATCTTGAGCCACTCAAGTATTTGGGTATTGTATACCACTACCATTTAACCAAAAAAAATATTTTTTCCTTCCCACTTCAAGACCACAAGAGCATGGAGAGTATTTTGGAATCCTTTCCAAAACCCCCTTTGAGATGAAAGCTAAAGACATCCAATATTTTGGGAATTGCCTTAAGAACATATTTAAATAAGAAGAGCCTCCCCCCTTGAGATAGCCATTGAGTACATGATACAAGTAGTATCCTTTCCACCTTAGCTATAATCCAATTCTAGTCTTTTACACCATAATCATTAGACTTGAGATTAAAACCTAGATACTTCAACCCATCCTGAAATTCACTTTTCCAATAAGGAAATAACATAGAGAAGTAACTTCTTCATCTTCATCTATACTTGGAAAAGAGACGAATGAATTCTGAACATTAACCAACATATTTGTAGCTATGCAATAAATATCTAGGATTTTTTTGAGATTTAGGGCATCTCTCCTTGATCCATGAAAGAACAATAAGGTATCATCTACAAATGAAAGATGTGACAAGAAAACATCTCTTCAATTTTAATTCCCTTAAAAGAGACAGATCTTTTTGGTTCAACGAGATCTATGCTCAAGCCTTTAACAAGAATAAGGAATAAAAGGTACACCAACCCTCTACCAGGTTTGAAAAAAGATGAGGCATACCCATTAATTAAGACTGCAAAAGATATAAAAATCACACAAATCCTAACCCAATTGAGAAAGTGGATACAGAACCACGGGTGTATCAACATCATCCTTAAATACATCCAACTTGACCTATCATAAGCTTTGGACAAGTTCAACTTCATAACCATTGAAGATATATTTTTTTCTTTTATAGTATGTAGCCCCTCCTAGGCTATACCCATTGCCATGTGAACTTGCCTTCCTGACATTAACCAAAATTAACCATTTCATATTGTATCTAATAATAGTCTCTTTACCCTTATTGCAATAACCTTTGGAATAATTTTATACATGCAATTACATAATGAAATTGGCCTCTACTCATTAAAGGGCACATGATTATTTGACTTTAGAATCAGATTAATGAAGGTGGCACTAAAAGAAGCTATCATATTCCTAGAATATCTAGAGTAATGTATAACCCTCATCAAGGCATCTTCAATTAAGGCTAAAAATCCCTTAGGAAAAATTCTTTGGGCCAACCATTTATCCCAACACTCTCTTCCCTCTAGAAACTGTGAAGTTCATCCTTTGAAATATCTTCCAAGGGTCTCTGGTTATCTTATTCATAACAAAGCTTGGGAAGTAAGTAGTCATTTTTACCAACTTACCTATAGAGACTTGATTATCTTTTTAAATATTCTTAAAATGATCAACACCCATATGTGCAATGTTTTCATAGCTATAAGCTATGGATCCATCACCTTTTGGAATGTAACAAATTGTATAAGCATTCTTTCAATGATTTGCAAATTTGTGAATATTCCTCTTGTGTTTCCATCGCCCTTGGCCAACCATTAGGCATTTATCTTGAGTCTCCAAGTTACTTCCTTATCTTCCAAAATTATTCTTTTCCTTTGTTCCAAAGCCTTAAACTCATTAAAATATCATCATGAAAGCTAGCCTACTCTCTCTTACAAAAATACTCTATCTAAGATTCCACACTTAAAAGGTCACAATCATGCTTTATTTTTTCTCATTGTCCCAATTAACTGAAATATAATTTAACTCCCTTAAAGTTATGTTCAAGATTAATTGTTTTCAATTTTGTGGATGCCTCATTGGAAGGAAGCCATGATTCGTTTACAATTTTGACATATTCCCCCTCTTCTAACCGATTAGGGTTAAATTTAAATGGCATGGGAGGATTTATTCTGACTTCTACAATTCTAAAAAAATAGACATATGTTTTGATTCATCACTTGGACCAATCCACTATCTAGTTTTGATAATGTCATCTATAAAGTAGTCACTCACCAAGAACCTCAATCGAGTGATTTTTATTTCTACCTTTAACAGTCCTAATTTTCATCCAAGTCGGATCAACTTAATATACTCAATATCATACAAACTCAAATCCAAAGGGAATCACTCAATGATCTAGATACATAGCATGTCCATCTGTGGAATATTAAATAATTCCTCTAATTTCACTAGATACTGAAAATACCTCTAAAAATACTTTTGTTGAAGCCCTCTTCCAATATATATTTCCAATTAACCCCCCCGACCCCCACCCTCGTTTTTACTAGATATCCTTTGTATCCATTTTTTTTACTGTACTTTTAATACTCCTTTTTATTTCTACCCTTAGAATAGACACAAGACATAACTCTTATAAACCCACAAATCACAAAATAACCCCGAAAAAAGAAAACAAGTGTACTGACATTCCAACGTGGGGACATGCCACTATAGTAAGATAGCCTTGGATTCAAGGAATTGATGTTACACTCCTTTCACTCCTCTCTTTAGACTAATACATGGTCATGCATTCAATGAGGAAGTAGTTCATATATATAGATATCTATTTGTAGAACTAGAAAGGTGAGCTACCTCAATTTGTAACTCTTCATCCTTTAGATCTCTAATATTGATGATATTTTATGATAAATTATATATTTTTCTATCTACCTACCTATATATCTATCAAGCTTATCTTTGTATAAATATTTAGTCAAGTCATATACCGGATAATCCATTATTGTTTTCTTATTGTTCAAATTCAAAGGCACTCTCATTAGGAGAGATGTGATAAGAGAATGTGGTCATACAGATTAATTTGACCTAGGGGCATTCTTACTATCCTTTAGGTAGAACAAAGTCATTTCTTCCTTGTATTCTAGTGTTGTAAAATGTTTTTTCATATATTAACATAATCACCATTGTTCCCGGACAGGAAAAATATATTATATTGTAAGAAGGGCATATGTATCATATGGTCTAATATTATAATACAATAATCTAATAGAATAAAGTAGAGATATCATCATCTCTTTTGAAGCTATGAATTTTTAAGTTGTACTTTTAAAACTTTGCAAATACCAATTAATTCTCAATTTCTTCCTATTTTTTGTTGAAAAAATCCAATTAGACTTTGTAACTTAGTCTTTAGTACAAATTTTATATTTTCTTACAATGGACAAGGGGGTCCATGTCCAAATGGACAAACAAATTCTTTATTGCAACAACATTTATTAGAATTGATTCCATGTGTGTCATGAAGTGACCGACCTGGAAAATAGGTAACAATACTACAAATTTGGGTGGGTGAAGGAGGGAAATATACACATCTTACTACTGATAATTAAGAAATCACAATCCCTTTTCCAATTCGCACCAAGTCGTGGGCCTTCATTGGTTCATATTTTAAAGAGAATTCCTTCATTTGGAATGCATTTGGATGGAACTAATGATAGAGATACCATTATTTACATGTGAAGTAGTAGTAATGGATGATACAACAACAAATCCCACTAGAGGCATTAGAACCTTGTAATATGTCAAACCCTCTTATCAGTGGATTGGGTAGTGCTACATCATTAGTGGCATCCCTAAATTTAGTGAAAACCCCTTCAAATATTTGTGACAAGAATGATGCCAGATTTGATTGATCTATTAGAGACTATTTTTCATGTGAATCTAACTTGTTAATCCCAAACTGATTTCTTGATTAAATCTGATCATTTTTTTTAGTGTAGCTCCACTAACCTTTCCTATGTGTAGGAACCAAGTTTCTTTCCCCAAAACCCTTGATGAATGCATATAATTGTATCCTCCAATGCTACCCCCTATGAAAAGCACCAATAACCCTACTTCAATTAAAAAAATATCCATCCCACCATTATTATGAAACAATATATTGACATCATTTTTCACAAAGTTAGAAATCTCGTTATGAATGGATATGATAGGATATTGGTTAAGAAACGAATCCCCTATGACTCAAATCATCCAACTTTGATAAGAAATTCTCAGATAATGCATTTGTAGTGGCAGTTGCAGCCCAAATTTCAATCCTCCTCAAGGTAAAATTTAGGTGACCATCATTGATGATATTGCTATCCTATCCTAATAGACCACTTGATCAATGTATGGATCATATTATTTAAAATTGTGAATTCTTCACAATTATCTTAAGCATATAAAATTGCATCTAATCTCAATCCAAAGGAGTCAAACCCATTTCATTAAATATGGACCGATGATGCAAAATCTAGACTAAAAAAGTGTAAAAGCATGCTTTATAAAGCCCAAAAATAGCCTTCATAAACTGCAAAATGGGTTCAAGCAGTGCATAATAAGGTTCAAAAAGTACGATTTCCAATTCCAAAAGTGCACTTTTTGAATAATTTTGAACCCCAATTTGCAATTTTGTATTCAAAAGGTGTTTTTTTTTGTAAGAAAGAGAGATATCATTGTATTAAAGTCAGACAAAAAGTTACAAACATGGCTCCTTACGTCAGCTTGGCACTACGCTTGAGTTAGACTTGCATTACAAGTATTACACCAATTGTCCCAACCAAAGTATATCCACAAAAACTTCCAAAAATAGTCCCACAATATCGGCCTCACAAACCGGGCATACAAGAAGAGATCATACCACCTTTCACTATCCCTATCTAGTCATAAACAAGCTTTTCTGTAAACTAAGCAAAGTTGAAAGTATACTGGAAACATAACTAACAACCAAATAAAAGTAAATCCATAGGAAGGCCAATGCCGATTGTTGGGCTCCAATCCACTAGTGTAGATTAGACCTTGAGTTTATGTCAATCCGGAGTTTGTAGACTAAGAGGCATATCCCAAATATAGAGACTCGAAGCTAGACCTAACTGGAAATCTAGTTTACCTATGAAACAAACCTATTGAAAGCTAGAATGTTGTGACTTGAAATACAAAAAATCCTTTACAGAAGTAACTTCATTTGATCTCTGAGTTAAACAACAATTCATATGTGAAATGTTCTGAGATAAAAAAAAAATTAAACCTAACCCTAAAATATAGATCATGATACTCTGCTTATTATCTCAATATTGAAAGCAGTTAAACATTAATTTCCCTTACATGAAGACATTCACAATGTATAACTGTCCTCAATAATTCATCATTAAATAAGCAATGTACAACGATTTGATATTGAATAAGCAGTCTGAACCATTCCTACAGCATGTAAATGATTAAATAACAGAGTTTCTAACCTTGTTCAAACAATCCAACTCGTTCTGCAATGTATGAGTAGTTAAATGAAGAAATCGAATTCTACAACATTTAATAAAACATACCACTGGCAACGATATAAAAAGAGGTGTGCAGACTTGGAAAAAGGGGGCCCTCCAATGCTTCGTTTACGAATGCAGAGAAAATCACAGATCTCTAAACTTCAATTGCATTCACCAGATCGAATTGGACATTCATAGTAATCAAATCCATGGTCTTGATTCCAGAATGATATGTTTATAATCCAGCAGGGTATTTTTCATATGTAAAATTAGATACTTATACAATATTTTAAAAAACTAGAAATGCTACAAATATGGAAGACTAATAATGACATGCAACCCTCGAGATCCTCCATCAGATCTATCAAAATAGACAAAATCAGAACTGTCCTGCTTTTATGCTAAGTGGTAGCACAGGTGGTCATCTTTGACCGGAATTGACTTGACACCTGTGAGAACCATATCATCTGTTCATTGGAAGTTTAACCATCCTTGGACATCGAGGATCTTTCTCCCATCTCTCAGTTTACGCCTAGCTGGCCTGGAAGTATCCAACCTAGGAGAAATTACGGGAAGTTAGCACATCCTGTAATTTTGAATAAAACCTTAATTTAAATGGCTTAAAAGTCTCATAATTCAATTTGTTAAGAAGCAACAACATTTATACCTTTGACCAAAGTTTTGTGAATGAAATTAAGGTTTTATGGATCAGTATGAAGGTTTATGAAGGAAACTGGAAGGTATTTAGATGACAAAAATAGGTCAAAATGGTGCCCAACATCTCACGCAAGAGGAAGCTGTTGCATGTCCTCATGCAAAAAAAGTATCCCAAAAAATTTGACCCTGATTATATCATGACCATAATTTTGTTGTTGACCCTCTACTTTTAATCCCCTATCTGAGATGATGCATTTGTAGAAGCTCGAGATGCATAAAGGACTTTCAGTTTCTCATACTTGGTTTTGTAAATCTTCTTTTGTTTATACCATCTATATGCATGCTTGGAGATTCGTGTCCTTTGAACTTTAAGCTTCCAGTTCCTTTCCTTTAACTTTTCATTCCTCAGTTCTAATTCCTTTACTTCCAGTTTCAATCTCTTAATATTTTTATTGTTTTTGGAAGTTTTCTTCTTTTCCATGTTCATTGGAGGCTACATAGAATTGGTGTCCATCCCCAATTCTTCATTCTCTTGTATTGAATCTCCCTTCTTTTCTTCTTCCATAGTTTGTTGCTCTAACACTACTACATTTCGATCCAAAATCCGACTGAAAAATCCGACGGCGCGTGGATTTCTCTTTTTAAACTTACCAAAAATCACAAGGATAATTTTTTTTTTGTAAATGTGGCCATAAGCATCGCTTAAGCGACGACGCCTTGAGTGAGTGGAAACTATCCTACCTAGAAAAAAATGGATTTCAATAACACACATGCATTACAATGTTCTGTGCATCATGGGTTGATATTAATGCCTTAGACATTGTTAGGGGATAAATCATGTTAATTAAACACTAAATGGATAATTGGTGTGCAAGGAAGTATAGAGTTTTCATATAAATAAAATAAGATATATTCAAAATGCAATTATGTGTGGTTCAGCAGTGCCCTTTCAAGGTGATCATGGCTAACATGTATGAGTGAGTACATGCTTGTGGGATAAGAATGCAAGGTTTGGGGATGGTTGTTAATTATTTAAAGAGAACTAACTCTAGTCACAATGCATCACATTTTGTTAAAAATATAGAGAACTTTTTTAATCTTAGTTTTCAATTTGTAGTGTTCAAAAAAAGCTATTTTTGTATACTTATCATATTATAGTCAAGATGTTTTTGGGAGCATGACCAATCTTATAAAGCATTTGAGTCTTTTATCCAAAACTAGTAGGTTCCTAACTTCAAAGGAAAAATTAAAGTTACTTTTTTGGTAAAGACTTCTTCGATTTACATTTTCAATCTAACTATGGTTATGATTTAATATTATACAATGCCCATGGTTTTGGGGCACTGGAGTTTTGTATCTTAATCAATGGTCTCTAGATTTTGAGCTAAAATAGGAGATTCCATCATATGTTG
>LPNX010758310.1:47778-244725 GCA_001517045.1 Pseudotsuga menziesii | reverse complement strand
TTGCACATGGATTTCTTGGTACAAACATGGTATTGTTAGCATAGAATCCTCTTGCAGTGAGAAGCTGGTTCTTGGTACAAACATGGTATTGTTAGCATAGAATCCTCTTGCAGTGAGAAGTTGGTTCTTGGTACAAACATGGTATTGTTAGCATAGAATCCTATTACTGCCGAATAGAAGCTGGTTCTTGAAATGGAACAATCCAATAGGCATGCCATGTATAGAGGAGCACAAAAAAAAATCAATATCATCTGCAGAAAGAACTTACAAGATAACATATATATATCATGGAAGCCAGAAGATGCCACTAGCAGAAAATAATCTTCTAACAGTCGAGCCTGATGCCTCAGATGAGCCTGCTTTCCACATTTATCAGTATTATAACCCAACCTCTGTTTGCATGCCTAGTTGGATGGGTAACATTACAGCCACTCACAATATTTTGATCTTTGAATACTACCTGCTGGAAGGGAAGAGAAAATATCTCATGATCATTCTGTTTAGTTCTCGAGTTTAGATCATTTTACAATGCATTCAAAAACACATCTTTTATAACTAGCAGAATGCCCCAAACAAAGTACGTGTGACGAATGTTCATGGTCACAGGCTGGACAAGTTAGATCCACTGTTCCGCAACTGATTAGCAGGCCACTAGACAAAGGAAGAGCTTAAATATACCATCACCACAGATCTGTAAACAAACCAGGCATCAACTCCATTGTTGCATTCATTTGGAGAATTTGTTAAAAATTTGCATGGCACAGTACAAGCAAGCAGCTACTAAGCTATAGCTTAAATAGGCAAATTAGTATGAATTAGAGAATAAGACCTTTTATAGTTTTCCCCCGCAATAACATTCTGTCTCTTAACACATTGCCCTCAGTTTGCAATCAATGGAGGAACTCTCGAAGAATTTTACTAAAAGGATAACAACATTCTGAGGACTCTAACAGGACACTATCTGGCAGAAATAAAACACTAGTAGCCTGGCTAGAGGTATCTGTTGCAACTTGCAAGAGAGAATCCTCTCAATTCAAAACTGCATCTGTCCTTTGACGTTAGCATTGTAGTTAAACAACCTACCACATAACCAATACCCCAGTTACTTGTAATTCACTTCTCATCATTAACATTTCCAAATGTGGCAACTTTTGACAATGATTATGAACCTGTTTTTAAAATGGATGGATCTACTGTCGATTTAAAGGGCTGTTCCTGGTTGACCCATACTCACCATTTTGAAGGGCAGACCCAGAAGCACCAATCCCTTGAGAAGTAGTGGATGGAAAAAGGTTGGGTGGATTGCACTAGTGAATCTAGATTAATGAAGGAACAATACAACCCAACCCCAAAATGATTTGGTAACTTTAAATCTAGTGTAATGTAGCTCTAGGATGTTAGTAGTGACTAACAACCCAAGTAATTGTCTTAAAATAAGAGTGAGACTTCTAGATACCATGACACCTCCTAACTCACCATGTTAGTAGATTTTGAAGTCATTTTTAGAGAACATTGTAGCCTTGAGCATTCAAAATTGACTAAAACAATTATTCATTGGGGATCATGCAAATTACAGTAAAAGTATGTAGGTCACTGCCATGCTTGTCACATCTACTATACATGAAGCAACAAATTTAGTGAAAACAGTGCATCGTCTTCGCATTCTTTTCCATCAAGAACAAAAAGCACATCTTTTCGCAGTGCCCCGACATGCATGCTCAGAAGGGATGCAAATATTTTCAGCAAAACGCTTGATTGCCCATCCTTCAATACACAAAAAACTAACTGCTCACAAAGTGTGAGTAATGAAGTATCTTTAGATGTCTGCTCTATCCAAAATGTGTCCTCTCTTGAAACTGGGATCTTTCTCAGAGACACTTTCCACAGACCTGCCTGGAGCAATGATAAAATTAAAGACAGCCATGCACTATGCCTTAAGAATAACCCACCCCTTAAGTATTTGAGAGTTAAAGAAATTATTTAATCCCAATGCCTAATTCATTCGCTGATAACATTAACAACTATCACCTGATGTCAATGGATAAAGCTGTTTGCAGATAATCAATGCATCAGTAGTATAGAATCATAACCATTATTTGATATAACTTTACAAGTTTGTACCAGAGGTGTTCTCATAGAAAGGATTAGCCTTTGTGGGGAAAGAGATGTTACCAACCTGAGGTCTTAGCCAAAGATCTAAATTCTATTGCATTATGGGGAATGCAAGTAAACCCCCCCATGCATGACAATAAAACAAGACAAACTGAATGACACAAACAGCCACCTGTCCAAGGAGTACGAAGGCTAGAAATGGGACCAATTGAATGACACAAATCATGACCTACCTCAGTAGTACCATGATTCTTCTTTGTTGCTCCATTGAACTAAATTCTCCAAAGTCCTGGTGGGATGGTATTCACAGCAGGATCCAAAATTAGTAGATCCATAGGTGCAATCTTCGGAGTAGATTGGAACTAAGAAAGCGTCGAAGTCCTAAGCATCCATACTTAACTGCTTCTATCTGGCATTTGCTCACATGTTGTTCCTCAAAAGTTATGCAGGAGCTCTACGAACCATGAACAGGCGTTCAACTATGTCTTTTGGAGCTGGGGTCGTTCATTCACAAAATTGCCCTGTTCCTGGTGATTCAGACAACTTGAAGAATTTGGCTAATGGATGCCAAATAAATCTATGGATTCGTTTTCCTTTTGCACCAAAAAAAAAAATCTCAACACAAAATAAAACTAGACATCTCACCAAAAGTGTTCAAGTCCATGCACATTTTTTGTAGCAATCCTCAGCCATATCTCCTTGACAAATGGACAAACCAGAAAGAGATGTTTAGTTGATTCTCTGCCTCTTGTTATAGAGGACGTTCATGCCATTCCTTAATTAAGTTGTCATGAGTAGTCTTCCATGCAACACTGGGGAGATGTCTTTGGAAAAAGTAGGTGCTTCCAAACCTTGTTCTCATTTGCTTCTAGCTATGCTTGTAATACTTTTGCTTCCCAGGAGGCCTGTGATCACCCAAATTCAACCACATGTCGTACCCACCCTATCCAGTTTTTTAGTGATAGGGTTGTAGACACAATTAATTACTAAGAATACAACTTTTTGGCATGCAGGATGCAATTTATCTAAAAACATAAAGCCCTGCATCCTTTCCGAGCACCATTTGGTTCCTAAATAGGTGGCCGAGTGTAAGTGGGAAATTAATGTCTATGCTATTGTAGTAAAGTCTCCATTAATTTTGCCATCACTTCCAAGTGTGAGATCTTTTCACACCATTAGTGACTTCAAAAATCTACATTGTCACTAGTTCCTAACTAAATGGTACAGGTCTTGTGTTTTATATGATTTATATTGAAAATGTTAGCATTACCAATCTTTTGAAATGTAAGGAATGGCAATGATTGGTTACGAATTTCTATTCACGTAATCTGCAAAATAAATAGTTAGAGAGCTATGTGCTATTAGATCTTATGTTCTTTATCTATCAGTATTTGGGTTGCAACTTGTTACTTGTGCACATTGCATGTTTTCTGATAAAACTTTCACTGTTGAAGGTTATTCCCTTTCAAAGAGGAACTGCATGGGAGCAACCGCCTCCAGATCTAGCATCCTATTTGTTTAAAAGTCGAATTGTCTATTTGGGAATGTCACTAGTACCAGCTGTGACAGAATTAATTATGGCAGAATTACTCTATCTGCAGTATGATGACCCTGAGAAGCCTATCTACATGTATATCAATTCCACAGGCACTACAAAGGTTAGTTTACTATTTTTACAGACTTATCACAACTTATTTTTATCATGATATTCTTCTGCTGCATACAGTTTTTGGCGAAGAATTTTACCCATTCGTACTAGGTAATAAAGACATTTTGTGCATAGTTGTTTGTCATTTTGAAATTGAGGATATCGGATGATTAGAGAAATAGATGCATAGCACAGTACTCTATTTTTATTGGATTGGTTCAACATCAATGGGTCCTCAGTGTTCCCCAAATAAAACTTAAGCAAAATGACTTTACCAGGATCCATTCTCAGGCATTCCTAGTTTTTGTGAAATGACTTTACTAGGATACTTCTATCCATTTCACAAAAAACCCTTCAAATACCACCAATCCTGTTAATGAAACTTGTCCAATTAAGAATTCCCTCATAAAATTATTGCATAACATTATTGCATTGGCATACACTACAAGAACCCCTATCATTTTATTTCATCTATCTTCCTTGAAACTCACTACCATTCCTATGTCATGGATAACATCCCCTACCAATGTGTGAAACTCACTACCATTCCTATGTCATGGATAACATCTCCTACCAATGTGTAGGAGTTGTTGCGGCAGCAACTTTTTCTCCCCAAATTTCTTAAATGCTGGGGCCCCTCCTCATATTGTTGCATTGGTTTTAATCGATGGATTCTTGAGTTGGTCATGTAGTTTTAGACGTTTGTTTTTTTTTTTAAGCTCCTTTCTTGACCAGGTTGCAGACTCCTGAATGCGATGAAATTTATGGTGAGCTGTAACTTTTTTTTTTTTGGTTTTGGTTTTGCGTATGGATCAAACCAGTTAATTCTATTGTGGTCGCCGTCACGGAGGTATGACAATTCGCTGTCCTTTGTTAAATGTTTGTAACTGACTGAAACACTCAGTTTTTCTATTTGATCGTGCCTCTTTTTATTGTTAGATTGGAAGCTGCAAAGTTCCTGCCCCTCCGCCGTTGCGGCTCCAAGATCGTTTATTCGTCCGATGTGACATCCCTCCAACGTCCGATTCATGTTAACCTGTGATTGCTTGCCCTTCGCCCGGACTCGTCCGCCGTTGCGGCTGGGAGACCCATCCCTCTCCCAACTTGAATGTCTTCCGACGCCCGACTACGCTCTTCCCGCCGATGTCCGTCTAAACCTTTCCGCTCGTGCTTCCGCTCACCCGGCCCCTATAACCCCCCGCCGTTGCGACTCCTGAATTCTTGTCCCATCTGATATAGAAGCCATTCAACCGCCGATCTATAATTTCCCGCCCAAAGCTCGATCTTTTTCCGCTCAGAACCAGAGATGCACCAGGCCGTTTCCTTGAGGCATAGTCTTTCAATTGGTAGAGTCAGATGTTTGCTTATAACGCCTCTCCAATAAACGATACTTGTCGATCGATTGCAGGCTAATTCGAGAAAGCGGTCAAACTACTGTGAGGAAGTATAACTGAAGCCAGGGGAATCATCAAAGAGATCGATGGCCAATGAAGAACGAAGTCCGGAGCTGTAATGGCAATGATCCCAAAAGCGGATCAGTCACCAAGTGTTTCATGATCACATACTGACAAAAGATCGGAATATGAAGCGTTGAAGAAACTGAAAGACCACGCGGCTGGGGAGGAAAACGAAGCACTCAGCAGTTGTAGTTTAAATATTTGAAAGTAGGATTGAGACAGGGATTTTTCCCCTGGAAAATTTTGTAGATGTTTGCTTGTAAGAGGAACTATTTCGTTTTGCAAAGGAAACTGCAAATTTTTACCTGTTGGAGAGAGTAGAATGGGATGTATCAATGTGACTCAATGAATAATGTTGAAGAGGAACTATTTCATTTTCAGTGGTGTTTCATTTGTTGTGAGAATGTTTAAATTCCTGAACCTATGTTCTTGTTGAATGTTCTTCGGTATCTTGTTTGATATTTTCCATTGTGAGCAATTATTGTTGTTATAAAATGATCGGCTATCTGGTTATTTAAATATCTGTAAGTGTTCATGCGTCTTGAAAGAAATACCAGCTATCTGTGATTCTTCATAGTGCATGTGCAAGATGTATTGCTCACCCAGAATGACAACCTTGCTGCCTAGGGATAGATTAGATAGTTAGTTTATTTCTTACTGTATCTGATTTGGTTGCTTGCGAGCATAAGACGAGAGGTAAGAAACTGCGCATCACATTGTGACCGCTCCCTACATCTTGATCACTCTGCATTTAGTTAGGCACTTGCATCTCATTTCTTAAAGTCAAAATACAAAAACTCGGTGGGCCGGGCCGCAACCGGTAAAGCCTTTGTTTTGTTTCTTGACCTACGGTAGCCGGACCGCAAACCAGACGGATTCCCTATTCCAAACAGTCAACGGGCTAGTTGGGAACGTTGATTGGGGGTAATCCCTTACTGTTGCCGGCTGTGAATTTCCAGGCCCCAACAGTTTTGGCGCTAGAAGGAGGGCCGCCAGTGTATGGCTGGCCGAGGAAACCTGTTTTCTCGAGATTATTCCGCTGGTTACAGTTCTGAAAGTAGTGGACCGCTTAACCCAATTCCGGAAGAAGACAATAGAGAATATCTATATCCTGTTCGCAACGAGATTGTTAATGATCTGAGAAGACACACTCGTGCTTATGTAAAGAAGATTGGAGGGTTTCCAATTATCCACGAGTTGCCTAGAAGAGAATACAAGAATAAAGACCGTCCTATAGTAGAAGATTCAGTGTTGGTTGGAGACTGGGAAGAACTGGTGGAAAGTGCTTTACAAGAGGTTGAATTACCTCTGAACCAAGTAGGCCCAGATAGCCCTTACAGTTCTCCTGTTCATACCCCTGTTGGTTCACCCCCTCACTCTCCTCTTCAACTCATGGCCGGCGTCAACGCAAATCAAAATCCACCTAATCCACCAAACCCACCACCAGCGTGGAAAGCTAGATCACCTCTAAATCTAACCCCGCCTTTGCACGACCTACCTCAAGCCTTTGAGAAGTTACTGCCTAAGTTTGACCTGAATGAGAAGATCCTAGTGGATGATCATCTACAGAGTTTCTACTTGGCAATAGAGGGTCTGAGGGCTGGAGAACATGAGGATGTGGTGTGTAGACTATTCCCGCATACCCTCAAAGGAGCTGCGGCCTCATGGTATTTTGGTTTTCCTGCCAACTCTATCCCAGACTGGGATACCTTCGAGAGGATGTTCAGAAGCAAGTATGCAGTCCAAAAGACTCATGCTACCCTCATGAAAGGACTGTGTGCACTGAAGAAAGAGAAAAAGGAAAAAGTGCACAGTTTCACACAAAGGTTCACAGCATATCTTAAGAACTTTTCTGAAACAGACAAGCCTTCAGACAAAGTACTAATTGAGTACTATACTTCAGCTCTGGGTCCTGATCTGTCCTTGTTTGAGAAAGGTAGGGCCAAGCCTACTCTGACAGAAACCTATGAAGAAGTAGAAGTGGTGGAGGCTGAGAGAGAGAGTATTGAAGATTACCCCGAACAATCAGGAGAGAGATGGAAAACTTTATTGTTCACTAAGACTAAAGAGGAGAAAGCACCAGATTATGAAAGTATGGCCAAAATGATGTAAAAGCTGTCTAATAAGATCATAGATTTGGAAAAAGAGAAGGAAACACAGAAGTTCTACAGGCCTTATTATAAGAAAAGGGAGGAAAACAATCAGTCCCAACCTCCCCCTCACAATACTGCGTCTATGAACCTGACAGAAATAGGGATGGAAAATTTCTGCAACTTTCATCAGCAGCCTCACTCTGAAAAGAGCTGCCCACAATGGATAAATTCAATGACGTTAGTTATGAATCAGATGTTGGATTCGAGACTAACAGAAGAAGATGATGATGATAGGAAAGAAAGTGCTGCTTCTACTTCTACAAAAGAACAGGAAGAAGAAACTATGGCATTATGGAGTTCGATCTCCCTACTCGATGCAGAAGAAAGAATCACTCAAAAACACAAAGATGTCAGGGAGGCTAACGTGACAACCAGAAGTCAAGGGATGATTAGTGATGACAATATTTTACTCCCAAAGATCAGAAGGCTGCAAAGAAACGTCAAGAAGAAATTTCAAGATAAATCCTTGACTGATAAGATTCCGGAATTCACTATTACCAGTCAGAATCCTGAGCAGAACAGAATATTGCCCAAGCCAAACGAAGAGAAGGTGAGTGCTGATAAATCTCTGTCCATTAAACAGCAGCTTGAATATGACGTTGTTGAAGACTTAAAAAAGATAAAGGCAAACGTCCCGCTGTTTGAAATGTGCAAAGTACCTCAGCAAAAGGAAAAGCTGTTGAAAGCACTGGAAACATCAGAAGAGGAGCGACATGCTGTCAATCAGCCCCTGGACGAAGAATAAATTAGAGAAGCTAGCACTGGAGGTAAGTCTAAAACTAAACAGCCACTCTTCCTCCTAACATTTGAAATTTTTAATCATAACGTTCACAATTGTCTAGTAGACTTAGGGGCGTCAATTAATGTTATGCCCGTATCAGTATGTAAGAAAATCAACGAGAAGTTTAAGCCAACCACGTGGAGGGTGGTGCAATTGGATAGGACAGACGTTAAGGTAATTGGTGAAATGGAGGACGTTCTAATTCGTCTGGCATCAAATGAAAAAGTATGCCAATTTATCAACATCGTGGTGGCTGATATACCAGACGCTTATGGCCTAGTCCTGAGCAGAGATTGGTCAGCTAAATTGAATGGATATTTTGCCTTAGACTGGTCACACCTTTGGTTGCTGTACAAAGGAATCCCCAATCGGATTAAGGTTTTGACGGAGCCTCACATGAAGTACAATGTTACCCAGTTGGATGAGAAGAATATACCAGTCAAACCAGTGTTGGGAAACTACTTTCTCGAACTGGAACCAGGGAACTATCAAACGTAAGAGGCCAACGACACATCTGACACCCAGCCTGAACTCCTTCGTTTCTCGCAGGCTGATGAGTTTGATTGTAAAATAGTAGATTTAGCAATGGAAGTAGATTCTTTTTTAGTAGATAATGTTTTTTGGACTTTATTTTTTGATGGATCTAGAACATTAGAAGGGTCAGGGGCCGGCTGCGTCCTCATTGATCCACAAAAAAATAAACACTTCCTGTCCTGTAGATTAGAGTTTGAATGTACTAACAATACGGTTGAGTATGAAGCATTGCTGTAAGGACTCAAGAAAGTGATTGAGCTAAAGGTTAGTAATTTAAAAGTTTTTGGGGATTCAGAAATAGTTGTAAAGCAAATAAGAAATCAAATACATTGTGTTTCCCCCCATTTGAAAGCTTACCAAAGCGAGGTATGGGATTTGCTTAAATGTTTTCATGCATTCAATATTGTTTCAATCCCAAGAATGAAAAACGCGGCCGCTGATCTTTTGGCCACATCAGCTGCCAGGCTGGTACCCACTAATAACAGATGTTCTATTGAATTACTTTTCAGGCCTTCCGTACCGGATATGATCACCAATCTGAGGGTGTTCGATGATGACCAACAAATCATAGAATGTTTGACCAATGAGGATGTATTCAAAGGAGTGATCATCGATGATGAAAAACACCAAGCCGAGATGAAATTTGACAATTTCGTCCCTAAAGGAGTCAGAACATTAGAGAAGATGTTTGACTTGAATGAAAAATTTCGAAGACCCGCTAATATAAAGATGCACAGCTCAAGCCTACAGTTCGAACTGATAAACTTGGGGACTGAGACGGATCCCAAGTTTGTGAACCTCGGCAAATGCTGTTCACCTGCTGAAAGGGATAGGTTTGTTAGTTTGTTCAAGCAGTACAAAGATGTCTTTGCCTGGACATACGCAGATTTGAAGACCTACGACACCATCATTATCAAGCATATCATCCCTATCAAAGCAAGTGTCAAGCCATATCAGCAGCCGTTAAGGAAGATGCACCCCAAGTTGGAGCCACTGATTCAAAGCGAGGTGAAAAAACTGCTGGACGCTAGGATTATTTTTAAACTCCGGTACTCAGAGTGGGTGTCCAATTTGGTGTCGGGCAGGAAAAAGTCGGGAGAAATCAGACTGTGTGTGGACTTCAGAAACTTAAACCGCGCCTCAGACAAAGACAACTATCCGGTGCCTCCCATGGAGCAATTGCTACAGATGGTTTCTGGTTCTGAATTGTTTTCATTGTTAGACGGATTCTCTGGCTACAACCAAGTGTTAGTGGCCGAGGAAGATAGATTGAAGACAACGTTCAACTAAATGGGGAACTTTCGCATATAGAAGAATGCCTTTTGGACTGATTAATGCTGGCGTGACATTTCAGAGAGCTATGGACATAGATTTCCGTGGACTGATTGGACGAAGTGTGGTGGTCTACCTTGATGATATCACAATATTTTCGAAGAAAAGAGGGGAGCATGCGTTCCACCTTAAGCAAATTTTTGAGCGCTGTCGGAAGTATGGCATTTCCCTCAATCCTAAGAAGTGCGTATTCACGGTCACATAAGGTAAATTACTGGGGCATATAGTTTCAAAGAGAGGTATATCTATAGACCCAGAAAGAATCAAGGCCATTGAACGAATTCCTATGCCCCATAATAAAAAAGGAATGCAATCCTTCATGGGAACAATAAACTTCGTGCGAAGGTTTGTGCCTGATTTTGCTCAGACTGTCAAGCCGCTGCAGCAGATGGTCAAGCAAAATGCATAGTTTAAGTGGACTGAAAATGAAAAGACTGCGTTCAACAAAATCAAGACTGATGTTTCCCATGCGCCCTCCCTGAAAAGTCCAGACTTTGATAAAGACTTCGTTATGTACACATTCGCATCCGATGATTCATTGGCAGCCGTGCTTACGCAAAAGGAGGACGGGGGCGATGAATTCCCAATATCTTTCATGAGCAGTGGGCTTCAAGGGGCTGAATTAAACTACCCAGCCATTGATAAGCAGGCTTACGCAGTATTTAAGGCAGTGAAGCTTTTCAGGCCTTATATATTAAAAAATCGGACCAAGGTAATAGTCCCTTACCCAGCGGTAAGATCTCTTCTCATTCAGAAAGAGTTGGGAGAAAGAAGGGGCAACTGGGTAACAACCCTTCAAGAATACGACCTTGAATTCAAACTGGCCACTATAGTGAAAGGTCAAGGGCTATGCAAATTAATGACTGGAAGTAGAAACAACGAAGAACAAGCATGGGAAGAGGAAGCCGAATTGCATGTAATGGATGTATGCCCTCTGTTTACAGCTCCTGAGTCCTGGTATAGGGACCTTGTGCATTACTTACAGTCAGGGATATTGCCAGAACATTGGAATTCCAAACAAAGAAGAGCTTTGCGCCTCAAATCATCCTCCTATCATCTTGTTGAAGGAGTGTTATTCTGGAAGAATTATGACGGGGTTCTCCTTAGGTGTTTAGAAGAAGAAGACGTGAAGAAATTACTGGCAGAATTACATGACGGTCCGGATGGGGGACATTATTCTGGTGACACTACAGCCCACAAAATCCTTAGAGCCGGTTACTATTGGCCTACACTCTTCAAGGACGCACATGCACATGTCAGGAAATGTGATATTTGTCAAAGGTGTGGTGGAAGATAGCCCAAAGCAGCCGCACCCCTAAATCCTGTTATGATCACAGAACCATTTGAACAATGGGGGTTGGACATTATCGGGGAAATAAAACCAAATTCTTCCCTGCTACACAAGTACATTCTTACTGCGACTGATTATTTCACCCGCTGGGTCGAAGCTATCCCATTGCACAAGATCAACGAGGACGAAGTCATCATCTTCCTACAAGATCATATCATGACCAGGTTTGGGGTTTCAATTTCAGTAGTTTTTGATAATGCTAAATACTTTTCATCAATTAAATTGACTGCATTTGCTCATGATAAAGGGATAAAATTACATTATTCTGCTAACTACTATCCACAAGGGAATGGCCTGGTTGAATCCTCCAATAAAAACCTCATTAGAATCCTGAAGAAGACTGTCATAGAAAACCAGCGAAGTTGGCACTCAGCCTTACCCAACGCCCTGTGGGCTGACAGAGTCACCCCCAAGTCTGCAATAGGAGCGTCACCCTATACCCTTGTGTACGGTAAGGAAGTTATCCTGCCTCCCAATATCATGCTGCCATATTCCATACTAGCTCAAGAGTCTAGGGGGTCGGATGATGAGGTTCTCCAAATAAGAATATATAATCTCTTGAAGGCAGAAGAGGCCAGATCCAAGGCTAGAGAACATTTTAAACAGCAGCAAGAATCAGTTAAGAGATGGTTTGATAAACATAAAGATGGGAAAAAAGACTTTGAGGTAGGAGACTTAGTCCTCAAATGGGATCACCCCCATGATGAGAAAGGAAAGCATACCAAGTTCCAGCAGTTATGGGTAGGCCCCTTTCAGATTGTAGCCAAACTTGGCCCTGCTACTTATAAGCTGCAAGATTTACAGGGATGGGAGGAGAACTTGCCAGTTAATGGTTTGGTTCTCAAGCCTTACTTTTCTTGAGTGTCTTTGATTTTTTCTGCCTTGTATATAAATAAGCTGTAGAGTTGTTTTCGAGTCATGCTTTCTTTTTATTTAATTTTAGTTTTGATTTTCAATAAGGGGAACGAACTTGCGGTTGTCTGGAGGAAATTAAGGTTTTTGGGAATAGCAAACGCGTTGAGTGTCAGCCTGTGTGTTGCTAAAAGAGTTCTTTCAGCCTAACAGTTTCTCGAATAAAATGTTGTATGCATTGAAGTCCCGCTTAACCCCTATGAATTAAACCGGATTCGAGGAGTCTGGAGTACTATGTCGGGGTTCCATCCATATCACACTTGAAATGTCAAAGGAGCAACAGTAAAGGACCCAAGGAAAGAAGCAGGGTGAACAGTGTATTAAATATAAATGATCCCATGCCAAGAGAAGAATGCCAAAAGGCGAATAAAGAGTCAAGAATTCTATAAAAGCATCGTAAATCAAAGCAAATGCTGAATCATAAGTACTTAAGGCCAAAAGATCCTCTTCGTCCGTGAGCTGAAGCTTAAAATATACCACTCACACAAAAGGACACTATGGGATAGAGGATCCTGAATTAAAATTCAGTAAGAAAGGCGCACAGAAGGACTCAGATCAAAGAGACAAAAGTCCAAAATCACAAAAGTGTTAAAACGGCAGGGGAATGAGGAACAAACGAATATTGCTGTTTACTATCCGCAGTAATCCTGTGGTGTCCACGCTGTTAGCTACCTGAAAATAGAGGTAATAATGAAACTCATACTCTGGCCTCAGCATAGTTATCTGGACTTGAAGGTTTCGTTTTTCCCTCTCCCCAATGGACCATCATCAATGATTAAGGTACACACTTCTGTTGGTCGAGGAATCCATATGGCTGGAAGAATTCATTAGAAGCATTATGGTTAAACATTCTGTTGCTCAAAGTATAATCACCCAGAGATCTAGGTTCACCAGGTAATCGCCAATTGTTGCGGCAACAACTTTTTCTCCCTAAATTTCTTAAATGCTGGGGCCCCTCCTCATATTGTTGCATTGGTTTTAATCGATGGATTCTTGAGTTGGTCATGTAGTTTTAGACGTTTGTTTTTTTTTAAGGTCCTTTCTTGACCAGGTTGTAGACTCCTGAATGCGATGAAATTTATGGTGAGCCGTAACTTTTTATTTTTTTTTGGTTTTGGTTTTGCGTATGGATCAAACCAGTTAATTCTATTGTGGTCACCGTCACGGAGGTATGACAATTCGTTGTCCTTTGTTAAATGTTTGTAACTGACTGAAACAATCAGTTTTTCTATTTGATCGGGCCTCTTTTTATTCTTAGATCGGAAGCTGCAAAGTTCCTGCCCCTCCGTCGTTGCGGCTCCAAGATTGTTTATTCGTCCGATGTGACATCCCTCCAACGTCCGATTCGTGTTAACCTGTGATCGCTTGCCCTTCGCCCGGACTCGTCCGCCGTTGCGGCTGGGAGACCCATCCCTCTCCCGACTTGAATGTCTTCCGACGCCCGACTACGCTCTTCCCGCCGACGTCTGTCTAAACCTTTCCGCCCGTGCTTCCGCTCACCCGGCCCCTATAACCCCCCGCCGTTGCGAATCCTGAAGTCTTGTCCCGTCTGATATAGAAGCCGTTCAACCGCCGATCTATAATTTCCCGCCCAAAGCTTGATCTTTTTCCACTCAGAACCAGAGACACACCAGGCCGTTTCCTTGAGGCATAGTCTTTCAATTGGTAGATTCAGATGTTTGCTTATAACGCCTCTCCAATAAACGATACTTGTCGATCGATTGCAGGCTAATTCGAGAAAGCAGTCAAACTACTGTGAGGAAGTATAACTGAAGCCAGGGGAATCATCGAAGAGATCGATGGCCAATGGAGAACGAAGTCCGGAGCTGTAATGACAATCATCCCAAAAGTGGATCAGTCACCAAGTGTTTCATGATCACATACTGACAAAAGATCGGAATATGAAGCGTTGAAGAAACTGAAAGACCACGCGGCTGGGGAGGAAAACGAAGAACTCAGTAGTTGTAGTTTAAATATTTGAAAGTAGGATTGAGACAGGTCTTTTTCCCCTGGAAAATTTTGTAGATGTTTGCTTGTAAGAGGAACTATTTCGTTTTGCAAAGGAAACTGCAAATTTTTACCTGTTGGAGAGAGTAGAAGGGAATGTATCAATGCGACTCAATGAATAAGGTTGAAGAGGAACTATTTCATTTTCAGTGGTGTTTCATTTGCTGTGAGAATGTTTAAATTCCTGAACCTATGTTCTTGTTGAATGTTCTTCGGTATCTTGTTTGATATTTTCCACTGTGAGCAATTATTGTTGTTATAAAATGATCAGCTATCTGGTTATTTAAATATTTGTAAGTGTTCATGCATCTTGAAAGAAATACCAGCTATCTGTGATTCTTCATAGTGCATGTGCAAGATGTATTGCTCACCTAGAATGATAACCTTGCTCCCTAGGGATAGATTAGATAGTTAGTTTATTTCTTACTGTATCTGATTTGGTTGCTTGCGAGCATAAGACGAGAGGTAAGAACCTGCGCATCACATTGTGACCGCTCCCTGCATCTTGATCACTCTGCATTCAGTTAGGCACTTGCATCTCATTTCTTAAAGTCAAAATACAAAAACTCGGTTGGTCGGGCCGCAACCGGTAAAGCCTTTGTTTTGTTTCTTGACCTACGGTAGCCGGACCGCAAACCGGACGGATTCCCTATTCCAAACAGTCAACGGGCTAGTTGGGAACGTTGATTGGGGGTAATCCCTTACTGTTGCCGCCTGCGAATTTCCAAGCCCCAATAGGAGTGTAGCAAAAGAAATTAACACATAGAACTTAAATTTAGTTAAACCCTTTGGATACCACCAACTGTGTTAATGGCACTTATTTAGTTTTAATTAAACCAATTGAAAACATAAAATTATTTGGAACAAAAAAGAAAAATGCTTACCTGGACTTTTTTTCTAAATTCTTTTCTCTATTATAGTCACTTGAGGCTATTGAGGCTATCTATTCATTCTGCAATAAAAGAACCTATTCATTTTGCAATAAAAGAACCTAGAGAAAATTTCTGAATTGTTACATGGACTCTTTTTCAAATTCAATTCTCTATTACGGTCACCTTGAGGCTATCTATTCATTCTGCAATAAAAAAATCCTGGAGAAAATTTCTGAATTGTTACATGGACTTTTTTTTCAAATTCAATTCTCTATTTACAGTCACCTTGAGGCTATCAATTCATTCTGCAATAAAAGAACCTAGAGAAAATTTCTGAATGGTTACAGAGCCGAGAGAAAAGTTCTGAATTGTTACAAAACCAGTAGTATGAAAATCGACATACCATAATCATGTGTCCATTTCACATAGTGTGGCAAGATTCCGTCCACAATGTCATGGCTGATAGTGTCCATGTCTTTAGCAGCCTTGAGCTCTCTGAACTTATTCATGTCACAGAGATTTCCATGGGTGTCTTTGTAAATTGGAAAGCACTGCCCAATATTTTATTGTGACTGCTGATCATGTATTCCTTAACCTCTTCCTAGTCTGCAGCATAAATCTTGTTTTATGAACATAACCTGCCACCTACATATGTGCCCAGCCAAGATATACAGATATTGCATAAAATTCCTCATAATGAAGGTGTTAGTCTACCCCCACCATGAATTTGTATACCCTGCCATTTACCTTAGCCAAACTGCATCTTGGTGTCCTTTGAAATCTGGTGCCTTTTATCACTGTTCTCACTTTTGCTGCATCATACCCCCTGCCATCTGCAACATGAATGCTGGATGGCAATACATAAAATCCATACTTTCCAGGCTTTAAGTTGCAAAGATGTTGCAATTCAACTCTCCTACCTCAAAATGACAATGAAATCTGGATGCATCAAACAAGGACCTACACTGCAGGATCAAGTTATAATGGCTTCTTTCTTAATAAAGTCTTGAGTCCATCCGAAATGCCTTGCACGACCAAGAATGTCAACTGTGCAGTCATAGTGCTTTTGGCATGACACTTCTCACTCGTGCTGTATCAATATTTTTGAAGTATGCCAAAAGGAGGGTTGGAATATTGGTAGAAAAAAATCAGAATAATGAAACATATTGCTGAAGGGTATGGATGGATATTAATATTCCTACCATCGACCTATGGGGTGTTCATCACAGATTTTATGATTGTTCAAATTGTAACAAAATGGCAGTATAAAAAGAAAATACACTGATAAAAGACAAATAATCAACTAGAAACAGTATATGGTCATTGGTAGATGTGTTACCTATATTAGTGCAAAGGCATCAGAATAATCCACATTGAATTTTTTACCTGTATTTTGTATGCTTTTCATGACTTTGTTGGGATTGTTCCTGGGATCATTCTACAGCAAATTCCACCCATTGTTAACCTAGATCCTGTTTGTCAGCCAATTGAAAACATGTGATTTTAAGGTAGTTCTATAGTTATAACTAAAGAGCTCCCTGTCTCATATTCTCAATGTAATAGCTGAATTATTAACTTAGGTAAACTTAGCCATCTTTTATAATAAACCTTAGAAAACTGTTTAATTATTTCCAATTAATCCCAAAATGATGAATCCTTGAGCTTGTTTAGGGGGAATTAATCCCAAAATGATGAATCATCGGCAGACAACTTGACCACCATATCAATTTCCCTCTTGATAATAGGCTTTATTGTGGACTCACCATTTGCCAACTGAACTACAAAATTGAAGTATGCTTTCGCAGTAGGAACATCAAATGATAGGAATGCCTTCTCTAGACCCACAAGCAATGCATCAAGAATGTGATCACAAAGTTCTCTTGATTTTGAATCAGATGAAGGTGACACCAGAGCATTGATGAAAGCAATAGCTGAATCTCTTACTGAATTAGAGACTCCTGTTGGCAAATTACCTATAGCTGATTGAGCAGTATATCCTAGTCTTGATTGTGCAGTATATACTACCTTTTTATCAACATTCCTACAACTTTACATACCTGGCCAAATATCTATAATGACTTGCACCACATGGATGACCCAACCTTGTCATTTGCCTAAACAGTCCTCTAAGATGGCCTTTTCCACCATTCATTTGAAAAGAACATGAAAGTGAAAAAATGATGCAATTTTTTCATTATAAGGTCCTTTTGTGGTTCCTTTAATTTTGTTCTTTTGAAAATTCCTAAAAACTTGTTCACAAATTTGCTTTTGAAAAAACAAGGTTCGCTACTCTTCTTTGACCTTCTTTGTTATCAAGAATGTTTGACCTTTTTTGCAATTGTTTGGTAAGGGTTTGAGGTAATAAATAATATAGTTAGTGTAACTTGGCTTAGGGTTAGCATTAGACTAGCTTTTCAAAATTTCTCAATCTTTATTAAGCATAAAATTTTCCTTGTGGCTATAAATTTAGAGTAATGACATTGAAAAAGAGTAAACATCGTAGTCTATACATGTGAAATAAATGGAGGAGCACATGAAGTAAGATTTAAGGGACTGTCAAGAATGGTACAACTTTATCAATAATAACAATGGTTTACACATTTAGACAAGGTGGTCAACAGAATAGAGGTTTTCCGTCCAATGTCCTTGATGACACCTTCATTTTAAAAACGAGGGCATTTTATACTCATTGAGGTGACTTGTACACAATGGTTGTGGGAAACTATTTTCCAACTAGCTGTGACCCCTTAGAGAACACTTCATGACATTTTTGACCACGTGCTTTGTTGTTAATGCCAATAACAAAAGCACTAAATGACAAACTATAGTAAGAGGCTAAATATGACATCAATTGAAACCTAGGCTACCGCTTGGTTGTTATAAAGCACCAACCTACCCAGCACTCTGACCTTGAAGGAAGAGTGGGGCTTCCAGATATGTTAAGACTGCTTTGATGGAGTGGCAGATCAAGATGCTTATTCTCAACATTCTAGCAACCAAGTAGTTTTAATGTAGCATATACCCTGCATCTTATAACAAAGATGTTAGATATATGAACCTGGGGACTGAGGATTCACACCAAAAGCTGGACTGTTTATAGGATTTAAGTCCATGCTTTGCCTTACGAGTAAGTAATCTTTGGCTTTTAGAGAGTTTCAAAGAGGATAAAACCGAATACACTAGGGCAGCAATAACAACTCAAGCTAAAGTAGTTTTAACTTCTAAGGTAATCTTTGGCTTTTAGAGAGTTTCAAAGAGGATAAAACCGAATACACTAGGGCAGCAATAACAACTCAAGATAAAGTAGTTTTAAGGTAGCACGGATTCCACAAGCTAAGCACATCATACGGCAATGAGATTGAGCTGCTAAAACCTACTACTTGCTTAATACCTCCACAAAATGCAGTTCTGCAACTGGAAAGTCTATCATAACGAAATTCTAAATTCTGAATTCAAGCTTTTAATGGATCAATAATTTTACTTGCCCAATACCTTCACAAAATGCATTGTTTTGCCACTGAAGAGATTCCATCGAAAGGGAGCTTTGCAATTTTTCTGCAAAATTCTGAATCCAAATTTTTTATGGTACAACATAATCATGTACTACATATCTTTATATTGCTTGAATTAGTAGTTTTGGCAAACCTTTGACTGTTATAGAGCTCTGGTTTTGACAGCGAACGTGATTGCAGACGAGGCTTCTGCAGTTGCTCCAGCAAAGAACGAGAAAAATAATAGTCCATTAAAGGTACAGGTGCATGGTATCAAAATTGAGCCTAGGCCAGCTCAAAGCAAAGAAAGGTTTCCTAGACCTGCCAAATCTAGTCCATATGGAAGTGACACGGGATTTTCCAACACTGGTTGCCTGAATCAATTGAAAGAAGAGCTTTCCTGAAGTGGACAATACTTACGCATTTTCATTCTGAAGTGGACAATACTTACGCATGTGGGGTCCTCCACATTTCCAACATTGGAGTGGTCCTCTTTTCTATTGTGGATCTTTTGGCTTCTCTCCCATCACTCTAGATGGCTGCTTCTCAACTTGTGCTGGTTGCTTCTGTTGATTCCTAAAGTTAGAAGGTTTGTAACCTTTCTTCCTTTGGTTAGACTTCTCACTCCTTTTGTCCTTCCATGTTTTCTGGTAATCCGGTTTGTTCTTGCTCCGCTCATATCAATACTTAGCTTTTATTATTGCTTCTTCCAGAGTCCTAGGTTTATAGAAATCAATTCGGCCTTTGATGGACTTAGGAAGTCCACTCAGAAAACCCTGGATCTTCACCTTCTCATCTTTTATGTACCCGAGATACCTCAACAACTCCAAAAAATTATTGGCATACTCTTCCATAGTTTGCTGTCCCAATCTCAGCTCATGGAACTCTTTGATCTTGTCATGATAATACCTATCAGAGAGGCACTTCTCCTTGAAATACTTCCAGGACTGCTTCCACACAATATTCCTTTCATTGATTTTCTTTACTTTCCTGAAATGCTCCCACCATATGGATGCTCTTTCGGTCAAATTAAAAATGGCTACTCTAGCTTTCATATTCCCAGAATAGTCTTGGACATGGAAATATTTTTCTCATCCCAAGAATCCAAGCTTCAGCTTCTTGACCAGTATTTATCTCACCATTAAAGGTAGGAGGCCTTGCCTTCTTAAATTCATCTTGTGAGTGGTTCTGGTAGCGCCTCCTTCTCTGATTTTAGTGAGAAGAAGAACTTGAATCTATAGTGGACCCTTCAAAGTCATATGACTCACTAGGTGATCTCTTTCTTCTTCTAGCAGTGTTCTTACTCCCTTCTGGATTTTCTTTCCGGTCCTAGGAGTTCATATTTCTTTGAATATCTATCAAACTTTGCAGCATGGATTCATTCAGTTGATTTTGCTCCTCTTGAGCCTTAACCAATCTTTCATTATCTGCTTTGTAACTCTGCATCTCCACCATTAGGCTTCTCATGGTGGTTGCAAAATCTGGGGGAGTCTCTTGCAATATTCTCCCATTAGGTTCTGTTTCAGCATTTCCAAGTTGGACATTTTCCCCCATAACATCTTCCTCATACTCATTGGGGTTCTATACATCATCATGCATGTTTTCGGTTCTCATGGTTAAACCACAACTCACTTTACCTAACTGCACTATCTGGAATGCTACTTTTGAAGGTGACTATGATTCTTCACTTGGAAAAATCATACATTGACAACTTTGCAAAAAGCACATAATTTTCTTTCACAGAGAACGACTGTCTCAGGGGGACAATGGGGGTCAAGGGGGCTCGCCCCCTTGTGGCTTCCCTGCGCCACTACAGGGAGGTTCGAGGGTAGCGCCCTCATTTTTTTTGGTTGTAAATCATTCTATTTCATGCAATCTGGTGCATAACATGCTACCATTTTTCACTTTTCAGACCCCTGAAAATCCTACTGAAAAACTTGCTAAAATTTCTTTGTTTCAACAAAATTTTCAAAACTTTTCACCCGGTGCATCGAATATTTCTTTGAATTTCACCTGCTACAGTGGCTCAATATTCATCTTCCATCCGCCGTAGTGGCTCCATCTTCTTTTCTCATCCACTGCTTCATTAGCTTCATCTTCTTTTTCATTCCGCCGCATAGCGGCTCCTTCTTCCTTTTCTTTTCATTGTTGCAGCTCGTTCTTCAACTTTCTTCCGCCACACATTGGCTCGATGTTCAACATTATTCTACTGCACATCTACTCGATGTTCATCTTCCATCCGTCGTAGCGAATCGATGTTCAACATTCCTCCAACGTGCATCGGCTCGAAAATCAACTTTCAGCCGCTGCTTCATCGGGTCAAACTTCAACTTTCGGCCGTTGTAGCGGCTCGAAACTTCTTTTTCCTGCAGCCGTTGCCAATACTTAGATGATTTTTTTCAAAATTTCTTCCATGTCGGCTCCCTTCTAGCGAGCCCTTCTCCTTTCCTCATCTGCCATTGCGGTTGCATTTCGACAAGCTGAGCCCACGGGGGCCTCGCCGATGGAACAATATGATATCACGTTCGTTCATATTGGGGGCTTAAAAATGGTCAAAAATTCAAAAATTATATTGGGCATATATTTAGGGTTAAAAGGGTTTTTTTTTTATGTTAATAAAAAATATGCAATATAACGGGGTTTTTTTTATCCCGACTAAACCATAAATGGGTGCCAAAGACTGGGTGCGAAAGACAAGGAGAGAGGACCTTGGTGTGTCTGCGTTTTGGATCTGGAACTAGGCGTTATGCTACTACTGGTAGATGTAGTGGTGGGGAACTAGGCGTTGTCCTACTACTGGTAAAGGTAGTGGTGGGAAATTATGTTGCTGCATTTTGGCTCTGGAACTAGGCGTTATGTTGCTGTTGTGTCTACGTTTTAGGAGGTATTACTTTACCTTTTGTTGAATCAACATGATCTATTGTATCTGTACCTACCTTTTCTTGTCCCTCTAGTGGGTTTCTGCACCTTTTCTTCTCTCGCTTGTGGGTTTTTGCATTGAATATTTGTTAAGGATGTGAATACATGTGCAGGTGGGTAATCCTGAAATAGACGAGTTCCATGACTTGTGGGTTTTTGCATTAAAGATTTGTTAAGGATGTGAATACATGTGTAGGTGGGTGATCCTGAAACAGATGAGCTCCATGAATGGGAAGGAATAGTGGATTATGCTTGGACCCATGCAATAATATATGACCCAATTTATAATATGATTAAGAACATTTGCAATTTCAAATTGTTCCACTAGACAGATGAATGCACAGACGCTATAAATTTGTTGTTTGATGAGTATAACGAGATTGGCATATATAATATATATGCACCTCGTTGTCTTAAGAACTCAAATTCAGGAGTAAGGACGAGAAGCAACTTTATAGATTCACAAAATAAGGTAATTTCTTTAAAGTTTTGATATTGGATATAATTTCAGGAGCAAAATACTACATAGCTTTTATTTTTCTAGTACTTGCAGGTCTCAAGGAGAACAATGAGGTTCTTTTACGGTGGATATGAACCATGTATTAAAGTATACTCAAAGGAATATTTCAACAGGGTTGATGTTAAAGAATCTCTTCATGCAAATGTTACAAGGATTCCTTTCAAATGAGCAATCTGCAAGTGGGTATCTGTATTCTAATCTCTAATAAGGTCATATGATCTGTGATTCTAGATCATTTTAACCCTGGATATATTGGGATACAAAATGTTTGAGGGGAAAATCTCTTCACTCATGATGGATTGGATTAAATGAATCTATAATAATTTATTTATAGTTGTTTATGTTTCCATTGTTTAGGTCTTAAGCATGCAAGTTCTTAGCTTGATGTAATAGCATCCTCCATCATTTTGGACGTTATACCTCAATTTCATCACAGCAAGTCATCTTTCATTTTATTTTCTAAATCCTGATTCAAATCGCTTGATGTAGTGATTTTGTGTCAGAAAACTATATTCACACAGAATTATCAGTTCTTCCAATCTACATAAAACATATCAAAAGTGGTCTAAGGATTTGGGTTTACAGGTTTGTGCAAAGATTTTATATATGCATTGGCCATTTCATGTTTTGCATATCTATTAGTCCTTAATTTAATTTAGGCTTCAATGAATACTGTTGCTTCTAAAATTCTTCTTCTTCTTGATGGTCAATGTTCATAGTGGAGATATTGATGGAAGAGTACCTGTAACTACTTTGAAATATAGCATCAATGGATTACATTTTCCCATCAAGCAACAATGGCATCCGTGGTTCCAAGGAAAACAAGTAATCTTTGAAATTCCCATCCTCGGTTACAACAATTATCATAGTTATCAATGAAAATATATGATATTGTTATCTTTTTTATGTCATTTGTGAGTAGTTTAAGGCCAAGTGATTAGGATGCTTTTCTATTAGTTTTAATTTGGATTTTTGTGATCAATTTATTTAGCTCATGGTTGATCACTAGGATCTCATTTTTATGAATTTAGGTGGCAGGATGGTTTATACAATATCAAGGATTAACACATTTAACATTGAGAGGAGTAGGACACTTGTTTCCCTTGAAGAAAGGTAGTGAAGCATTATCCATGATTCAGGCTTACTTGCAAAACAAAGATCTTCCGATAAAAAAGTGATTTTGTGGTTCAATTTCTGGGAAAAATTTCCATCCTACTCTTAACAATCATCGACAACCATTGCAATTGGAAAAAAATTCTATATGAATATGCATTTATGTAATAAGCTTTTGGATTTTGGTGAAGAGCTAAACATTTCCCTTTATGCAAAAATGATGTGATCCTACAAGTTTAGGATATTTTTCAAAAAAGTTATTTTTGTCCCTTCCACTTTTGTTGTCTCTAGGATATAGCTCTCTTTGTTGTTTGCAATATCAAGCATTGCTTTTGTAACATTGTATAAACTTAATTTTGTTTAATCAAGATAATGAATGAATTTATCAAAAATTTTGAAATCAAAATATATTCAACATTTACAATTGGTTGTTAAATTTATCAAGACTATTTTTCTGTCCACAGATGGAAAGGCCTGTTGGTTCCATGGAAATGCTAGCTTCTAGAAAAAATGGTAGACTAGGGCTTAACATCATCCAACTAAATTTGTTGTAGCAACGCCTTCCTCAGTCTTGGATTTCAGTCCCATAAGGTTGTGTCTTTGGCATACCTTCAGAGTCTGGTCATATTTTGTGAAGTGCGTGCTTTCATGTTCTATGGTTGAGTTTTACATGTGATCCAATAGATTATTTTCATGCATGGGATAAGGATTATGCTACACTTGATAAGACATAGAGAAAATAGAGGTCTGAAGGTAGCCATCCTTATAGAAAGCGATGAATTAATCTAATATTTACACTTGTCTAATCTTGTTTTCTTTTTCTAAATGCAACTCTGTATATAGTGACACACCATCCAATTTCATTGCTGCAGTACCATTTATATTCACCTTAAATTTTGATGAACCTGTCATCTTTTAGGATGAAGGTTCAGTGCCATATTTTATAGGGGAAACTTGCTCATGCTTGCGAACATACAACTGCTTAGATAATTGCCCTTGGTTAAACTTCTCCGAGCCAGACTAACCATGATCTTTCTTAAGGCCTTTGCTATTTTTCTTTGTTAGGGTCGCACAAGATTTATTCACCCTGATTCCCTTTGACTTGTATTCATATTGCTCAGCCTCACCCTTTTGTGCATCATAAGCCTTGATAGGAGGTGTGCTGATTGAATTGACTTTCCTTGAAGCTAAATTTGAAACATATTGCTTCTTTGGAGAAGGCATCATTGGTGTAGTCACGCTCTATGGCTTTTATTCTTCCATTTTTGGATCAACCAATGGTTCAGTAGAAATTTTAGCATGTGCACTCCAGAAAGCCAAGTGAATGCATTCATAGATCTGATAAATGATGTTCTTGCAACACGCTCACCTTCAGGATCAAATATCTCAACAGAAGTGTCAAAAACACTAATTGATTTTGGAATGATTCAGGCCTTTTCCTGTACACTTGAGAATCTAGATTTAGATCATCCTGAGTGTGTTAAAATTACAAATGGCATTGTGAAGACCTTGGAGTCCTTAACTATGGAACAGGTACAAGGCCATGAAGATGCTCAACACAAAAGTATCAATCTTGGCGTTTCTGGCTTCAATGTGCATCAACACCAGAATGAAAGAGAGAATGAGGAAACACCATCAACAAACACAATTTCTCATTCTCAACAGAATGAAGAAGAGTCTGACCAAATGGAATCTTCCCATGATGCAATGAAATCTGTCCAAACTGTTGGAAATTTGATGATGGAGTCTGAAGAGGATTTTATGAATGAGGGTATTAAGGAAGATGTTGGTGTGGTTGCAAATTTTAGCATTGAACATGGTGGGCTAGATATTTTAGTGGGCGAGGATGAAGAACAGGAGATGAGTGGGCATGATGGAGAAGAAGATGTAGAAGATGAGGATGAAGAGGAAGAGGAAGAAGATGAGGATGATGTACATCATTTGTCACATCCAGATGCCGACCATGACGTTAATGAGCTTGGTGATGATTATGATGAGGATGATATCTTGGAAGATGAAGAAGATGAGGATGATGATAATAAATTTATATTGAGATTGGAGGATGGGATTAATGTGTTTGATCATTTTGAAGTGCTTGGTCGAGCTGAAGGTGATTTTCCATCTGATCCATTTCATGTGATTCCTATTGAAGAAGTTTCTGGGGAAAATCGATGACAGGGACGTACTACATGTTATCTCTATGGTTGTTTCTTATATTTATCCTAGAGTTTTCATTTTCATTTTTTCTTAAGTTTCCTATTTGATCTCATAAGTCTAGTTTTACCTTATTCATTTCTTTGTACCCTTCTTTTATTTTTGTGTGCTAGGATTTTTACTATGTTTTTTTCTTTTAAGGCTCAAATCAATTATCTTTTAAAAATTTATTGGTTTGTATTAAAGAAAAGGGTTTTATGAAAATTAAGCATAACTTGGTTATATAAATGGGCAACATATATTAAAAGGAAAAATATTGCAACGCTGCCAGTTGGTTTCATTCATGATATTGATTTAAAGCTTTTGTTTACATAATGATGGAGTGAAAGTACATGGAAAGATTGCACATATGGAAAAGATTGTACACATGGTAAGGATGGCACTATGGTTTAATGTATTATGATTATTCTTTGAAGGAACATCCAAATAATGCATAAACCTGTTGATTGTGGCACGCTCTGTGCTTTCGTAGGTGTTTTGTATGAGTTCAAGGCATTTGACATTATTAAACATGATTGACATAGGGTATCAATGGTGATATTGACATGCTAATATTACATTAAACCTATTTAATTCTGCTTTATCAAATTACACCAGGTCTGCCTCGTTTGTATAATGTGAAATTTTCAAAATGCCGAAGGTAGCAGTGGATGAAAATGTCAATAGTATGGGGAAAAGGAGGCCAGGAGGTTTAATCTGTAGACTTGAACCAGATGATACACAATGGATAATGCAATTTCCAAGATCAGCTCAGTTAATGAGAAACGCTGGTTGGCTTCCTTTTTGTGAAAAATTGTAGGGTTATAATATACAAGTGACTCGGGATTTCATTAAAAATTATAGAGATAGAGTGGTTGAATTCAAGAATTTGAGGGTTATAGTGGATGAATAGTCTATTGTAGAAGCAATAGGGGTTCTAGCGCAAGGAGAGAAATGGTTCAAGCAGCAAGATTTTCAGGGAAATTATGGTGAATTCTTGTTGCCAGGGTTTGAGAAACTGAATTGGAAAAATGGTATTCACGTAAGTAAAATCAAACCCAATTGGCAAATTCCATTGGAAAGGGTTCAGAATTACATAACATGTGAAGGTCGTTATGATAGAATCCTCAAGTGTCATTTGAGATTTTTAATGCATCTTAATGGGAGTTTAAAACTCAATCTTCCATTTTATTTGTTAAAAAGCCTACAAAATATGGTCACATGGGTTCATACCCATCCAGAACACACTGCTCATTCTATATATCACTAGGGTTTGATCAAGTTACTGTTGATTTCACATTTGAGTAAAGAAGAACGGAGTTGGGAAAGTTTTTTTGTTTGAATTAGGGTTTGAAGAGAAACTCAAAGAAAAAGGAAAAAGGGTAGCAGAGGATTTGAATCATCAAACAGAAAAGCATGAAGAACAGGCTGAACATAATGCAGAAGAAGGAAAAGATTTCATAGAGGAGCCAAAGCAAGTGAATAAGTTGTTCCCAGAAACTTCAGCTACAAATGAAACAACAAGTAAGCAGGTAAAATAAGATCATAAAAACCTTGATACTTTAAGCATGGTTATAAAAAATGTAAATTCAAAGAAAGAAGAACGAATTCAGATTTTAAATACAGAAGGTATTAGTTTGAAGCCCAGAACTAGGCTAAGGAGCAGAATGGAGGCAAAAATGGAACTAATACATAATTCTAGGGACAGAAATGAAGATTTTGGAAAACTTGTGATTGTAAATGATTCCTTCAATGAGGAAAATATACATGTATCCAAGGAGCAGTACTGTCTAGAAAATGAAAAATTCATTGATCTTCAAGGTATTTCAGGATGTATACCTGAAAGGTTTTGCAGAAGTAAACACGTATATTCTGGAAATGGTCCAGTTTCAAAATCTATACAGCAGGATGAAGTTCTTATGGAAGGGTTGAGGACTGGAAAATCGTAGGCGACAACAGCGAGGGATTCTCCCCAGTAAACGTTCCCAACTAGCTCGTTACTGTTTGGTATGGGGAATTCATTCGGTTTGCGGTCCGGCTACCGTAGGTCAAGTAACCAAAATAAAGGGTTTTACCGGTTACGGCCCGGTCCACCGTGTATCTTTTTAGTTTTTAGTTTTAAGTATGAGATGCAAGTGCCTATCTAAGGATGCAGATTGATAGAGAATATGAGGAGCGGTCACAATGTGATGCGCAGGTTCTTACCTCTCGTCTTAAAATCTCTCGCATCTAAATCACACACAGCAAGAAAAATAAAACTAACTTAACTAAACTGTCCCTAGGGAGCGAGATCATTATTTAATGAGTAATGTATTACTGTTCATGCATTAAAAAAAATCACAGGTAACTGTTCTTTATTTCAAAACACATAAACATGAATAGATAGATGAACAACAAGATAGATCATTGTTTACGAAAAGCATTCATTACTCATAGTGGAAACTCCATAAAATAAAATAGAGAGCATTCATACAAGAACATAGGTTCAGAAAGTTAGAACGATTTCACAGTTAATGAATAAAAGATGAAAATGAAATAGTTCTCCTTCAACAACATCCATTGCACAACATTTGAACATTCCACCAAAGCTTTCTCCAACAGGCAAAATTGTAATTATATATTGCAAAAGGAAACAGTTCTTCTTACAACATGTTCTCACAAGTCTAACTGGAAAAAAGTCCCTTCCCTTACCAAACTATCCTATACTTATACAAAAAGAAAAACTTTTGGGCTGCCCCAAATGACTCTTGGGCTTCCCCAACGTTTCAACTCCCAAAAGTTGTCCTATAATGAGTGCCCATACATTTTACAATATATTAAATTTAAAACAAAAATTAATAAATCACTTCTAAGTAGAGGGCCCTGCTTGATCATTTAAGAACTTTTTCCACGCTTGGGCTTCTACTGTTATGCTCTCAAATTCTGAAGGATCAAGAAAACGAATGTTGATTTCATATTTAGCAGCCTAATTTTTAACTATTTCAATTTTTGCTGGGATTAAATGCAACTGATCCTCGAGAAAATGGATGTTGACTGCTGCATGTGCTATGAAATCTTTCAGGATCTATTCATCCAAGTCCTTGACTTGTTGTATCTTTTTCTCATCCTCCTGATACCTGCTCTGTAACATTTCTATGAGTAGCTCATGCTCTGGTAATGCCTCTAGTCTTTGTTCTGCAGCAACTTGACATCTATTGTAGGTGACCAACATCATTCTATAGTATTCAGTACAAGCCCCTCTTGTTTTCCTCACAACTTTCTTGAACTCCTCTGTTGTATTTATTGCAAATTCCAACAAGTCATAGTCCTACTTTAGGATGCATTGATCTTTAGTTGGTAAATCTGCAGGAACTTCTTCATTGGTCTCTATCCTTACTATCCTTCCAGTCAGGACTTCCAAAATGTCCTGAGACCTATCTACGAAATATGAGGTAGTCTCCAAAATTTCCTCCAATCTGTTATCTATCTGCAAGAATTTACATCTTTCCTCTTCAATAGACACCTGCAGTTGGTGCATTATTCTTCGTTGGGCTAGTACATGTTCCTTTAGAGGCTGGATATTAGTTTGCTGTTCACTGGCATCCTTCAGTGATGCTGCTAATGAAGTAATCTGTCCTTCAAAATCTACTACCTGCACTTGGAATTGCTTCTCTTTCTCTTCCATGGTAACCCTTTGTGCCTCCAATTCCACCACTTTGTTCTGCAGTTGGTTATTTTCTATACTAAGAGTTTCATATGATGCTTTGAGTTCATCCTTTTCTATCTTCAACATCTGATATTCTTAGTGTAACCTCTGCAATTCTGCTAGGTTATTCTGAGCATCCTTACCTGTCCTTTCCATGGAAACTTCCAAAGTCATCTTGTTTGCTTGTAGAGTCTGAAGTTCTGCTTTTGAAGTCTTCACTTCATTTTGTATGTCTTCAAATTTCCTTTTCAGTTTATAACCTTCATTTCTTTCCTTCTTCAAAGTTTCCTTCAACTGAGCTGCATTCCTTTTCAACTGCTCCAGATCCGTCATCAATCTATTTACATTATCTTCAGTGGCTTGTGTCAGCGCCACTCCAGCTCTTGCTGTTAAGCTCGAATCTGCATATGTCCCATGCACCAAAGTTTTATTAGTGACCATCATGCCTGACTATCCCCCTTGTTTCGATTTTCATCTCAGTCCTTTTGACAATCCTCTTCTTCTCTCAGTCATAAAAAATGGTGCTAAAATCTTGGACTTCTTCTCCTTTTTCCTGCACAAAAGGTATCAAATTCAATTCAGAAAAAAACCACTTGTTCTTGAGTGCTGCTAGAAATTGCAGCAGGCTCCTGGGAATCAGGGTTATCTTGTCCCTGCCCCTGATCAGTCTGATATTGTACTTGTTGAATGTCTTTTGGTCAGCAGTTTGTTGGTCTATTGTAGATCTTGTCAGCCTTAGGCCTTCAACTTCTTTTTGTTTCTTCTTCATCTCTTCATCTTCTTTATTCTTCTGTCTTCTTTGTAGCTTCCTCTGCATTCTTTGCTGCTTCCTCTACAGCTTTATTTCTTTCTTCTTCTTCATTCTTAAGCCAACTCTCAGCCTCCTGCGCTAGTCTCCTAGCATCCTCTTCTCTTTTCTTGGCCTCCTCCTCTTCAACTTTCTTCTGCGCGGTTTGGCTCTTACCACCTTTAATGGTGATCTTCTATTTAAATATCTATTTAATGCAGTCATATTCATTGCATTCCTGAAGATTTCTTCATCTTTATCCCAAAAGTTTGTATATTCAAAGTGAACGCTTGCCTCTTTGCAATGTTCCGCAACCTTCTTCTAGGAGTCATTTCTATGGAAGCTCATCTCTCCAAAATGAAACTGCTCCAATTCCTGTACAAATTCAGTAGCTCTTTTAATATTTGTAAATTTGTAGCTTCCCAGCCTGAAAGGTATGGAAGGATAGGATGCCTTCTTGTGTTCAAACAGGAAGCTTCCTACACCATCCAGATACACTTGCCCGACTGCTTCTTTATGCACCACATAATTAGTGGCATACTTGGGGAGCAAAGAAGGTGCCATGGAGAAACCATACATCTTGATGTACAACCCTTCATCAGTCAAATAATAATTTGCATGTTCCTCGATGAATTTAAATTCCTCCTCAGACATACAACTGCATTCTGTTAGGAAGATCAAATTGTGTAAAGGCATAATAAAATGTTCACATAATTCTCTATAGTGGCTATAATACTTATGTGCCCAAAATATTTTGTATGCAGTGTACACAGGGGTTCTGTCCCTGTCCCAAATACATCTTAAGGCTGGAAATGGCTGGGTGCATAGTATACAATCCACTAAGATGGAACTCAAATAAAACTCAGATTTCTTCTGGGACACCCCTTCTAGAGCCGAAGAAATGCAAGCTGAGAGGCTGTTGGACACAATGTTTACCCAATTGAAAACATTCCCCTAGGTGGCCACATAGAAAATAATAGGGATCCATCCCAACTTGAAGTTCTTACCATGAGCTCTCCTAAACACTTTGTTCAACATCAATGCTATAAACCTATAAGGTGTCCTGAGAGTAGCTGTATCATACTCTCCTGACGGCCTGGTTTGAAAGTTCTTCCCAGGTATCATTATCCTCTTTACTGTTTCAACCAGGTCTAAGTTTATTTCTTTCAACCAATATTCAATTAGGTAAAGCTTGGCTTGGGGTAGGTGATATGCCAATGAGACATAACTAGGACTATAGGCAGCATATCCCTATTCAGCAGTATTGGCTAAAATCATAGTGGTCACATCGGCCTTAGGTAGAATCCAACTGATCACCTTTGAGCATGGGAACAGCTCAGGTCTAGTGGCTATCTTCATAAGAGTTGACTTCTCTATGTTGTCATATATGGTCAACTCTTAAAATCCAGCATCGGGCACATTTTGATTTGAAATAATTCGAAAAATTTCACCCCATTTATAATCAGGCTCTACCTCGGTGGTAGCTCTAGTGTCCTCATAGATATATTCTACCTTGGTAACGATTTCCACCTCAGGTTCTCCTTCAGCAACAGGGGCCTTCTTTTTCTATCTCTTAGACATGTCGCCTTTGAAGAAGTTACCCTGTCATAAACCAAAATGCGTTTTAGGAAATCTGAGCTTTTAATCAGTATTCGAAGAATGAAGAAAAACTGTATAAACATTTACCTCTTCCATATTCACAACAGCTAAATCTATCACAATGCAAATGCAAAATCGAGAATAACTAGCAAGAAAACTTCTGAAAGTTATGTCTGAAAAATCCTAAGTCTGTCTGCAACTAACAATAATTGTGATTGACAATATGCATCATTTAAACCAAAATGAAATCCAACTTCTTGCCCAAATCGAAATATCCCCATACAGTAATCAAAACGTGTGAAACAAACCCTTAGGTGTCCAAGAAAATAGGGCAACTGTCTACGACGGGAAGACAACTAGAAAACTTCACCTTGGATGGCCATAAGCAATCCCACAAAAAATAGTGCAGACAACGTAACGCTTGTCTGCACCAACCTCTTAATCCATCGGACCGGGGTCGAAACTCCATAACAGCTCATACAAGCTCAAGAAACAAAAACCCCCCATTGTAAATGCATTGAAACTAACCAATACACTATGCTGTAAGAATGCAAAATTTGACTTAGACGACCAACTACAAACTGCAGGAAAGCCTAACCAGAGGACAAAACCCTAGTTCCAAAAGTGGTCAATAAAAACAAAAGAAGGAGAAACCATGGATGGCCTACCTGGCAGACAAACTGCAGTCAATGTGATGGTCTGAAAAAAATCCACGGTAACACCCCAAACGCATGAAATCCCGACAACTAAGCACGGATGCACAGTTCGATAGTGAGGACGGAGGCAGATGCGAATTCATAATGATAAACAATAAAATAATAACTGTCCCATATATATAGCTCTCGGTGAAAAAGGTCGACGGGAAAAAGCTTATGTCGGATGGCGAAACGACTAAGGGATCAGGCGGTTAATTCATCAAAGAGCTGCAACGGCGGGCGACGGACATACTATGGGTTCCGCAGCACAAATAAAAAACGTCGGTGAGATAACATTAAATTGTAGCTTCGGACCTCAGATCCACTATAGCATCGGATGACTAATTCAAATGGAAGCCGCAACGACGGGCGTTATAAGGACCAAAAGTTTCGCAGACCAGTGAAATTGGAGAAAATCAAAACAAACCATTGGTGAAAGGAACTGCTAAATGGTGGATGGTTAGTCTGCTCTGAAGCCGCAACGGCGGGTATCAAATGGACTACGGACTCCACGGCAAACCGAGAATCATCACCAATCGGGACAACCAAAAACTAACCCCCACTAAAAAGTCAACATAGTCCCGATAGTGAGAAAAGAAAAATAAAAAACCCCGCGCGATCGACAAACTAAATGCCTTTGTTGAAGTGCTTGCAATATGCCAGCCGAAATGGCGGCAACACAAAGGAGTAACTCTCCGATGGTGATGAAACAAAATTCCGAAATAAAATAAAACGAAAAGCACATCAGCAAAAAACAAGGCTTTGGATCGGGTCACTTGTAAGTAAGTTTTCGCAAAGGCGACTGTGTAGACGACTACAACCCTGACTCACAGTTCAAAATAATTTCAACAGTGAAAAATGAAATTATCAAAACTTCAAGGCATAAAGTTCAAATCCACATCATCAGTAGACAAAGATAGTCATTAACTCAACTTAACCTCAAAGATTGAAAGTTGCAGCAAAGGATAACAAAGTTCAACAATCAGAAGCAAATCTAGGCCAGATAGAATCTAAAAGGAGGGTCCAAAATTTTAAAAAATTTGGGAAAACGTTGCAACTGCAACAATTGGTGACTACCTGGTGAACCCATGTCTTTGGACAATTATTTTCTTAAGTAACAGACTGTTTAACGATACAACTAACATGTTTAATTCTTCTAGATGTTTGGATTTCCCAAATGGCAAATTTATGTACTTTTAATCATTGATAATAGTCCAATTTTAGGAAAACGGAACCCAAGGTTTCAAAGTCAAGATAACTCTTAGTAAGGCCAGGAAGATGAGTTTCATTTTTACCTCTGTTTGCGGGTAGCTTCTAGCTCGAACACCACAGGATCGTAACATGTGGTAAACAGAAATATTCATTTGTTCCTTATTCCCATGCCATTTTGCACCTTTTTTGTGCTTTTGGACTTTTTGTCCTTTCGAGTCCTCCTTATGCCTTTTTTTTCTGAATTTTTTATTCAGGCTCCTCTATCCATAATGTCCTTTTGTGTGAGAGATGTATTTAATTTTCAGCCCACAGACAGAGAAGAACTTTTGGAAATTTTGTACTTATATGATCTAGTACTTTGTTTTGATAGATATTTCCTTCTTAGGAGTTTTGACTCTTCTTAGCCTTTTGGCTTTCAATTCTTGGCATGGGATCATTTATATATAATATACTGTTTACCCTGCTTCCTTTCCATGGGTCTTTTGCAGTCACCCCGTAGGACATTTTTAAGTGTGAGATAGATGGAGCCTCGAAATAGTATTCCAGACCCTTGATATTGAGTTATTTTACAGGGATCAAGCGGGACTTCAATGTGTTCATAGCCATTTAGGAAAACTGCTAAACTAGAAGAAATTCTTATCAGATAAAACAATAATACACAGTCTTATAATCAAGGATTTAGTTCATCCAGAACTCTGATGTTCTCCATGCAACCAACAGTTTGCTTCTTTTTATTGAAATCAAACAAAATTTAAATAAAAAAAACAGAAATGAAAATAAATCAAAGTAAACAACCAAATCAATTTATTTATGTACAAGATAATCAAGAAAAATAAAAAATCAAGAAAAAGAAAAGTTTGAGAACTAAACCACTAACTGGTCAGTTCTCTGCCCACCCCTATAAATATGGCAACTTGTGAGTTAAGGGGCTAGGCTTGACTACAAAATGAGAAAGACCTAACCATTATCTAATTCTACTGTTCTTGAAACAAAAACTACATCTACTATCTTACAATCAATATCATCAGCACGTGAACATTGAAGGAGATCAGGCTGGGTGTTTGATATGTTGCTGGCTTCTTCTGATGCAAAGTTTCCCAGTTCAAGTTCAATTAGATAATTTCCCAATACAGAATTCACTGATTCATTTTTCTCTTCCAATTGCATGACATTGTGTTTCATGTAGGGCTCTCTTAATATTTTAATCCGATTTGAGCTTCCCTTCTGAGGCAACCACAAGTGTGACTAATCTGAAGCAAAATACCCATTTAGTCTTGCTCACCAGTATCAATTCAAAATAAGTCCATAACCATCAGGTATGTCCTCTACCACAATATCAGTGTACTGACAAATCTTTTTATTTGCAGATAATCGAATAAGGACATCCTCTATTTCCCCGATTACTTTCACATTGGTCCTGTCTAATTGAGTAACCTCCCAGGTTGTAGGTTTAGGATGTCCATTAATCCTTTTGCAGACTGCAAGTGGCATAAAATTTACTAATGATCCTGAATCTACCAAACAATTGTGCACATTATGGTTTAAAATCTCCAAAGTCAGAAGGAATGGTGGGGTTTTAAACCTAGTCGTACCTTCCACACTTGCTTCAACAATCTCGTCTATAGGTTGGTTGTGGGTGGGAAGTTCTTCCTCTAGTACTTCAGGTGCTTTGAGATTTTCCTTGACATTACCCGCTTTGTCTTCAATAGGCTTAGCAGGCATGTCAACTTGTTTCGGATCTTGACTGCTAATAGTAAGTTCAAGAATTTTATCATCTGTGTTGTTCTTCTGTAGTTTCTTTACATTCTCTTGCAATTTCTTGATCTTTGGGAGTATTGAATTGTCTTTATTCACCAAATCATGGCTTCTTGTTGTCACAGTTGTTTCCGATATCTCCTCATGTTTCAGAGTACCTTCTTCTGTATCAAAAAGTGAGACATAGTCCCATAAAACCAAAGCATCATTCTCTTGTTTTTCTGTGGATTTACCACCCTTTTCTTCTTCATCATTAGCCTCTGTTAATTTGGAATATAGCAGCTGATTCATCACTAATGTCATTGAATTTATCCATTGAGGACAATTTTTTTCAGAATGGGGTTGCTAGTGGAAAGTGCAAAAGTTATCCATACCTACCTCCGTTAAGTTCATTGATGCAGGACTGTGTGGAGGAGGTTTAGACTGATTGTCATCCTCTCTTCTCTTGTAGTAAGGATTATATGCTTTCTGAGCTTCCTTTTCCTTTTCCAAATCTATTATTTTGTTATAAAGTTTCTACATCATCTTTAACATTCCTTCAAAATCATGTGATTGCTCTTCTTTAGGCTTATACAGTAATACGGTCTTCTTCCCCAATTTTTTCTCTCCTGACTGCTCAAGATAATCTTCTATGCTTTCTTTTTCAGATTCTACTCTCTCAGCCTCTTCATGAGTCTCTGATAACATAGGTTTAACTTGAGCCTTTGCAAACATGGCCAAGTCAGGCCCCAAATCTGAAGTATAATACTCAATCAGAACTTTATCAGAGGGATTATCAGCTGTAAAGAAATTCTTAAGATAAGCAGCAAACCTTTGGGTAAAACTATGCTCCTTTTCTTTTCTTTCTTTCTTTAAAGCACACAATCCTTTCATGAGAGTTGCATGAGTCTTCTGGGCTATATATTGCTTTTGAATATCCTTTCAAAAGTATCCCAATCTGGGATTGAGTTAGCAGGCAAACCAAAATACCATGAGGCTACTGCTCCTTTAAAGGTATGTGGAAAAAGTCAGCAGACTACATATTCGTGTTCTCCAGCCTTTATTCGTTCTATGGCCAAGTAGAAACTTTTTAAGTGATCATCTGTTAAAATATTTTCACTTGGGTCAAATTTGGGCATCATTTTCTCAAAATCCTTAGGTAAGTCATGCAAAGGAGGTGTTAGGATTAAAGGTGATCTGGCTTTCCAAGTAGGTGGTGGATTTGGTGGGTTAGGTGGATGATTAGCGTTTACACCTACCATGAGTCTGGGTGGAGAGCGAGGTGGTGAATGAATAGGTGAACATCAAGGTGTGTTTGGGCCCACTTGATTTAAAGGATGAACAACTTCCTGCAAGGCTGTTTCTACTAATTCTTCCAAATCTCCAACCAAAACTGCGTCTTCTAATACAGGATGGTCTTTCTTCTTGTACTCTCTTCTGGGTAAATTAGGGATAGTTGGCAATCCTCCAATACTTTTCACATATTCCCTAGTATGGCTTCTCAGATCATTAACAACTTCATTGTCCACAAAGTACAAGTGTTCTTTCCACTTCTCTTCAGGAATCGGATTGGGAAATAAACTGCTTTCTAAACTATCACTGGTGGAGTAATTTCAAGGAAATGGGTTTCCTCGGCCAGCCATGCACTGGTGACCCTCCTTCTAGTGCCAAAAACTATTGAGGCCTGGAAAATCACAGGCGGCAACAACAAGGGATTATCCCCAGTAAACGTTTCCAACTAGCCCGTTACTATTTGGTATGGGGAATCTGTCTGGTTTGCTGTCTGGCTACCGTAGTTCAAGTAACCAAAATAAAGGGTTTTACCGGTTATGGCCCGATCCACCATGTATCTTTTTAGTTTTAAGTATGAGATGCAAGTGCCTATCTAAGGATGCGGATTGATAGAGAATACAAGGAGTGGTCACAATGTGATGCGCCGGTTCTTACCTCTCATCTTAAACTCTCTCGCATCTAAATCACACACAGTAAGAAAACAAAAAATAACTTAACTACATTGTCCCTAGGGAGCGAGATCATCATTTAATGAGTAATGTATTACTGTTCATGCATTAAGAAAAATCACAAGTAGCTGTTCTTTATTTCAAAACACATAAACATGAATAGATAGATGAACAAGAAGATAGCTGATTGTTTACAAAAGCATTCATTACTCATAGTGGAAACTCCATAAAATAAACTAGAGAGCATTCATACAAGAACATAGGTTCAAAAAGTTAGAACGATCTCACAGTTAATGAATAAAAGCTGAAAATGAAATAGTTCCCCTTCAACAACATCCATTGCACAACATTTGAACATTCCACCAAAGCTTTCTCCAACAGGAAAAATTGTAATTATTTATTGCAAAAGGAAATAGTTCTTCTTACAACATGTTCTCACAAGTCTAACTGCGAAAAAGTCCCTTCCCTTATCAAACTATCCTATACTTATACAAAAAGAAAAACTTTTGGGCTGCCCCAAATGACTCTTGGGCTTCCCCAACGTTTCAAATCCCAAAATTTGTCCTATAATGAGTGCTCATACATTTTACAATATATTACATTTAAAACAAAAATTAATAAAGCACTTCTAAGTAGAGGGCCCCGCTTGATCATTTAAGAACTTTTTCCACGCTTGGGTTTCTACTGCTATGCTCTCAAATTCTGAAGGCTCAAGAAAACGAATGTTGATTTCATATTTAGCAGCCTGATTTTTAACTATTTTGAATTTGGCTGGGCTTAAATGCAGCTGATCCACAAGAAAATGGATGCTGACTGCTGCATGAGCTATGACATCTTTTAGGATCTGTTCATCCAAGTCCTTGACTTGTTGTATCTTTTGCTCATCCTCCTGATACCTGGTCTGTAACATTTTTGTGAGTAGATCATGCTCTAGTAATGCCTCTAGTCTTTGTTCTACAACAACTTGACATCTGTTGTAGGTGACCAACACCCTTTTGCAATATTTAGTACAATCCCCTCTTTGTTTTCCTCACAGCTTTCTTGAACTCCTCTGCTGTATTTATTGCAAATTCCAACAAGTCATAGTCTTGCTTTAGGCTGCGTTGATCTTTAGCTGGTAAATCTACAGGAACTTCTTCATTGGTCTCTATCCTTACTATCCTTCCAGTCAAGACTTCCAAAATGTCCTGAGACCTATCTACGAAATATGAGGTAGTATCCAAAATTTCCTCCATTCTGTTATCTATCTGCAAGACTTTACATCTTTCCTCTTCAATAGACACCTGCAGCTGGTGCATTCTTCTTCGTTGGGATAGGACACGCTCCTTTAGAGGCTGGATATTAGTTTGCTGTTCACTGGCATCCTTCAGTGATGCTGCTAATGAAGTAATCTGTCCTTCAAAATCTTCTACTTGCACTTGGAATTGCTTCTCTTTTTCTTCCATGGTAACCCTTTGTGCCTCCAATTCCACCACTTTGTTCTGTAGCTGGTCCTTTTCTATACTAAGAGTTTCATATGATGCTTTGAGTTCATCCTTTTCTGTCTTCAACACCTGATATTCTTACTGTAACCTCTGCAATTCTGCCAGGTTATTCTAAGAATCCTTACCTGTCCTTTCCATGGAAACTTCCAAATTCATCTTGTTTGCTTGAAGAGTCTGAAGTTCTATTTTCGAAGTCTTCACTTCATTTTGCATGTCTTCAAATTTCCTCTTCATTTTATAACCTTCATTTCTTTCCTTCTTCAAAGTTTCCTTCAACTGAGCTGCATTCCTTTTCGACTGCTCCAGTTTCGTCATCAGTCTATTTACATTATCTTCAGTGGCTTGTGTCAGCGCCACTCCAACTCTTGCTGTTAACCTCGAATTCGCATCTGTCCCATGCACAAAAGTTTAATCAGTGACCATCATGAATGACTATTCCCCTATTTCAATTTTCTTCTCAGTCCTTTTGACAATCCTCTTCTTCTCTCTATCATAAAAAATGGTGCTAAAATCTGGGACTTCTTCCCCTTTTTCCTGCACAAAAGGTATTAGATTCAATTCAGAAAAAAACCACTTATTCCTAAGTGCTGCCAAAAATTGCAGCAGGCTCCTGGGAATCAGGGTTATCTTGGCCCTACCCCTGATCGGTCTGATCCTGTACTTATTGAATGTCTGTTGGGTCAGTAGTTTGCTGGTCTGTTGTAGATCCTGTCAGCCTCAAACCTTCAGCTTCTTTTTGTTTCTTCTTCATCTCTTCATCTTATTTCTTCTTTCTTTCTTCTTATGTCTTCTTTGCAGCTTCCTCTGCATTCTTTTCTGCTTCCTCTGCAGCTTTATTTCTTTCTTCTTCTTCATTCTTAAGCCAACTCTCAGCCTCTTGTGCTAGTCTCCTAGCATCCTCTTCTCTTTTCTTGGCCTCCTCCTCTTTAGCTTTCTTCTGCGCGGTTTGGCCCTTACCTCCTCTAATGGTGATCTTCTGTTTAAATCTTCTCTTTAATGCAGTCATATTCCTTGCATTCCTGAAGATTTATTCATCTTTATCCCAGAAGTTTGTATTTTCAAAGTGAACGTTTGCCTCTTTGCAATGTTCTGCAACCTTCTTCTAGGAGTCATTTCTATGGAAGCTCATCTCTCCAAAATGAAACTGCTCCAATTCCTGTACAAATTCAACAACTCTTTTAATATTTGTAAATTTGTAGCTTCCTAGCTTGAAAGGTATGGCCGGACAGGATGCCTTCTTGTGTTCAAACAGGAATATTCCTCCACCATCTAGGTACACTTGCCTGGCTACTTCTTTATGCACCACATAATCAGTGGCATACTTGGGGAGCAAAGAAGGTGCCCTGGAGCAACCATACATCCTGATGTACAACCCTTAGTCAGTCAAATAATAATTTGCATGTTCCTCAATGAATTTAAATGCTTCCTCAGAAATACAATTTTATTCTGTTAGGAAGGTCAAATTGTGTAAAGGCATAATAAAATGTTCACATATTTCTCTATAGTGGTTGTAATACTTATGTGCCCAAAATATTTTGTATGCAGTGTACACAGTGGTTCTGTCCTTGTCCCAAATGCATCTTAAGGCTAGAAATGGCTGGGTGCATAGTATACAGTCCAATAATATGGAACTCATATAAAACTCAGATTTCTTTTGGGACACCCCTCCTAGAGCTGAAGAAATGCAAGCTGAGAGGCTATTGGACACAATGTTTGCCCAATTGAAAATAGTCCCCTGGGTGGCCACATAGAAAATAATAGGGATCCATCCCAACTTGAAGCTCTTACCATGAGCTCTCCCAAACACTTTGTTCAACATCAATGCTATAAACCTATAAGGTGTCCTGAGAGTAGCTGTATCATACTTTCCTGATGTATTGGTTCGAGATTTCCTCCTAGGTATCATCATCCTCTTTACTGTTTCAACCAGGTCCAAGTTTATTTCTTTCAACCAATCTTCAGATAGGTAAACCTGGGCTAGGGGTAGGTGATATGCCAATGAGACATAACCAGGATTGTAGGTAGCATATCCCTATTTGGAAATATTGGCTAAAATCATAGTGGTCACATCGACCTTAGGTAGAATCCAACCGATCACCTTTGAGCATGGGAACAGCTCAGGTCTAGTGGCTATATTCATAAGAGCTGACTTCTCTATGTTGGCATATATGGTCAACTCTTCAAATCCAGCATCGGGCACATTTTGATTTGAAATCATCAGAAAAATTTCACCCCATTTATAATCAGGCTCTACCTCGGTGGTAGCTCTAGTGTCCTCATAGATATATTCTACCTTGGTAACGATTTCCACACCTCAGGTTCTCCTTCAGTAACATGGGCCTTCTTTTTCTGTCTCTTAGACATGTCTCCTTTGTAGAAGTTACCCTGTCATAAACCAAAATGCGATTTAGGTTAATTGAGATTTTAATCAGTATTCGAAGAATGAAGAAAAACTGTATAAACATTTACCTCTTCCATATTCGCAATAGCTAAATCTATCACAATGCAAATGCAAAATCAAGAATAACTAGCAAGAAAACTTCTGAAAGTTATGTCTGAAAAATCCTAAGTCCGTTTGCAACTAACAATAATCGTGATTGACAATATGCATCATTTAAACCAAAATGCAATCCAACTTCTTGCCTAAATCGAAATATCCCCATACAGTAATCGAAACATGCGAAACAAACCCTCCGGTGTCCAAGAAAATAGGGCAACTGTCTACGACGGGAAGACAACTGGAAAACTTCACCCTGGATGGCCATAAGCAATCCCACAAAAAATGGTGCAGACAGCGTAACACTTGTATGCACCAACCTCCTAATCAATCGAACTGGGGTCGAAACTCCATAACGGATCATACAAGCTCAAGAAACAAAAACCCCCCACAGTAAATGCAGTGAAACTGACCAATACACTACGCCTTAAGGATGCAAAATCCGACTTAGATGACCAACTAAAAACGGCGGGAAATCCTAACTAGAGGACAAAACCCTAGTTCCAAAACTGATCAATAAAAACAAAAGAAGGAGAAACCACGATTGGCCTACCTGATAGACAAACTGGAGTCAATGTGATGGTCTAAAAAAAATCCATGGAATCACCCCAAATGCATGAAATCCCGACAACTAAGCACAGATGCATAGTTCGACAGTGAGGATGGAGGCAGATGCGAATTCACAAAGATAAATAATAAAATAATAACCATCCCATATATATAGCTCTCGGTAAAAAAGGTCGGTAGGAAAAAGCTTCCATCGGACAGTGAAACAACTAAGGCATCATGCGGTTAATTCATCAGAGAGATGCAATGGCGGGTGATGGACATACTATGGGTTCCGCAGCACAAATAAAAACATCGGCGAGATAACACTAAACTACAGCTTTGGACCTCAGATCCACTATAGCATCAGATGACTAGTTCAAGTGGAAGTTGCAACGACAAGTGTTATAAGGACCAAAAGTTCCGCAGACCAGTGAAATCGGAGAAAATCAAAACAAACCATTGGCGAAAGGAACAACTAAATGGTGGATGGTTAGTCCGCTCCGAATCCACAATGGCGGGTATCAAATGGACTATGGACTCCATGGAAATCCAAGAATCATCACCGATCGGGACAACCAAAAACTAACCACCGCTCAAAAGTCAACATAGTCCCGATAGTGAGAAAAGTAAAATAAAAAACCCCGCTGGATCGGCAAACTAAAGACCTCTGTTGGAGTGCTTGCAATCTACTAGCCGAAACGACGGGACCACAAAGGACTAACTCTCCGACGGTGATGAAATAAAATGACGAAATAAATAAAACAAAAAGTGCGTCGGCAAAAAACAAGGCTTTGGATCGGGTCACTTGTAAGTAAGTTTCCGCAACGACATTTGTGTAGACGACAAGAGCCCCGAATCACAGTTCAAAAGGATTCCGATAGTGAAAAGGGAAATTATCAAAACTTCAAGGAATCAAGTTCAAATCCACAGCATTAGCAGACAAAGATAGTCATTAACTCAACTTAACCTCAAAGATTGAAAATTGCAGCAGAGGATAACAAAGTTTAGCAATCAAAAGAAAATCTAGGCCAAATAGAATTTAAAAGGAGGGTCCAAAATTTTAAAATTTTTGGGAAAACATTGTAGCTACAACAGGATGAAAAAGAAGCAGAGATAGTTCCAGAATTAAATTATATTAAAAAATCTTTACAGATTTATAAAGAACAGACCAAGTTTTTACAAAATATCAATGAAAAACTGATGACTGCAAATAAAAGGCTATGGGAAGACTTGGAGGAAAAAGAAACTGATTATCAAAAGTTGCTTTTAATCTCCAAAGATATCTGGAAGGATAAGAGAGCTATCCATAAGCAATATGAGCACACGAAGACCCAGAGCAAAGAAGCGCATAATCAAATGGAGAATAAGGATGCTGGATATGCGAGGTTGCAGAAGAGATCCTAGGTTTTAAGTGATATGATTGTTTTAGCAGAAGCTTCTAAGAGTCTTTAGATGACAAATACTTAGGATAGTTAGTTTTGAAAGTAATTAAAATTTGACAAATAGGCATTATTATTCTATTTTAATTACACTTGTATTAAGTCCAATTTTGAAGATCTGAGACTTTTCTATTTTTGAAGAGTTCGATCCATGAAAATAGGATCTGATGATTGTTTCAAAAACTCAAAATTGTATATAATAGACAACATTTAGATGTGGTAGGGGTTGGAATCATAGATGGGAATCTAGTTGGAATATGAGCTGTAAGACATAAATACTCTTTGCATATTTAATACATAATTTACTTTGATATGATTATGATCATGAGCTTGTTTTGTTTTCCTTTATGAATTGTATTTTTATTATGATTTTATCCTGTGTATGGTCATCTTAAAATTCATTGCAATATTCTTATGATAAAGTGTAGTTACCATTAAATACTTAGTGACAGAACCGAGTTCGTTTTGTAAATTCATGCTCGTAATCATTTATGTTATTGAATTTTGTATCTTATTTTATTTCATGCAATTCTGTGATGGTTATTTGATTTCCCAGTACCTTTGATTACATACCAGCTCTGTTTTAATTTGATTTCATTATATTGAATTATCTTTAAGATTTGTCTGAGCTTGAAACCCAATATTCTAGGTTCAACTTTAGGGATAACACTACCTCTATCTATAATCTTCTAGGAATGACTGATGGCCGTGGAACCGCATTTCAACACCTGCTTCTCATTGGACCATCTACTCCATCTAGATCGGTATGCCACCGAGCAATAGGTGATTTTTGACATTTCTACTCGTTGAACATTTGATAGATTGTAAGCTTTTTTTCTTGGGTTTAAACTTTAGAATTCAGAGTTTAAGGACATATATAATGTAATGTGTCTATGATTGCAGAGAATGATAGGGTTGTCACTGCGAGTAATATTGAAAGTACTTTACCTCCATCCCATCTAGATTTGATTTTTCGAACACTTTGAAGTGGACGGCTAGGAAATCGTTTGAGTAGCTGGGTTGATGATAGTCAGCATATGAGAGGAATGAGTGGCACTACCATAGCATTGGGGATTGAGGAGGAGTTTTTTTCTCAGTTACAGAGAGCTCAACTAGTTGATGATACTCCATCAGATCAGGCCCATGATACCACCAGATCATAGGAAAAAGGTGAAGCTACTACTTTACAAGCTATAGCTGATGGCACTGGAATGATAGAAACTCTACAATCACAGGAAAATGATATAGAGAGAACGGAGGAACATGAGCAATCCCATATTGAAGATAATAGTGCCAGTAATACCAACACTATTTCAACTCAACCTTTGCAATAGGCTTCCTTAGAGCAAGGAACTCAGACTATAGGTGTTGTTCACCATTACCTTGAGCTGCAAGATGAGCGCAATGAGTGAGTCATGCATGATGTTGAAGTTGTGAGCCAAGATAGTAGTGGTAGTGGTGCTACATTAGGTGAAAGCCTTCACAGCTTGGAAGTATAAATTGGAAGTGCCGATGGAACTGGAAACCTTGGACAGATTGATGCATCAGGAAATATGGAAGGTGTGCAAGATGAAAATAGTAATAGAGAACAAGCCCATCTAGAAATTGCCAGGGAGAGTAGTCAAAATGTTCCTGCACATACTCCCAGTGAGCAGCAGCAAAATACTGTGGTGGCAGGATCTAATTCTATTGATCCTACATTCCTAGAGGCTCTTCCTGAAGAGTTAAGAACATAAGTGCTTGCTTCCCAGCAGAACTAGGTGGCACAACCTACAAATAATCAGCCACCAGCTACTGAGGAGATTGATCAATAATTCCTTGCTGCTCTTCCTTTGATATATAAGTAGAGGTCCTTGCACAACAACGAGCATAGATATTGCTTCAGGCTCATCTCTTTTATGGACAACCTGTTGATATGGATAGTGCTTAAATATTTTCAACGTCTCCTCTTAAACTTCGTACTGAGGTATAATATTCTTGTTAGTAGTTAACAGTAATACTTAACCCTTACAAAGTTACTAGTTTATTTTGTTTTAATATTTGACTAAACTTGTTTATTGCATTGAGAGTAGGGAGGTGCTTACAACCCAACATGGGGAGATGTTGAAAGTGTTTTGTTGTGTAACGTTATGTAACATGACATTCCCATAAAATAATAAACAAAATTACAAATGATGTAGGCTTAAACAAATATCTTGAACCTAGATATATCAAGAGCAAGAATGGATAAAATATATTTATGTGTAAATTTTTTCTTAATGTGTAAAATATTTTAGATAAAACCCTTAAAAAGATTTGGATCCCTCTTGCTGCTTGATATATCCAGGTTTAAGTTATGTTGGTTTTACATATCAAGTTGGAGATACAATTAGACTCGTGATCTTCCATCCGGAATGCAGGTTTTGCTGACATCCTCAGATGCTGTGTTGGCCAATTTACTTGAGGCACTTGTTACTGAGGCACGTAGGTTGCGTTGAAGGTTTGGGTACCCAAATGACGATCGATTTGGATTTCATAGAGGAAGATGACCTCTTTCTAGAATAGGAGGGAGAAATGTTTTTGTTTTTTCAGATAGAGTTGGAAATGCAGTTTTACATAGAACTGTTTCTTGGAGACAAATTAACTGAAGCTGATGGGAAACCTTTGGTGGATACTGCAGCTCTTAAAGCCATGCTTTTTCTTCTTCGTGTTGTTTAGGTATTAAATTATTTACTTACTGACTCTGCTTGGATTTTTCTTAGTGGCATATAGATGAAAAGATGTTCCCTCCTATGGTGAGTTGGAAAACACTCCTTTTCACTCAGTTCTGTGGACATAATAAGTCAAATTTGGAATCCCTAGATTCCTAGTTTGTGTAGTAAATAGGTCTAAACTGAAACTTCTCGGATCTGAGATCGATTTCCATATATAGATGCAACCTCCTAGGGGTAGTTCAAATATTCTAAAATCGAACCTGATTTGTGGATGGAAAGGCTTGAAATTGGAAACCCTAATCCTTGACCTCGACTGAAAATAGGTCAAGATTGAAACTTTCATCAAATTGAAATCCGCTTTTATAGATAATTGCACCCTACTCAGAGGATTTCCAAAACACTATTTTCAAGTCCAATCTATGGAGAGAAGTCTTTGGAACTAGAATCCCTAGTTCCAATGTATGGTTGTTACAGCTGTTGAAATGTCTTCCTCAGCATGACTTTGATATCATGTTGATTGTTTCTTTAACTTATTTATTGCATAAACATAAATGCCATGCATATACAGGATCATTGGAAGAAACACATTCATTGTAGACACAAATTAACCCTGGGAAAATCTTCTCACGAGAAAACCCAACAAAAATCCTTTAAATAAGATTCTTCAACAAGATTAGTGTTGGGAATTAGTTACATAATAATAAAAAAAAAAAAATATACATAGTAATCTCTAAGCCCGAAGAGAGAGAGAGAGAGAGAGAGAGAGAGAGAGAGAGAGAGAGAGAGAGAGAGAGAGAGAGAGAGAACCCCAAAAAATGTCTTCACAATGCTTTCTTGAACCCTTAGCTAGTCTCCCTTGGATCTGTACACTTTCCTCATGCTAAAGTGAATTGGTGTGTTGCAAATGAGCCAAATTCACTTATATATATACTAGAAAAGGTTACTTTTCTTACTGGGTTTACTTGTCTTCTTGACTGGGTCAATTTCCCCTTTAACTCGGCTAACTTGACCATTTGTCTAGGTCAATTTAATTGGGATGACTTGTTCTTGGTTTTGTTATTATTATTTATTGTGGAATATCTTCCGATGCTACTCAAAACATCAACAACATATAGGTGGTTCCCCTTTGAAAACATCTTTTGTATTTTCCCTTGACTAATAGTAGAGCCTTACCTCCATGTGTTACTATGTTTTAGTTCCCCTAGTGTATTTTGGTACCCAAGATTTTTTTCCATAGGAAAGGGATCCTATCTAGTCTATGATACTAAAATTAGTTGCATATGCTTCTTCATTGTCACTCATTGTCCCACCCCAAAGCTCTTGTATCATGAAATTTTATGTGTCATTTTACATTTCATAAGCGTGGCGCTTCATCCATACTACAATAGTTACATTATTTTGCCGCCATTCATCTACCCCCGAAGATATCACCATCAATATCCTACCCCTTGGTCTCTTCCATCTACTATCACATAGTATGTTGATTCATTTAGTTGCATTTTGCACACCTATAACCTTGACACTTATCTTTTCTTGAGTACCTCAGTACTTGAGAAATCATTTATATTGTGCTCCTTAGTGTTATTGTAGATTGTATATTATTTCTTATGGAAGCATCCCCATTCACCTTTGTTTAGAGCATTCTATAATGTGTCACCCAGGGAATCTTCTTGATATTACCCCCCATAGTAATATTGACCTCTCTACCCCCTCATTCCCTTCCGTCAATTTTCCTATTGTAGTTATGTCCCTTGGTTATCCTTTGGTATTCCTCCCTTGATATTATCATAAATTATACATGTGTTTCCAAGTTAGCTATGACATCATGCTCTGAACAAAGGAAGTTTGAGTCCCTATATCTATGAACCTTTATTACCCCTTAGTGTATCAGCCCTAGATCTCCTTATATTCTTGTATCATATCTTGTGTTGATCTAAATAGAGTTGTCATTTCTTTTTTATCAATGGGATTCTATCTATCGATTTCAACACTTGTATTGTATAGAATAGGCCTAGAGGAATCATATAACTTAGCCCCATAACCATCATTGATGGGTTCCCTTGGACCCTTTAAGGGGAGACCTCATTACCCCTTACATTTGTTGGTTCTCACCCACTCAACTCGAGATCCTTATCTCACTATTGAGAATCATATCATGTGGCAGTTCCCTTATCCCAATTTGGTTGAATTCCTTCAACATTCATGAATCCGTCAATATTTTGAGTTTATTCTAGATTCCCTTCAGTTCTTAGCTTCATGTGGTGTCCAAGATACAATGGCAACAATTATCCAATTTCAACTATACTTCCTTCAATTATTTTGAGTTTCACTTCCTAAGATAGAGAATAAAGTCTCATAGTGAAGGGCCTCGCCTAATAATCATGTAAGACTAATACCAGCACAGGTTGTAGCAATAATTTTATTGCACATCTATTATTTTCGTGGAGGTGATAATAGTTTCCTCTGTCCCAATTTCAGGTACATTCAATCTTGTTGTTAATACCTTGTCTGTGTATTCTATGCACAATTTTGTTGAGTATAGGTTATTTAGTTAGTAGACATGAATTGACACACTCTGATCTATGAGGGACGTGTCTATGTTTTTTATAAGTTATATTTTTTTATTGCATAGGAACCAATAGGTATGAGTACAACAAGATCCAATAGGCACCAATAGGTGTGTTTGCATTAGTTTTCAGTAACTGGCTCAAAAATCCAGCTGTAATTTGTCTTGGATAATTATCGTTGCACTCCAAACATAAGATCCAAACTGTAGCTGCCCTAGTTAATGTCTGTTGTAAGAGTGTAGTCCTGTCTGTTATTAGACCCTTTTGCTATCAATTACCTTAATTTTTGGCCCCTAAGATTCGCAATATCATTTTAAATCTGTTTAAAGTGATTTGCTTCACGACTTGGGTGAAACTCATTTACATCATTATGTATTTTTTGACTGCTGATTAGTCATCCAATCTTGATTATTTATTGTTTCTTACTAGCCCAAATAAGATTGTCACCTTGTACCTGATGAAAATTGTCTCGTTTGTTGTTTGGAATTTTCAACCTCTCTGGACTGGGAAGTTGTACTTTCTAACCCACAAATTAAAATTGCTCCTGCTATTAACAATTTAGTACTCATAATTTCCAGAAAATCCATGTACTCCTGTCTGTTACATGATCCTTTTATACCATTTGGTGTCAATTATCCTTAATTTTGCCTCCTGATATTCACCATCCTTTTATAATCTGTTTAAAGTGATTGTCCCCACTACTTGGGGAAAATTTATTCATATCTATATTTACCATTTTATTTATTTTATGACTGTTGATTAGTTAACCTTGATTGTTTAGTCTTTCCAGCTATCTCGAAGAGTAATGAAACCTTCTCCTTCATGAAAGTTGCCATAACCCACAGATTAATAATTAATGCTACTAATTTTTTTGTCAGGGTAGTACATCTGGTCATTTTCATCTCAAAACTGGAGGAAAAATCTACTGCATTGTTTTTGTTGTGTTTTAAACTTTTACATTATGTGAAGAAACATCCATTAGTCTCTTAGGTTCTTTAAAATCCCTCTCTCCTATACTAATATCACTTAGAGGCGTCTCTTTTTTTGTGGGTTCCCTTCCTTGTGAGGGTCGTATTTGTGATGTTTGTTTAGTTGGAATCTTACTAAAAAGCAAAGTGACATATCCCTTGCTGAGAAATTTGTTCCATGTTAATATGACTTTTGAGACGAGAACTAAATTCTAGATGTTATGGGCTACTTAATCTATTTGATTGTCAAAAGGAAAAGCATTAAACATGTGTTATTGTGTTTTTGAAAGAACTTCTTATCACACATTGACTTACTTGGGCCCTTCTCTTTTGTTGTTTTTATGAGCAGGATGGAGCACAAGTCACCTTATAGTAATGGCTACCATCTATCTAAAAATAATTATTCATATTTATATCCCTTTAGTATTGATGTAAGTTTGTTTGAGTTCATTCAGGTAGTATTTGTAGTCCCATGGGATCCATGCTCCGATAAATGAAGCATTTGTATTTCTGCTATTCTAATATTATGCATCCTATTAGAAATGTCTATTTGTTTTATTCTACTTTATGCTTTCATATTTGAAGTAATTGTATTTGCTACATGCTTAATTTTTGCAGTCTATTCGAAATTTTCAAATACGACAAGATGATGATGATTATCTAGATAATTACACTAGCAGTAGTCGAGACAAGAGTAATGTAAGCAAAGGTGCCATAAATATGATGTTTACTTGTTACTTTGAATTATATAAATCTATTAGGTTGTATTTGGGCTTACCTTTTTTTCCCCATCATAAGTAGGTAGAGATCATTGTATGAAATTTCTTTACTTGCTTGTTTAACAATGGTGTAGCAGTGGCTGGTTTGGGATTATTTGATTAACATCTCTGATCATCCTACTCTATTTCTTTTGGCTTTAATGGAGCAAGTTGTGATACAATGCTTGAACATGTAAATGGTGGTAGGGATGAGAGGCCATAATATTTACCATCGGATATGGGTTTAAAAATAAAATGATACCATGTTGAACCGGAGACTGGTTATAACTCATCTGCACAGAAAGAGGCAAACAACAATGATGAAGATGATGATGACGTCGAGAATCATATATCCGAGGCAAATTATCGGAACATGCTTGAGGGACGTGCACTGAAGTTCAAAAAAACCAATAAGTTGAAAGCAATAGCTGCTGCTACTACTTGCATAGGTCCCTCAACTGCAAAGCGTAATTCAAATGGGAAGAGTTGGAAATTAAGTCATAGCTCTCAGGTAGTTCCAAAAGATGAGAGGAATCCATATGGATTAGAAGTTCCTACTTTGGTAGGTCCTCATATAGATGATGTTGTCCATAATATGGGAAGTTACAACCAACTTGACATTGCTGCTGAACATGGTCATCATGCATCAAAATCTGGTTTATTGGAGATAGCAAAGAGTTACTTTTAAAATTCCACCTATTTACGACAAATTAGCACCATCTCTTAACTTGCCAAATTTTACAGATGTTCGAATTGAGGAGAGTTTTTTGAAGGGTAGGCTAGATTTGAGATCTTTGTTTGCTATGATGGCTGTTGATAAAAGACTTAAACATAAGAACCATGATGGAATGGGAGAACCTTCCACAAATTATGAGTCTCTTCAGGGCAGGTTGAAAGCATTATCATCATGCGACTCAAGCCAAAAGTTTTGTTTGCAAGTATTTGATTCTGATTTGGATGCATTTCCAACACAAAAAGAATCGTTAGGCATTCAAAGGATGATTATGTTTGAAACAGGGAAATTACAAGTTTGTTATGTTAAGGTTCTGGAGAAAGGGGATAACTATGAGGTTCGATACACACACTTTGTCAATTTGCTTGAATCTGCACTGTGCTTACTACATACTGTATGTTTTAGATTTTTATTTACCTAGAAGTTGATTGCAAGAGAATTCATGCCCATTTATACTTTTCTAATTTGTAATAATGTAATGCATCTTTGCATATTCTGTGTATGGTAATATTAATGCGCTTGTTCTTTCCGGTTCTCTGTTTAGAAGTAATTTATTTTGGCTACCTTAAATTTTATTCATGGTTTGAAAATCAATTCACTATAGATCCAATAGTGATTGAGCATAATTTAAGGTTGATTTCCTAATCCTGTTTGTGACATGAGTGGGCCATCAATTTCCTGACGATATATTCAGGAAATTTATTTTTTTAGAAATGTAGTTAGTTATTTGGTTTTCTGAACTTGTACTTGAACTTGTTTTGGACATCATGTAGAACCTTGATGTGACTGTCCATTGTTGAGAGGAAAAAGGTAAAAACATATCTCTATTTGTCAATTGAATTTAACAATATATATGTAGATATACTCTGAGTTTTATCAAGCCTTTGGTGTTTTTTCTCTTGATTTTGAAAAATAGTCAAGTAGTGTCAAGTAGTGAGTGTTTAGCCATGTTTTGGATATCATGTAAAACCTTGATGTGACTATCCATTGTTGAGAGGAAAATGGTCAAAGGAAGAGTGACAAACTAGTGTTAATTTAGGAAATGAATGTGATCTCTATGATGTTGATCATTGTGGGTGAAATAATGTGCATCCACAATATACATCAAAAGAAGCAAGGTGCATTGTAGAATGCATGTGGGGTATCATGTCAATATACTAGGTAGAAATATAAAGGGGTATTAAAAATGTAAATGAAAAAATGGATACATGCAATATATAGTGAAAATAGGGGTTTTTTTTAAAATCGGGAAGGCATATTGGGAGGGGGTTAACCAAAACGATTTTGGGAGGTATTTTCCAATATTTTTTGAAAATAGGGGTATTGTTTCATATGCCACAAATGAACGTGCTATGGCATGGTTTCACTAAGTGAAGACCCCGTGGTTGAGTCGCTTCCGCTGGCTCGCTCTTTAGATTCCATCTGCCGTGTAGCGGCTCATTCTTTCTCTTTCCGCTGCCGGCGTTGCGGCTCAAACATATGTTGTCTGTCGCCGCCATTGTGGATCTTCTTTGGCTTTCTCAGCCACCATGCAAGAAGAGGGATTTTTCAAACACTTAGAATTTTTTTTTTCCTTTCTGTCGGCTCCATATCGCCAATGAATTCGCTGCTTCGGCTCCCTTTTGGAAACCCAGCCACCACTGCGGCTCTAATCTTGGCAACACAACCGCTATGCAATTTCCAACACTTAGAGAAATTTCTGAAAATTACTCCTATTTGTTGCTCTTCCTGTTGGCCACAAAGGGTGATCTTGCCTCTATCAACTACTCAATATTGGCTCATTGAGGCCCAAAGCTACAGCCAGTGCTGTGATACCACACTGTCACGTCCCCAACCCTTACTCGGTGGAGAGAACGCAACTAACATCTATCAACCTGGGCTGTCTAAGCCCCCCTGAACATAATACATAAGAGAAATATGCTTTGAAATAAAACATACATAAGTATAAATAGATGCATAATGCAATGTACATGATATATACAACAGAAGCAAATCATTCAATCAACACATTCATGCATTCAACATGTTCATGATAATTTCATAATAATTCATAAGAAAATACAGTTGCGGAACTTAGATAAACAAGAGTAGTTATCTTTGGAGAAGCTTGTCTCATAACCAGCTATGTCGCTGCAACATTCCACCCAACCATAGACCATTGTGCTCTTTAATCTCTTAGTAGCACTGTCAACCCCGAGCTAGGCATGATTTTCCGCAAGGAATAAGGAACACTAGCATACTTTCCTCATAGCCAAGGATGCAATAAAATTCAGTCAAGCCAAAACTGTTGGGTTTATTATAATTACACAGGAAATGGTTTACACTTATCCAAATTCACATGAGACACAACCAATTGAACAGATGGGTTTATTAGGCTACCAACCAATCCATCCCTCAAGTTGGGTTTATCAAGCTTCCAAGGAGGTGGAAAGACAGACTGCTAAGCTAGTGAGCTCAATCGAGAGCTAAGAACACCCACATCGAATCTATCCTTACTTCTAAACACTTACACACCCAACACAAGGAAGCATCCCCTTCTCTGGTACACAGTCCCTCAGATCATGCATTCCCTTCTAGTGCTATTCAGGGCATCCAAAGAAGAAAACCATCCTTCTAGATTGGTCTGTGAGGTTCTTTCACACACTAGGTTTATCAAGCAAGTCTAGAATCCATTTCCATTGCTTCAATCAATGTAGATGCCAAATCCAAGATGTGCAAACATTTATCCCAATACCAGAATTAACAAAACATAGCATATGCCAGGGATTACATACACATACCAATACCAGAATTAACAAAACATTGTCGGTGCCAAAAAAGAAAAACGTTGCCAGTATTTCAAATCAAAGATACCAAATTAGTTGCTGGGAAATCAGGTTGAAGAAAATGACCACCAGAGAGGGGAAAACATGAGAGAGAACAAAATTTCCGAACAGGGGAAAAATCATAACACAAAAAGCAAAACGTGAAGGATTCATATCGCTGGACTGGAGAAATTCCTGAAAGGTTTAAACTCATAATGGTTTTCCTTGCTTTTTGCTATGTGAATACCCAATTAGGTTTCCCAAATTTTTTTTGTTCAAACCAATTCGTGAGGGAAGGTGAAACGTTGCCGGAGGAAGGAAAGGTGGCCGTTTTTGGTGATTTCTTGCCCAAGAAATTCAAAAAACGTTTTTCCCAAAGTGGGGCTCTGCCCAATTCGAATTTCCCCACTCTTTCAATCCCCCACTCCCTCATCCTTAGGAAAAATCATGCCCCCATGTCATTTAGTTGTGTTGACATAGCCGGCTTTGGGTTTTTTAATTAAAATTGCAATTTTAACACAATGTCTAGGTTTTTAATGTTTAGCTAGGAAATAAAAAAATACCATCGACCACATCTTAATTGATGAAACATAAACACTAAACCAATGGTTGAGCGTTTTCCTAGCTCCACACCATGATTATTTACATCATAATATTTAAATGCCAATGGGGTGAAAACCGGGGTATTACACACAATTCAGTAGTTTCATTTATCACTTGATCCAATTATTTCGTTTGAGCATGTTTAATGAGAAAACAAGGTGGAAGAAGTGCACCATTGCAGTTGGAAGGGATGTGATGCTCATATGTTCATTGCAGGAGGTATGTCAAAATTGTGCACATTGTAGGTGAGGGTTTTTTAGAAGCCATAAACAAGAGAGGTGTTTCAAAACAAGCTGAATCTGCACCATCCAATGGACCAATTTCTATTGTCCTATAATCGACAATCTCTTAAGTGTTGAAAGGAACAATTTTTGCTTGGTGTGGAGTGTTCAAAACCTACATATTTATCTATTTTGTTTGATTGAAGTAGGATTTATCACTTGAAAACTTCAAACTTATTAGTTGGTGAGAATTAGGGTTTCTTACATGGAACAATCCACATGATTCTAGATATAGGGAGATTTTGTTCTCCTAGATTACTATGTTAATGTCGATATCCTTCATAGATTCAATACCAAGTAGGATAGTGAAATTCCAAAAATCTCGTAGGACTTGCAGACACAGTTGTAGGAATGTTGTGGGTTTGATGTAGTCGATTATGCTATGTGGGTTAGATCAATGGGGTTAGTCGATTATGGGTTTTGATAATTTACTTGATGCAATGAAACTATATATATATAGTTTTATTGCATCAAGTAAATTATCATTGACTTTATTTTCATTAAGTTGGGATTATAGGCTCTTGAAGCTTAGTGGAAAGACAAAAAATGGAATCAAACCATGGCCTAGTTTAAGATATACAAGCTTACTAATGTCTACAAATGTATTTGTGATAATTATATATTATATGGTAGATTACATAAACTTTATATGCTTAATTCTAAGTGAATAACTTGGATTTTCTAGTCACACAATGTTTGAAAGTCATAGCATGAACCTCAAAAGGCCTTCTTCTCATGGTCCCTCTCAGGGGTTTAGCTCTTGTTATTAGAATGAATCATATAGGTATCCAATATCCTAAATTCCCCTCATGTGGTAAACCTAAATCCATTAAATGCATTTTTTTCTATTACATATATTCCATGTCCACCTCAAATTTGGTCATTCCATGGCCAACTCTTCCTAGCCTGGATATCCTAGAAAGTCATTGTAATACTCTAGTTTGAAACTTGGGAGGTAATGGATCAAATTAGTTATAAATTGTAGATATGTGTGGTTATTATGACATGTGTTGAGCCATGTTGGATTAAATAAATTAACATGTGAAGTAAATGTCATAAATATGTTTTGTATGAAATCCTAGTGATGAAACTACTTGGTTCTCTTTCTTGGGATTCTCATGAGAGACATCAACATTCACATATTAATTTTGGGATAAGAGGGCCGACCTTCCTCCTATTATTCTCCTATATTATTCGATTGATACCTTAGTCACAGATCTCCATTTTTTGATGTTTTTTGACTCCTAATGATGATCACATAATGTGATTGAAATGATGAGAGACTAAAAACCCTAAATGTAGATCCAACTCCTTTTCAAGCCATTTTTTTTATGCATTAAAGAAAATTTTAAGGAATTATTTACCCACCATGGATGGGTGACTGTATTTAAATCTCTCAATCTAGATAATTTTTTATTAAAAATAGTCTGCATGATTACAAATATGTCTTTTTTAAAGCACTGTAGGGATTCAAAATCATTCCAAGGTTCACGTTAATCAAGCATCGAATCAATTCCAAATACATTGGGGTTTTTACCAACACCAATTTGACGCTCGTTCGATTGGAAATTAAATCCAGAAAAAAGGAAATCACCTCTATATCAAATAAAGTGTATGAGCTTTAGTTAGAACTAGAAAATTTCTTGTGCACTGATATTTGGTTAAAAATTGACCAAATTATCACAGATAGATATGAAGGATTTCACAAGAATTTTTTTGAGAAGCAATATAGAAATTCATGAAGTTGAAAAAGTGCCAGTGCATATACATAGATCGATGTGACATGGATAGAACCATTATTAATCACTCATACCAACCACTTGATGTAGCAACATAAGGAATGCTAAGCTACGGTTTAAATTTTAATATTGCACCCATAAGAATTCTTGTCGAAGAGCTAGTATATAGTGTTGAATTGGCTATCAAACATATTCCCATTGAAATTTCTTAGGTAATAAGTAAAGAGTGTGTTGTAGAAATGAGAAGAGCCAAACCTCCAAAGAGGAATACCAACAAAGGTGAAGAAGTCGTGCTAAAAAGGTTGGGAAATAATAGTGGTATTTTGATTCGTAAGGATGATAAGGGGAATGCTACTATAGTTATGAGCACAGTAGATTATGACAAAAAAATGATGGCTCATTTGACAATGAGTGGAAGCTACAACAGACTTAATATATACCCAAGCAAGAAGATCGTGAAAGAGATCACAAAGGTTATCAAGACTTCATTAGCCATTGATTAGCACTCAAAATGAAAATTGATTCCCAAAAAATCCATTGCATCTTGGATTTATGGATACAGAAAGAAGGATATTCATTAAGACCAATTGTATATTAATCTCTCATACCAACCGCTTCATGTAGCAACAAAAGGCATGATAAGATATGGTTTAAATTTTTTTATTGCACCCCTAGAAATTCTCGTCAAAGAGCTATTATGTAGTGTTGAATCATCTATCAAACATCTTCCCCATTGAAATTGCCGAGGTAATAAGGCAAGAGTGTGTTGTATCCATCAAAATGATTGAGGAAAATTTCTCCCCTCGACTGGAATTATGTGGTGAAGGAAGTGTTGGTTGATTGATCGACATCATTTCTATAATGGAGGAAGTGGTGGTCGACCCTTTTGTCTAATCCCCCTTTCGATGTGATTACAAATAAGGAAAAGGATTGTTTGTGTCACATGCCCCAATTTGCAAAAACAATTTTATATTATTTGAGGAACATTGTGCTAAATTTTATGCTAAGTTGTAATTGATGACTCAGTGGATTCAAGAATATTTAATGTAAATTCAGAATATTTTATTTATAAATAAATAAATGAGGAGACAACAGCTTAGGAGAGTTGTTAAAAGAGTGTTTACTGGTCAATTGGTGGAGGAGACTGGGTGGAGAGCAAATTGACATGTGGTAGCATCCTCAAACCACTTCCAACTGTTGCAGGTGGCAACTTCCCTATATTTGTGGTCATGATTCCCCAAGAAAGTGGAATCAGAGCAGGTAGCTCATTTAATGAAAACTGATCCAGAAGACCTAGGCATTTCTCATTGAAGAGAGTTGAGGCTGCTCATTCTAGAGAAGTGATCATTCAGGGTGAATGAATTTATTCAAGAGGAATTCAATGGAGGGGAGTCTGGAATGTGTTTGAGGGGATAACTGCTAAGATTGATCTAGTTGTAGCTTTTAAGCTGAAGATCATACTACTGAGAGCAGATTGTTATTACTGAGGTAATTGAACCAGTCAGGTGACATAGGTTTTTACAGTTGCATTCTCCACCCTGTTCTCAGCCAAGAAGACCAGGAACAGGCTCGGGGGTCCTGAGGAAGCATTTTTTGAGCGCTCTCCAGGAAATTGGTAGGGAGGAAGGACCTCCTTAAGCTGTTGTCGTCTTGTCCTCAACAGGTTCTATTTTGTTTTTACTGTCTTAGTTAAGTAAATCTTAGTTTATCCACTACATGCATGTTAAATGTTTAGGGTTTATGAATAAAAGGTAACTGTGAAATGTTAGATTCAGTAAATTTCTAGATTATTTATAGAAATGGAAATGATTATGTAAATAGTGAAACAGATAGAAATTAAATTTCCAAGCTGTGTTTTTCCACACCTGAACCCAGGTCGTACTCTAGCACAGTTGGATTGTTTTAAGTAGATGAAGTGATTCTTTTATTAGAATGAAATTAGAAGATATGATACTTGTGTCTGTATGTAAATAGAATTAGATTTTATTTCATTGTATATGAAATACACTGAAAAAGCAGTGCTATGTTTTACTTGCACTTATTACTTTACCTTAATCAACTAAATGGAAACACAGGTATAAGAAAATGGTAATTACATTATTTCTACAGTATTAGTATACTGATAGGAACTAAAAATATTATAGTAAAATAAACAACTAATGTTTGAGAAAGCACATAAAAAGATAATAGAAAAATAGTTTTTAAATATTAACTTAACCAAAAACCAGGGTAAGGATTCTTCATAATCCTTTTATATTTATAAAAAAATTACTGAGAGTCGAGATTATTCTAATTTTTAAGTATGCTGTACTAGAAATCTAAGTATTATTTTCTTAACTAGAAACTGGAAGTAAAATTGTTAGAATATTTACTTTTCCTACAGAGTTAACATCATAAGTACAACTGTTAATCATCTTATCTTCTATTATCCCATTTCTTACAAACAGAGTCAAGAATACTTTAAGAAGAAACAAGAATTTCATAACATTGTAGGGTTTATATTATTTCCTTTAACTGATTTCTAGAAATTACCATTATCTTCTAAAACAGAGCTCAAATAATTTATAATTTATGGAGTATTAATAAATAAAATGCATATGTATATATTAAACAAAGTAGACCAAGAATCATAACCATGTGCTTTATAAATCTCAAATCCAGGTAGGCTTACAGCTTGTAAAAATTCAAGGGTCGAAACCCCTTTCTACTAAGCAAACCAATTACACAAAAGTCTTTTTATTAAACTATAACTAGTTTACATTACGGACTGAAAGAGTAAAAACCCCATAAACTTTACATCTAGACTGTTTCACAGTCTGCATTCTTAAACCAAATATACATAAATATTTAATATTAACAGTAAATTACATTACTGAGAGATTAGGGAAAACCCTTTCCCCAGTTTCATCTTCTTAAAGATCGAATAGAAAAACCAAAGCAAATGAGACAGAAATCACATAACTTTATGCACAGAGGAGTTTTATAAACTTCACATAGTATTACATCTGTAGGCCCTAAGGCTGAACAGTATTCACCAAAGCAACACTTACATCACATATTTTAAATCTTGTGCAACCCAGAAAGGTATCGACAGGGTTTAACTAAACAAAAAACATGGATTACAAATAACAATGTAAATATCATAACTAGCAGAGAGTTCACAGGTAGGTTTCCACTCACAGAAACCTTCAACCAACCCATTTTGCAAGCAGGGAAAACCCACGACGAGACTGGGGCTTACCGGTTTGGAAGCTCACAAAGATAACTGAAGGATGAGCCTGTTATCCATTCAAGTCTGGAGCTATCTGCATGAACCTGCAAATTAAAAACTGAACAATATTCAAAACTCAAAGTATTGATCTTTTAAAACCCAAAAACTTAGTAATTAAATTGAAAAAAAGAAGGTGAACAAAGTTAAGTGTGTACCTATGAGTGAAAGTAACTGGAGTTGAGAGAATACACTCATCAAGAAGCAATCAAACCCTCATGCCAATATTGTGACAGAGGCAACAAGGTTACAACATTCAAACTCCATGATATTGAGACAAGGAACATGCAGTGATAGGGTAAAAACCATGTACGGGCTTCGAGCCAAACGAAGAAGCAAATATCACTTGCACAGTAAATCCTTACTCACAAGAGAAACCGAGATTACAAGTTAAGATATAAAAAACCACCCTACAACGAATACAGACTACGGAGCTAGCAAGCGGTGAAGGATCAGGCCTCTCATGGCTGCAAAGAACCTCTCAGTGCAACCGACAGACATACAAACCCTCAGAGCCAAATGCCAAGGAGTAGGGTTTCAATTCTTTATAAGTCACCAATGCATGGAGGAGAATAGACCATGTATGCCTTCCAAAATTTTTAACCAAGCGTGGGTTATTTCCTATTTCAATGCTGCATACCACCGAGAATGGGTATATCATTTCCAATAACATAAAACATGATTTCGACTATAGTAGAAAAGTGCATGTTATTAGCCAATACTACAATTAACGTTATTGACTATATTATGATGTTCATATGATTGCTCATAATGTCATTTTGGCCATCGATCTTATGGACAGTTCACATGATTGCTTACTATGTCAATCATACTATTGTTTTTACCATGCTTTAGAACTAGTATAATAAAGGAATAAAACTTATAATGTTTTCTACCTTTAATTTCAACCATATGATAATAGTGGTTAGGTAATGAAACTACCTTACAATACAAGTTGTAATTTTTTATAACCTAGTATAGTAAATTCTAACTCAGTATAGTATTGTAACAATACAATAACAATTGCATTATGGTTATAGACATAACACCATGTACACAAATTACCCACTAGCTGTACAAGAAGATAATCTCAATTGTCAACAAGTCAAACATGTGGTATTGTTCACGACTAGTAAGGGAGAATTAGAGTAGGGTTATGTTGTAATTACAATATCTTTCATAAACCAATAGCTCTAAGCTTTTCCATAAGACTCGATGTTGATAAATGAAGGAGTCTTCAAAGAGACTGAAGACAAACCTCATTGCAAGAGTTTCTCTTAACAAAACTAACAACTCATGGTAAACTTAATCTTTGAAAAACATAAGATTATGTCCATACATAAAGACTAATGCACTTGGGTTTTTAAACATGACAATAACAACAAGATCATGATACTAAAAAGGGAATCTTATGTCAATATCATGAGCTCTATGCTCACTATTTGAATTTATGACTAACTAGGTATTATAGTCCTTACGACAGAAAGAAACCTTGGCAGAACTCATTCTTGTAACATTGCAATAGCTTTTATGGTTTAAAAATAAATACTGACACATATCCAAAACAGTGAAGGAAATTACTTTACCTCATCGGAGTATTGCTTTTAATAATCAATTTATATACTAGCATCTTATCATGCTTTAGAAGTACATATTGCCTTAGTTCAAAATAAACTACTACTTGACCAAACACTTACCTGCTGAACCTGTAAGAACCAAAACTCCATTGAGTTAGTAGAATGCTAAGTAAGCCCCAATATCAAACATGGTTTCTCACCTACTTGACAAAAAGTAAATCATCAGTATAGATAGCAGCAAATAAATGCAAGTCATTTTTATAAAACTTATAAAAATTAAAGTTGTATTAGTTTTTCTGTATTTGAAACTAATTAGTACAAATTGTTAAACTTTTTCATTTTCCACTAACTACTAGCAGTTACTAAACTGTAATTTCAGATATTTTATGTCACTTTAAAAATTTTAAATTTTTATGAAATTTTGGGGTTATGATAGTTTGGGTGACCAATTTACAAGATTCCAAGGAGAGGATCAGTCAGTCCATCCACCTAATTTCCATCAAAGGTTTATCTAACATTGAGGAAGTTGTAATGTCCCCATTTTAAATAATTGCATAGCAAGAAAATTCCATCAATCCTACTAGTTCCCTAGGTTGGGTGGAAACATGGGAAAGTTAATAAGGGAGCTCATAAATGGTGTTTAGACATTAGAAGGAATAAATATTTATTTAATGGAGTTAATTAAATTAATGCAAGTGAAAAATGAAATGGATATGGAGAATGGAGACACATCGAGACTATGGGGTCCACTCAAGCTAGAATTCCTATGTTAAATGGCATCCTCCTCTTGCAATATCGAATCTATGGGAAGGCTAATGTTTTTGGATGGATTATAAGGTTAATATACTTGTCCATATACTTCATAGGTTTAATTTGGGATGAATTGTAACTTACATGGGGAGAGGAAGAGCCAAATGGGAGTTTCATGGACACTCAGCTAGATTCCCCTTACATTTATGACATCTATGAAACCAATGATGGAGATTCTATGAAAGTTATGACACAATTCAGATATGAAGGTTGAAATATGACATATATTACATTTCAGTCCTGAATAGAGCATCTTAGAGGGTGCTCATGGGAGTTGGAGAAGGCCAAGAGGCTCCTACTAGAATTTGGGAGAAGAGGGAAGGTGAAGAGAGAGGCCACATGGCACAACATGAGAAGCCACACCAATTAGACTTGGATTTGGATTATGGATGGATTTGGAACCTTAGAAGACCAATGATTTTTATAAAATGCAGGGATCAGCCATGAGAAGGGCCTTTTGATCATTTCTGAAATTTCTTGATGTGAAGAGAGAGAGCTAGTGGATGACTAATTCATGCCTTAGCCAATTTCGAGGGTGAAAGATTCCCATCCTAGTTGGTGTTGGGAGAAGCCACTCAGGTATTTCAAGGAGATTAAATGGAGTATTAGTTATAGGTGAAAGCTACAGAAGCTCGTGTACACATCAAATTTCATCCTGTTCTTCCTTTCATCTCAAGTTTTCTCACCATATTTCAGCTCCATGGAGTGAGGCACACTTGGTGATCTATTCATCTATTTGAGGGAGATTATATTGCTCTAGTATTTTGTATTCTGATTTAAATTATCTGTTATTTAAGTTCATAAATCTCTCAGGTAGAAATTCCAAGAAATCTCATGTATTATTGCTCAATAATGAAGAAACATTGCCATTTCCCCACTACCTTGTTGTAAACTCTTGAAATCTTGATGAATTCAAATGGATGTGTAAAATATTGATGATTTATGAATGAATGGACTGTAATTAAAGAATATTATTATTTTCATGTTTATTAATTGAGAATTTGTGGCCATTGGGTCGAATTGCATAACCATTGGAGCAAACTACACCTCATTTCCCCAAGGGTCCAAAACTAGTTTTTTATATCTGATTAAAAGAAGTGATAACAACCATGGGAGGTCGATTGGTTATGAATATGAGTCTATGATGATTTATTATACACATCCCCTACTTCAATTTCAGAATTTGAGTGGGTTTCTGTACATTTTGGAAGTCATTTCTACCACTTACCTGGGGGGGATTTGAGCCCAAAATTGCCAATAAAATCCTCTATCTTGTTCAGAATTTAGTACAGACTTGCAGAAGTGTTTGGAGGGCCATAATACATCCATGAACATATTAATTATTTTATTATATCATTTATACACCTTCTCTAAATATTTGGAAGCAATTGGGCTGATTTGGAGACCAAGACACTAAAACTAGTCAAGAGCCAAAATTGTGAAAAAAATGGAAAATTGGGCATTCTGGTAAAAATTTAAAAAAGGGTCATTACTATTGGTATAAAATAATGATATTGGCACCTGATGTGGTCTACTATTTGTGAGGACAAGAATTCAGGTACCACCATTATATGTTGAAACCCAAAAGTGCTTTTGTTGAAGAGGAAACTATGATTAGGGATGAAAAGGGAACCTCATATGATGGTGAGGAGCTTATACAAATTATGGAAGCTATCTTTGAAGACATGGCTAAGAATATTATGAAAGGATTCAAATTTTTGGCTATCCAAAGTTGGGAAAAATATATTGATTTTAAGAAAACCAAGGGGGAAAATGCATCAACTTGCTTGAAGGAGCAAAAGGAGGAGACCCATGAACCACCTAGTTCTGAAATAGGTGAAATAGAAGAAGTAGTACACGAAGAGGATCAAAATTCACTCCCAAGTGACTCTGAAAAATATGAAGAGACATCACATGAATATGAAGAAGTTTCTATTGAAAATACTGAATATTAACTTGAAGATATCCAAATACTTGATGTGGTGGAAGAGAAACTTGAATTGTCTCTTGATGAAGGTTATGAAATTTTTAAAGGAAAGCATGATTCCTCTACCTTGGAACCAATATATGAAAAAGGTTTCACACCTTTGAAGGATCTGCATGTTACTAACCATAGGGATACTTCCCATGATGAAACTTCTGCACTTTTTGATCAATTGGGTGAGTTAGTTCATTCTCCTACATCCTACAATTCCATGTTTTACAACATTAGTCTCAATGAAGTATGGGTGAAAGGGTTATTTTTTATGGTGCCGAATGAGGAGTATGGAACTCCTAGATTTACTTTTTATGATGACATGGTTGGAGCACATTCTTATTCAAATTTGCAATAGCATCCTTTGTTACTTTATGATGATGCACTTCTACATGGATGCACTATGATAGGAATTTGAGTCACTTGAACACTCATGGTTTCTCTTTCTCAACACTTGGTTCATTTGAAGTTGGAGGAACTTCATCCAACACTGGGGTGAATAGATTTATGATTGGAGAACATTTTTGTTTCCAGCCACATACTTTGTTATATATTTATGATCCTCTCATTCATGGATGTATGGGTGAGACTTCTTTGAGTCATTTGAAGTCTCCTTGTTTCTCTTGCTCATCATTTGGTTCAGATTTTAGTGGATATCATTCATTCACTTCTTGGATGAAAGAATACATGGATAAATATTTTGATGCATATCACATCCTTTTGTAGCACAATTATAGGACATGGGATCCTCACCTATGTCATTGGAGCATATTTGATTGGTCACTTGAAGCTTGTATGCACTTGGAAAATGGTGGTCTACTTACTTGGAGGTATAAGCACTTGCATGAATTTTTGATGAAGCACCTCCTTGATGTACTTTTTTATTACGTTGTTATTTATTTTGATGATATATATTATGTACTCATGATGTTTGGAAGAATGCATACAAGAAAATGGGATCCCAGAATTCTCTTTCCAAATGGTATGGGTTGGAGAACACTCTTAATTGTTGGAATGCAATACAAGCAACACCTAGAGATTGTGTTGAAAACTTTGCAAGAACAGTCTTTGTATGCTAAGATGTCTAAATGTGAATTTGGGATGAAAGAACTATTATATATTGGGAACATTATTGGGAAAGATGGAGTGAAAGTTCACATGGAAAATATCAGGGCTATCTTATAATGGCCATCACCAAAAAAAATCATAGAAGTAAGAGGCTTCATTGGAATATGTACATACTACATGAAGTTTGTGAAAGGGTTCTACAAGTTGAATTCTCCACTCACTGATTTGACTAAGAAGGATACTTTCAAGTGGAATGAAGAGGCTGAAAAGGCCTTCCAAAAAATGAAAGAGGTAATGAGTATTTGTCCCATACTTGCATTACCTTATTTTTCTAAGCCTTTTGTTGTTGAATGTGATGCCTCAGGCGGAGGAGTAGGGGCTGTCCTAAAGAAAGGAAAACACCCTATAGCCTTTGAGAGAATAAATTTGTAGCCTCATGAAAACCTTTACTCCATATGTAACAAAGAGATGTTTTCCATCACGCACGCCTTGGAGAAATTCCGACAATACTTGGTAGGAAACAAGTCTGTGGTGAAAAATAACCACAATAGTCTACGACACTTCCTTACCCAAAAGGGTCTAAATGAAAAGAAACAAAAGTGGGTAAGAAAGATATAGAATTATGATGTTGATATTGAATATGTGAAAGGAAATAATAACATTGTAGCAGATGCATTATCTTGAAGACCTTCTTTTTCTCTCATGGACGTTGCTAAAAATTGGAAAGACATGCTACTAGTTGAATATGCCAAAGACAAGTTTGCTTGTGATGTATTAGATGGAATCATGGGAGATGATAACTACAGAATTTTAAATGGGCTGATATACTATAAGGGAAGAATTTATTTTGTTCAAGATTCAGAGCTTAAGTACAAAGTTTTGCATGAAGCACATGATTCCCCACCAGTAGGTCATCCAGGGATCTTCAAAACCTATAGGAAACTAAGGAAAAGGTTCTATTGGAAGGGGCTGAAGGAATATGTTCAGAATTATGTGAATTAATGTAAGTTATTTCAGCAAAAAAAATCAGAACTCACATACCCAGCTGGTTTATTACAACCATTGTACATTTGAGAGCAAAAATGGGACAGTATATCGATGGATTTCATCACCAGTTTTCCCAAATATTTTGGCAAGGATTGCATATATGTGGTAGTGGATAGTGTTATCACTCAAAATGTACCCAAGGTTGTGGAAGGTAATCTCAAGGTAACAGCAAAAACCACTTCAGAAAGAAAGTAAATTTTCTTTCTAGAGAGGGATCTCTCACATATAAATTTAACAAGGCCAGATGTATAAAATCAGTATTTAAATCAAGTAGATGGTTGAAACAACACATATAACCATTAGGAAATGGATTCAAATAGATAAAGATAATACAAATCTTTCATACATGGGATTTCAACAAAGGCAAGATAACCATCCAATTACAGTCATTCATTGATTTCAGGCGAATAAGAAAGAAACATGAACAATCCATCAATATAAAGCATCATACAATGAATTCCATATCAATTTTAGCAGAAATATTTATGAAATGTCTGAAACAATAGCCACAACATAACGAGTATGAATTCTGAAACTATTCAACACTACGTTTCAGATATGAAGAAAACAAAATAGAAGGTTGACACTTAGAAGACAATCACATAGAAAGGAAAGGCACAAACTGTAACATAAATGACACAGGAATCTCTGATGGGAAACCAGCATTTGGATTTTTTATTTTAAAAATGATAAGTCCTCAGAAAACACATCGATCAAACATATGGGTTCCAACCCCCAACACATCAAGTAATTTCGAATATATACACAAATAACTTCTTCCCAAGAAGATCAATAACTGAAAAATATGTTAATCAAAGTTTTTTGTAACTATATCCCTAACAACTACGAATAAAACTACATGTTTTGATTCTAATAACATATCGTTTAATTATAATCAACTTGGTGACAACAGGGCTTGAATAAGCAGCTCCACGACGTGCGACACCTATTTTTCAAGGATGAAGAATATACTTAGTCTTCCTGAATCTTTCCACAGTCCTCCATTTTTCTGCACTTGTCGTGTCATATTCTATCATTTCTCTGATAGATACTTCCAGATCCACATGGGCCCCATAAGATACTGTGGGCAATCCTCCTCTAACGATAAAAAACTTTTGCAATATTTCGAAATCCTTTTTCAATTTCTCTACGATGATTTTTTCAGTCAGTCCCTTTACCAAGTCTTCAAACTTGGAATGGTCCATGCGGTTTTGTACTAAGAGACAATGATAATGTTCCTGAGAAAATAATCTTCCCTTGTCATCCCAGAAAGAAGGGAGGCCTTCTTCAAATAAATCCTTAAAAGCACGCCTGGAATATTTTATCTGTGAAGACATTGCATTTGCTTTATCCTGCACCACCTTCATGAGCTGATGTTTGTTAATAAATTTCTTCGACCATAGTACAATAGCTACTCTCTCCTTAATTCCGATTTCCTGCAACTTTTGATATGTTAGAGAATTCAAAAAATTTAAAGCATTTTGAGTTGTGTTTAAAGGCTTCTTCTCCATGGTCTCGTTTTCCAACTTTAGTCTTTGAGTAGATAAATTGACTAATGCACTTTGATCATCAATAAAACTTAGATAGTGCCTAAACTTAGTAACATCCATAGATAATGTATCCCAAATTATATGGTTAGCTCCTTATAGAGGATATTTTCCTGTACTTCTTTCCTTCAACTCATTAAACTTTTTTTGCAATTGGATTTTATCATTTAATATTTTATTCTTATTTTCAATGATCCTAGCCAATTCTGATTTAATCTTCTCATTTTCTTCCTTCAATTCCTTGATCTCCACATCCTTCAGACTTACCTGTGACATAGGCACTAATAGATCATCAACAGAAAATTCACTTAAAGGTTTTTCAATATTCACAAGAGATAAATCTGTATCAGCAGGAGTCTGGCTCATCAGCTCTTCCATAATTTCCTTTTCATCGTTCTGATCCCTTTTTAACTTTGAAATCTGGGTCATCAATTGAGCTCTTTCCATTTCCCATCTGCTTTTTTCCTCCTGCAGTTTCAATGCTTTGCCTTTGTAGTCCATCATTTCTTGGTAAACTTTATCTTTTTCTTCTTGCAATATAAATAACTCTGGGGACTGAGCGTGTTTAGCATTTGGGATTTTAAGCTTCTTTTTCAATACCTGGATGGTATTGTCTTTTTCTTCTAAAAGTGTTTTGGTGGCTTGTGCATTTCCTGGTTCACTTCCCAAGCTTATAACATCTCCCTGTAATTTTTTAATTTGGATTAGATTTACTTTATTTTCTACTTTCTTGTGCTTCAATTGGACTTCCATTTTATCTACAAGGGCTTGCAATTTGTTAACATTCATAATAGCATGTAATAAATCTGAATAAATAATATCTCTCGTCTACTTATGGAGTTGTATCTTGTCGGGGAAACTAATATTATCTAACCTTACTTTCATCGCAGATACTTTTTTATCACTAACCATAGCGAACTTTAAGGTGTTCCTCTCCATATCTTGAGTAGAAATCAATGATGTCTTTTGATTGACTAGACTTCTAACTTGAGAAAGTAGATTTTTGGTTTCCTTTGATGACTACATCTGTTTTTCAGCATAACTTGACACAAACTCTGCTCTGGATTTGAAACCTAAACTGGGCTCTGCACTACCTTCTCCTCCAAAGGAATACTGATGCATTTGTACTGACTTCTTTGGGAACAAAACTATTTTCTTTGAATATTCTGAAATTATTTCTCCTGAAACTTGATCATCCTGAGAATGTGTTTTTATCTTTTTATATGAACTGTTTTCATCCACATCCATGCTCTCAATCTCAGAAATACTTCTCTTATTCAAAATGCTAGGATTATCAGGTGCTTGAACTACTGCAATCAACTCATAGCTCCTACTTTCATCAATTCCTAAACTTTCTTCAAAACAAGACAAATTGCTATTTCCTCTAAACCTTCAACAACCTGATGATTGAATGGTTTGTTTTTATTTGATTTCTTCCTCTGATAAATTATATGATGTGGATCATAATTGATTCTTTGTTCTTTATGGAAATCCATAATTTCTAATAACTTTTCTACAACCATCATGGCACTTTTGTTTTTGAAAATAAATGGACCAACTTTAAAAGGAAATTTAATATTAGAAGACTTCTTGAATGCTCCAAAATGCTCCTCTTCTGCACATAATCTCTGCCTCATGAACTCAAGTGCAAAAATTCTTGGAGTCAGAAAAACATGTAACTTGTATGGTTCCCCAATGAACCCATACACCCTCAAAACAATAAAATATTTATATAAGAATGAGTCTCCTATTCTGTATTCTGAGGATGACTGCAGCATGAGTTTCATTTCTTCTAACACCCTTGGTAATATTTCATCAAACAACAACTTGTACATATCAGCCATAATGGTATTTACAAACTCAAACATATTGATTTGTTTTGGAATATCTGGAGAGAAAATGATGGACAGGAATTGTAATTCTGATACATTTGAACACAACAACATGTTCAATAAGTATGACCGATATTTGAAAAACCTAACCTTAGGAAGCTCAACTAACTGGACATGGATAACTTCAGCAAAATACTCATCCAAACTAAAACAATGGACTAAATGGGACTTAGGATTAATTGAAATCATTTTCAATAAAAAACCTAAAACAGCTTCGCTGATATGAATATCATCGTCTAAACCTAAAATTTGACAGACCAAGGACATAACCAACTGTACATATTTTTTGAAAATGTTAACATTGTAAGGTAGAAAAAGTCCTTCTAATGACTGACCCTCTTTGAGAATGCTGGACAGAAATTGGCATCTAACTTCGGTTTCACAATTTTTATACATTTCAACTAAAAATGGTTCATTTAAGGACTCACAATTATTAGGGAAACTATTAGGTAAATTCAGTATTCCGTGAACAGTTTTCGCATCAAACCTACAAATTATTTTGGATGTAGTGTGACTCATGACCACTCTTTCTGAAGGAGAATAACTGTTCATGCACCATTCAACAAATTCTTGAAACAGTAAAGTTTGCTCAATAGCAAAATAATATGAAAAGGAATTTCAAATATTCAAAACATCATTTCCCTGCAAGTTACACTGCCACAACCGCTCCTTAGAGACTGATACATTTCCAACTGATAAAACCGGGTCACATAAGTTCCTTTCCCTATCAACAACAAATTCGTCCCTCTCATCCAGAACTCTGCTTAAAACTCCTAACCCCTATTCCCTTTCCATAACGAACAATGATGATAATTCTTTGAATGAAGCTTAAGTGTTTTAAAGCTTACCTGTGACTATGACTATAGATACGTAAGGTTGACTTCAAAAAGATGGCAAACTGTCTCTTTCGCTCATCCGCAGCATGCAAATAAAATGATTTTTTAAAACCAAGTCAACTTTACCTTTATATGACGGTCTATTCCAGAGCCTTAATTAAGTGGTTTTTCCTTAACTGCTTTTCTCCGCAGAATTCACTTCGAGTCGCCACGTGGAACATGGTTTACATTCCTCTACCACCTTTCCATTTTAACCATCTCACAACTTTACTCTCAGGAAACAATAATGACCATCGATGAGTTTTCACTTTTCACATAAGCCGTTGGATTGAGATCGGTTGTGTAAATTCTGCTAGCCTTCCTTTTCTTTTCATGCATGCATCTTTATTTAGCGGACTATTTCTCAGCTGTAGATTTCATTTGCTTCATTCCATCACCGTTGATTTTCATGCTTTGTTAACCACATCCGCTTCTCCTTATCTCCTGCGCATATTTATCTAGCGGATCTATTTTAAATCGTATATCTTCACCTCAATTGCTTTACACCATTGAATTGCGTGCCAAATTAACCATTATGCGCAATTTAATAATAGAATCAAACTATTAAACTTAGCCCAATTCATGTATCCTTTTATTACTCCTCCATCATATTTCTTCCTCAGCTGTTCAAAATAGAGGTGCTAACAACTAGCTCCAACTGGGGATGATATCCTCCCTATGAGGTATCAAAGAACTCGTAGACCAGGTGCCTGTCTCTAATATTTGTATCCAAATTTCCAAACTTTTTACTTTTTATCTGATATATTTCTTCTAAAGAAAAATGGCTTACCTCATAAATCTTAGGGCCTTCACTCCAGGCTTCAAAAATATTTGGCTCACCATCTGTACTGCTTTCAATAAAACAAATATTTACAAACTATGGTACAACTTTACCTTCCACCTTAGGACAGGTAATGCTTAAAAAATCTTCCATTGACAGGGTTACTCTCCAAAAAAACCCCATTCGGATATTCCAAAAGAAATGCATTTTCCCCTCTGGGACCTGCAATAACATAAGGACCTACCCACATGTGATCAAATTTTCCATGTTTATCTTCTTTAGGAGCATCCCATTTTGACACCAGGTCATCACTCTAGAACTGTTATTCTTTCACCCTTCTATCAAAAGTACTTTTCATTTTTTCCTGGTGTGTCTGCACTTTATCATAGGATTTATTCCTTTGATCTTCTAACTCAATGGTTTGGTTTATCCTTCTCTTCATGTGGTTTGGCTCTTCTTGTTGCTCCTTAAAATATCTCATAACTGGAACAGCCAAAGATGCTGGAAAAATAACTTCGGTTCCATATACTAATTGGAACGGAGACATTCCAATCGCTCTTTTAGTACTAATCTTGTTAGCCCATAAAGCATATTTAAGTTTGGTATGCCAAGATCTCTTATTATCTTCTAACAACTTCTTGATAATCCTTACCAGGCTCTTATTTGAAGACTCAGCCAACCCATTTCCTTGTGGATAATAAGCAGTTGAATGATTTAAGCTGATATGATATTTATGACAAAAGTTAATCACCTTTTTGGATTTAAAGGCTGCTGCATTATTAGTCACTATTCTTTTGGGGCACCCAAACCTAGCCAAAATATTTTCTTCAAGAAAATTCATAATTACTATCTCAGTAGCTCTCCTAGTGGGAATTTCTTCGATCCATTTTGTGAAATAATCTGTGGCCGTTAAAATCCATTTATGTTGTCCTGAAGAATTTGGGTTTATTTCACCAATGAAATCCAAACCCCACTGTTGAAAAGGAGCTTCTACTGTTATTGGATTAAGAGGAAGGGGAAATACCTTTCTTTTACCGTAAAAAATCTGGCATTGATGACATATGCTAGTTTCTTTGTACAAATTTGAAAACAATGTTGGCCAATAGTAACTTGCTCTCAAGATTTTATGTGTCGTCACCTTCCAAGAATGATGTCCTCCACAATATCCTTTATGAAATTATTTTACTGTATGCTGGGCTTCATTTTCTAAAAGGAAATTTAGTAACACACATCCAGGATCCTTTCAATAAAGATATCGATTTATTATACAAAACTTAGCTCCTTTCAACTTCACTGATCTTGCTCTTGCTTTACTCAATCCTGTTGGTGCTTGTAAATTTTGAAGAACGTTAACAATATCAAAGTACCATGGAGATCAAACAAAGTCAATCATTACTTCTACCCCTGTATCTAACTAATGAGACTGACTAGATAAGAAATTGAGCTGTAAAGACTCACAGTTTGAATCTGTCATCATTTTCGCCAATCCTTGCGCTTTAACCAACTTGGTAGGTTTAATCTCTATGTCATACTCCAGTAATGTCGCTATCCATTTCGCCCTTCTTCCTTTTGGGGCAGGTTGTGTGAGAATTCCTTTTACTGTAGCGGTTGGAACATGAGCAATTATATGTGAGTGAAGAATATACACCCTGAAATATTTCAATGCTTTAACCAAAGCATATGCCTGCTTCTCCATGATATCATATTTTAATTCTCCATCCCTCAACATCTTACTGAAAAATGCTATGGGTTGCTCCATGTTCTCATCAATCTTCTGTAACAAAACTGCAACAATAGTATGTTCTGAAGCATAAGAAAATACTAGAAAATCTTTAGTGAAATATGGACTCACCAACAGCGGAGCCTCCGAAATAGCTTGTTTTATTTCCTTAAAATATCTCCTGGCTTCCGCTGTCCATTTTATCTCATGACCCTTTTTCAACATATTTGTAATATTCATTAATATTTCAGCAAAACTGGGCACGAACCTTCTTAAAAAATTTACTTGTCCCAAGAATGATTGTATTTCTTTTTTTTACTCCTTGGTTCTCCTACCTTCAAGATTGCGCTGACTCTTTCAGGATTGATCTTTATTCCATCTTTAGAGATTATGTGGCCCAACAATTTTCCTTCTTCTAGCGCGAAATTTGATTTCTTTGGATTCAATGATATACCAAATTTCCTGCACTTCATGAATTTTTTTCCAAATGATGAATATGCTCTCTATCAGACCTTGAATAAACTGTGATGTCATCCATGTAAATTACCACAAATTTGCCAATTTCTCCCGCAAAAGCAATATCCATGGCACGCTGGAAAGTAACCCATGCATTCATCAAACCAAAAGGCATCTTTGCGTACATAAAAGTGCCCCATGGTGTAGTAAATGCAGTCTTCTCTTGATATTACTCATACTTCATAGGTCAATATTTTCTGTTACATCCTCTTTTAGTGCTGCACAAGTGTCTGGCCTTTTTTTCAAAGAAATCTTCAGATTGCATGGGCTCCCCAAGAGCATTGTGAGTGATAGAGATGGTAGATTCATGAGTGCTTTTTGGAAAAACATTTTCAAATTGGTGGGAGTTTAGTTGACTCCAAGTACAAGCTACCATCCCCAAACTGATGGAAAAATAGGGAGGGTGAATAAATGGTTGGAAGGGTACCTCTGAAACTATGTGGGAGAACAACAAAAAGCTTGGACAAAATGGCTACACTTGGGTGAGTTTTGCTACAACACCACCTTTCACATGTCAATAGGGATGTCTCCTTTAAAAGAATTAAATGGTTATGATGCACTTACATTTGCTGATATGATATTTGGTGATAGTATAGCTCCAAAATCTAAAGATTGGGTGGAAGAAAGCCAATAAATTTTAAAGCTTTTAAAAGACAATTTGCAGGTTGCCCAAAATCAACAAAAACAATATGCAGATAAACATAGAGAGGAAATGACCTTTTAGGTTGATGATTTAGTGTATTTGAGGTTGCATCCATACAAACAAACATCTCTCAAAAGGAATGGAGCATAAAAGCTAAAGACAAGATACTATGGGCCCTACAAGGTAATATGAAAGATTGGAGAAGTAGCATATGAGTTGGAACTTCCGGAAGGGATTAAAATTCATAATGTATTTCATGTTTCTTGTCTCAAGAAAGCTATTGGTCAGCAAGTTTTCATTTCAGATACACTCCCTCTGGATGATGAAGGACAACTCACACTTTTTCCGGAAAAAGTTTTGAAGACAAGGGAGAGAAGATTGAGGAGCAGAACAATCAAATAATACTTGGTGCAGTGGAAGGATCTACCAAGTGAAGATGCCGCATGGGAAGAAGAGAATATTTTACAGCATCCAAATCTGAAATTTCTTAAGGACAAGCAATATTGGTTGGGGAGGATTGTAATGTCCCCATTTTAAATAATTGCATAGCAGGAAAATTCCATCAATCCTACTAGTTCCCTAGGTTGGGTGGAAACATTGGAAAGTTAATAAGGGAGATAATAAATGGTGTTTAGAAATTATAAGGAATAAATATTTATTTAATGGATTTAATTAAATTAATGCAAGTGAAAAATGAAATGGCTATGGAGAATGGAGACACATGGAGACTATGGGGCCCACTCAAGCTAGAATTCCTATGTTAAATGGCATCCTCCTCTTGCAATCTTGAATCTATGCAAAGCCTAATGATTTTGGATGGATTATAAGGTTAATATACTTGTCCATATACTTCATAGGTCAAATTTGGGATGAATTGTAACTTACATGGGGAGAGGAAGAGCAAAATGGGAGTTTCATGGACACTTGTCTAGATTCCCCTTACATTTATGAAATCTATGACACCAATGATGGAGATTCTATGACAATTATGACACAAGTCAGATTTGAAGGATGAAATCTGACATATATGACATTTTAGGTCGAAATATGCCATCCAATAGAGCTCTCATGTGAGTTTGGGAAGCTCAATGGGCTCCTACTCAAATTTGGGGAAGGTGGAAGGCTAGGAAAGAGGGAACACATGTCAATTCATGAGCACACACCCTAATTCGACTTGGATTGATTTTGTGGATGGATTGGAAACCTTAAAAGGCTAAGGAATTTTATAAAATGTAGGAAGCAACCAAGATAATGGCATTTTTATCATTTGTGAAATTTCTTGTTGTGAGAAGAGAGAGCTAGTGGATGACTCGTTCATGCCTTAGCCAATTTCGAGGGTGAAAGATTCCCATCATAGTTGGTGTTGGGAGAGGCCACTCAGGTATTTCAAGGATATTAAATGGATTCTTAGTTATAGGTGCAAGCTATATAAGCTGTTGGACACATCAAATTTCAGCTTGTTCTTCCTTTGACCTCAAGTTTTCTCACCATATTTCAGCTCCATGGAGTGAGGCGCACTTGGTGAGCTATTCATATATTTGAGGGATATTATCTTGCTCCAATATTTTGTATTCTGATGTAAATGATATTTTATTTAAGTTCAGAAATATCTCAGGTATAAATTCCAAGAAATATCATGTATTATTGCTCAATAATGAAGAAACAATGCCATTTCCCCACTACCTTGTTGTAAACTCTTGTAATCTTGATGAATTCGAATGGGTGTGTAAAATATTGATGATTTGTGAATGAATGGAAATAAATTAAAGAATATTATGGGTTTCATGTTCATTAACTGAGAATTTTTGGCCATTGGGTCAAATTGCATAACCATTGGAGCAAACTACAACTCATTTCCCCAAGGGTCCAAAACTAGTTTTTTATATCTGATTGAAATAAGTGATAACAGCCATGGGAGGTCGATTGGTTATGCATATGGGTATATGATAATGTAATATACACATCCCATGATTAAATTTCATAATTCTAGTGGGTTGATTCACATTTGGGAAGCCATTTCTACCACTTACCCGGGGGGGATTTGAGCCCAAAATTGCCAATAAAATCCTCTATCTTGTTCAGAATTTAGTACAGACTTGCAGAAGTGTTTAGAGGGACATAATACATCCCTGAAAATAATAATTAAGTTATTATATCATTCATACACCTTCTCTGAATATTTGGAAGCAATTTGGTTGATTTGGAGACCAAGACACTAAAACTAGTCAAGAGCCAAAATTATGAAAAAATTGGAAAATTGGGCATTTTGGTAAAAATTTAAAAAAGGGTCATTACAGAAGTGTTGTCTGAAAATTCCAATGCATAACTTGAGGCATTAACACCATCATTTAGGAAGCTTTGTTCATCCCTTCTCTTCTCTTTCTAACCGCAAGAAAATTGTAGTAAGGATGTATTAGCCATCCCTTATAGGGATATTCTATGATATAGGAAGGGTCAATCAACCCTTCGGTGGGTCCCCACTTTGAGGATATGACAATCGATAATATGGTGGTGACATTACCAAGATCATATAATGTAAATATATTTTTATATAAATAAAATATAAAGTTTCATTGTTTTCTTTAGTGGGTAGTCTTTATTTGGTTTTCACCTTATTAAGAGCATAACATTCCATCCTTTCCCCACTCTGTCTTAGTCCCCTTCAATAAAATAGACTAAAAGGGTAGTTTACTTATAATTTACTAAGAATGTTTTGTTATAGGTTTCAAATTTAATCAAGTTGTTTGTTTCACAAAAATAGATTTGAAGAATTTGGATTCACACAAATGTTTTTTTGGACAATAGGACCTCCATCACATTAGACACAATTCAGTAGTTTCATTTATCATTTAATTAATTTTTTTGTTTTGGAATGTTTAATGAATAAACAAGGTGGAAGTACAACCTTGCAATTGGAAGGGATGTTATGGTCATATGCTCACTGCAAGAGGTATGTGAAATATTTGCACATTATGGGCGAGGAGTGTTTAGAAGCCATAAATGAGAGAGGTGTTTCAAAATAAGCTGACTCCACACCATCCAATAGACCAATTTCTATTGTCTTATAATCTCTATTCTCTAAACTGTTTTAAAAGAACAATTTTTGCTTTGTGTGGAGTGTTCACAACCTACATGTTTATCTATTTTTTTTATTGAATTAGGATTTAGCACTTAAAAATGTCAAACTTATTAGTTGGTAAGAATAATGGTTTCTTACATGGAACAACCCACATGATTCTAGTTGTAGGGGGTTTCTATTCTCCTAGTTTACTCTGCTAATGGCGATTTACTTCATAGATTCAAAATTAAGTAGGATAGTGAAATTCAAAAAATCCAATGGGGCTTGCATACATGGTTGTAGGACTAGTATGGGTTTGATGCAGTCGATTATGCTCTATGGGTTGGATCTATGTATGGGTTTTGTTTTGTTTATATATATATATATATATAATCTCTCTCTCTCTCTCTCTATATATATATATATACATAATATATATATATATATATATAGTGTTTGAATGCATCAAGTAAATTATCATTGACGCTTTTTTATTTAAGTTGGGATTATAAGGTCTTAAAGCTTAGTGGAAAGAAAACAAATGGAATCCAACCAAGGCCTAGTTTAAGATATACAAGCTTACTAATGTATACAAATGTATTTGTGATAATTCTATATTAGATGGTAGATTGTATAAGCTTTATATGCTCATATCTAAGTGAATAACTTTGTTTTTTTAATCACACATTGTTTGAAATCCATAGGGTGAACCTCAAAAGGACTTCTTCGCATGGTACCTCTCAGGGGTTTAGCTCTTGTTGTTAGACCGACTCACCTAGGTATCAATTATCCTAAATGTCCCTCATGTGGTAAACCTAAAACCATTAAAGGTATTTAATGTTATTATATATATGTCAAGTCCACCTCAAACTTGGTCATTGCATGGCCAACTTTTCCTATCCTTGATATCCTAGAAATTCATTGTAATACTCTAATTTTGACACATGGGAGGTAATGGATCAAATTATTTATAAATTTTAGATATTTATGGTTATTATGACATGCGTTGAGCAATGATGACTTAAATAAATGAACATGTGAATTAAATGTCATAAATATGTTTTGCATGAATTCCTAATGATGAAACTACTTGGTTCTCTTTTTGAGGATTCTCATGAGAGACATCAACATTGTTAGAGACACTCATATGACCAAGTTTAAGATAGTTTTTAAAAATTCCACACCTTAATTTCAAATAAAAAAATTTAATCAATATTGTGGATATCTGTACACAAATATCCTAGACCTAATCAAGAGATCATTTGAATCCCCAAAATATTACTTAGAAGTGTTGGTTATCAATACAAATAATCCAATCTAGTAAATTTATATGCTTTCACGACATAATTTCAATAATAAAATGAAAACAAAATATAAGAAGAAAGTAAATTTTATTATGGAAGTGTTATTCACAAGACCCACATCTCAAACAAAGGAAAAAGAGAAAAATTGATATACAATAGATTTTCTTGAAGCAATAATAGCTATTAATTAGAATCATGAACCTAGATTATAAAATTCAAATCAAGATAATATACACTAAATGGAAAGTTTCAAAGATTTAGGCGATATGACTCTGAAATAATATTGGGAAATATGAAGTTTTCAATATTATCATTGTAAGTGCATTCACAATATCACTATGACAAACCATTGTAAATAATATCAAAATTCAAAAGATGTAGTAAAATTAAAATCAAGCAACAACACTCAATATAATCCAGAGTTGTACTTCTTTTGTAAGCCATTAAGGGAACATACTTTAGCTCCAATAAAGTCTCATTCATTACTATCTCCCCCAATCTCAACATTATGCTCCATCTATTTCTATTTTTTGTGTTTTCTTCCTTCTCTCCATTCTTTGCTTAGTGACGATCCCCACATAATTATGTTTTGTTCGTGTCATTGCACCTTCAATATGATTAACAATTTCATCATCTAAGAATGAATCTGTATTGTGAACCACCATGTTTTAAATGGCCAAGATACAAGTCTAGCAAGCTTTAACACTTGCAAGCAACTGTGACAAGGAAATACGAGTTCATTCACCAACACACCAAATGAAAATGTTTCCAAAAGATTTCTTTCAATGAAATTATTTTCATGTACATTTGTGTAATGTTCCATTTTTTAGAAATAGGGAATTGACCGAGGACCTTTAATACTGGGAGCATATTAGGACAATTATTCAGTCATCAATATAGTAAAGAGGGTCATTAGAGTTATTATCATAAAGCATGTGGAGCATGCAAGCCTTATTTCTTTAGTATTAAAGTCACATGAAATTAGAATTGAATGCATGCAAAAGTGAAGTGAAAACCCTAAAAGTGACATGCAAACACTAAAAGCACATGATCATCTATTTAAGAAGGGTTATTGGACTAAATAAAACATCTATGATTATTGTTGATTAATTTGGAGCTTTGAGTAGCAGCATCGTGTGTAGCCGCGATAGTTGGGGTTGAAGATGGTTTCTTCATCTAGCGAGGGTTCGGCAGTGAGATATGTGCCCTATTCTCTTCGGGATAGAACATCCAGGTTTATCAACAGCATTCACCATATACATCAGTGTTCAAGATCCAACACAATCAGAAGGACTACGGATTTGCAGGTTCACGTTTTGCAACTGGGAATTTAGCTGGATACCCCAAAGTATTCACTAGGTCTCTGATTTCTTGTTCTCTTCCACATGTCAGCTTCTTCTTCTTCACTAGGGTCATTCCATTGCATCATGTGGTTCCCAGTTCTACGTTTGCTCATTATGAGGAGCTATCAACAGATCAGAGGGATTTGAGGGCGTGAGCACCAAACTACCAGTTCAATTCGCTAGGGCACTTAGAGGTCAAATATTCTGCATGCTCCAGCCATTCTCTTCAGGAGGGGAAAAGCATTGGCTCTACAAATTTTTGAGGGTATCTGACCTCTCCTCCTACAAAAATGTCACCTTCATCCTGGAGGGTGCTTACAGTACTACGGGGTGGTAACACTGGAGTAAAGTAGCACTACTAGCCCACCTATCCAGATCTTTATGCATGCAACTATTTCTAGAGTCATTATCATTTGAGATATCAGTGGTAAGTGTTAGTTTCTCTATGCAAAACCCTAACCCTAATTCAACTACATTTTAGGGAATTTTTGCATGACAAGTTTGCATGCACAACTATTTCGCATTTTTGTATAAGATTGAGTGTGTGAGTTAGCACTACAATATAACATTAGAGAATATCAGTATTTGGAATATTACAGTGGTATCAGAGCATGTTCCTTTCTAGCTATGGGCATGCAAAAATTATAAAAGAATTCAGAAGACCCATACAACATTACTTACCAGAGACAGAGGGTTAGAGACAATAATAGAGGAGAAGAGGAGTTAGAGGACATAGAGTTGGGGGACAAAGAGTATCAGTTTGGAAAGGGATAAGAAACAATAGCCAAGTATGCTAAAAAAAATTTCAATAGTCTCATATCAGCCATAAAAGAACTCACTACTAGGAAAAAAGAAATGATGAGTACCTTTAGGAAAATGACAGAGAAAAATGGGCCCACCCCACATAGTCCCTTGTTTCCCAATAGTAATAGGGTATCCACCAATAGTAGTGGGGAGAACTTACATACCAACATTAAAATCCATCCCCATATATACAACAAGCCTTCCCGACCTACCATGCCTCAATTCTTAGATAGTCCAGCTGCAGTGCCTCTAGCACATGTAGAACCAGAAGAATCCATGAGTGCCTATCTGAGAGAGTATGGAGATTTAGGAGATGAATTCCATTCAGCCATGACCTTCACTGACTTATACCACTTTAAAAGTAAGAACAAAACCAAAGCTTACAATAGGCCATTCACCTAGAACTATGAGTTACAACGCACCACAGGGAAACTGACTATACCTACCTTTGAGGGTACCCGGGGTGGCCCAGCTTGGAATTGGGTGTAGAATTTGGATACATACTTCCAGCTCAACCCCATGATTGATATAGATTCCATTAAATTGGCTACTTTTCATTTGGATGGATAATCCCATGAGTGGTGGTACCACAGGTTAGTGACACTGGGTCACAATACCATCACATCGTACCCAGATTTTACACAGAGGCTCATTGAGCAGTTTGATCGGAAGGAACTTGAGGTACACTTTATAGAGTTGGCACATATCAAGCAGATAGGTAGTGCAGATGCATTTATTTCAAAGTTCCATAGGATATCAGTACATGATGAGGATGTGCATGAGGAGATAACATTAGAGCCATCTTGTGAGTCTAGCGACACAAGAACATTCACAAGTTGGATTGTGGACAAGTCGTGTGATAAGTTGGAGTTGGTACACTCTTCATCACCTACAACAGGGGCCCAAACAATTATGACAGGAGAAATACATGAGGTACAAGGCAATGAACATAGCAGTCGAGATAGTGAGTAGTCACACATGGAGGTTAGGGAGAGTTTATACAGTCATGAGATAGATATTCCAGATGATAGTCACCGAAAGAATATTAAATGTGTTAAAGAAAGAATTCTAGCAATGAAAGAGAGGACCAAGATAATTCAGAACACCATATTACAGCGAGGTGTTTAGCTTACAGCTCTTTGAGTTGTATGTGCCAAGTTAGCGGTCATGCTTTCTAGTATTGAAGAGCAGTTGGATTACTTGATGGGGCAATAGAAGAAATATACTATTGCATTTCAAAATAGTCTTCTTCAAGAGTACATAAGAAAGGCCTACGGTAGTTTGAGTCCACATTTGCATAATGGTGGATGGTTTTTATAGGTTGGCCAGGATCAAGAAATTGGGCAGCAGTATATGAGCATTCCAGTTTAAATCAGAAGGGTAGAATGTCATATTGGTAGGATTATTACTTGTGATGGTGTTTATGGACAAGGTCCTTTTTGGGGGTTGGATGAGATTAAGGGTTGGTGTCCTATTGAGTGGGTGATTCTTGGGAAGACATTCCTAGCCAAGGGTATAGTCCCACAAGAGCCTTGGGATATTTGGGATGAAAGATGCACACGTTTGCATTGGGATCCAGGTGGGAGACCTTATGAGGGATGGATACAATGTTTACTGATGGGGTTACTTGGGAGTCTACAGGATGCTCCTTGTTTCGATACTATGTAGGGTAGTGGTGGATGCATTTTGACCTCTGCAATTCTCATATTGATTTGGGACCCTTGGATTATAGTGACTGGAAGTTTAGTGATTTCCATAGGATGCTTTCAGGAGGTCTCTTGTGATGGTACCTTGTTTACAATGTGGTTAGTTACTCTACTTATAGGAGGATTGTATGGGATGTCTTGTGATGGTACCATGCAGTGCAGTGCTTGGAGCAGAGGGTGCTACAGATCTCCTAGGATAATTTGGAACCTTGGGATCATCCCCAGATTCAATTGGTTCAGTTTGATTGATTGTGGAGTTACGTTGGCATTGCTTTAGGACAAACAATCTTTGGCGAGGGAGGACTATAATGTTCCATTTTTTAGAAATAGGGAATTGACCAAGGACCTTTAATACTGAGAGCATATTAGGACAATTATTCAGTCATCAATATAGTAAAGAGAATCATCAGAGCTATTATCATAAATCAAGGGGAGCATGCAGGCGTTATTTCTTCAGTATTAAAGTCAACATGAAATTAGAATTGCATGCATGCAAAAGTGAAGTGAAAACCCTAAAAGTGAAATGCAAACCCTAAAATCACATGATAATCTATTTAAGAAGGTTTATTGGACTAAAGAAGAAATCTATTATTATTGTTGATTGATTTGGAGCTTTGAGCAGCAACACCATGTGCAACCGCAACAGTTGGGGTTAGAGACGGTGTCTTTAGCTAGTGAGGGTTCGTTAGTGAGATATATTCCCTAGTATATTCGGGACATACCATCCATGTTTATCAATGGAATTCACCGTATACATCAATTCTTAGGATCCAACACACTCAGAAGGATTATTGATTTGCAGGTTCACATTTTGCAGCTGGGAACTTAGCTGGATACCCCAAAGTATTCACTGGGTCTCTGATTTCTAGTTTATCTTTCGCATGTCAGCTTCTTCTTCTTTAGTAGGGTCATTCCATTGCATTGTGTGGTTCCCAGTTCTCCATTTTCTCATTCTGAGGAGCTATCAATAGATCAGAGGGATTTGAGGGCGTGAGCACCAAACTACTAGTTCAATTCGCTAGGTCACTTAGAGGTCAAATCTTCTGCATGCTCCATCCATTCTCTTAAGGAGGGGAAAACTATTAGGTCTGCAAAGTTTTGAGGGTATCTGACCTCTCCTCCTACAAAAATGTCACCTTCAGTTTGGAGGGTGCTTACAGTACTACGGCGAGGTAACACCAGAGGAAAGTAGCATTAATAGCCCACCTATCTGTATCTTTATGCATGCAGCTATCTCTGTAGTCATTATAAGCTAAGATATCAGTGGTAAGTATTAGTTTCTCTCTGAAAAACCCTAACCCTAATTCAGCTACATTTTAGGGTATTTTTGCATGGCAAGTTTGCATGCACAACTATTTCTCATTTTTGTATAAGATTGAATGTGTGAGTCAGCACTACAATAGAACATTACAAAATATCAGTATTTGGAATATTACAGTTTGTCACAAGATGTTTTGCAATACAATCTATATGATTTGAACATTTGTGTAACAATTTATCTTTTGTAAGAAGAAATGAAAACCTAGATTCAATTATAATGTTTTTATCTCCTATATTCGAATGCACATCAATGATCTCTTTCAACACATCACATTGTAAGAAGTGTTCATTGTGGTTAAAAATATGTGATGCATCCCATTCAATAAAACCACCTTATGCTTCAGACAATGCATCTGCACCTCTCGATGCACGAGGCAATTTAATTTCTTCATAAAAAACCTTGGTAACATTTACAACAACACATCCTTGTTTGACCTTGATGTTATGCAGTTGTTCTCTGATTGGGAAGGACACTCTTTCAATGACTTTAATTCCATTGAAAAGAAAGGCCACATGTTGTTTAGAACCTATCTTCCTTGACAAGTCATTTTTTTTCTAATCTACAATGACAATGATACATTAAAAATCCATATAATTCAAATACAATTGAAATGAATCAGTAAAGAAAAATAAACTAATCTATATTTTACAATTTCAATATAGACAGTGTAATAAAAAAACATAGTTTCCATTGAAAAAATAGTCCACATATTGTTGAGAACCCAACATTCCTGGAGAAACATTTTTGCTAATCTACAATGCCAATGATACAATAAAAAATACATATAATTTAAATACATAGTTAAAGAGAAATAAAAATAATCTATATCTTGACAATACCAATATAAACAATGTAATAGAAAAACATAAATGAACATAAAATTGATATAAATATTATTTGTTTATATCAAATTTCTAAGTTAATGTGCTCTTCCATATTGTGTTTTAAATTTCATCAAATACTTTTTTAACATTTTAACTTGAAATTCAAAAAATTTATACAAGTACTTTCAATTCCCAACAACATAGCCAAGCACCAAACTACCTATCATCAATAGCCAACCAGACTACCTTTCCCAACATCTATTTCTTCAAGGTTTATAGTCGCCGGTGTTGATCTAGTGAAGTAGCACTAATAAAGTAATATGACTAATAAATATGTCAAGATCAAAAGGTGTAATAAAATAATGCAAAACAATGACAAACATTGTATTCAAATTTGCCAATACCTTTTATTAAATATTCAAGGCATCATCAATCAATGAAAGTCTCATTCATCAACATTACCCAGACTCGCAATGTTATGCTCCATATGTTTCTTATTTTTCCTTAACTACTGCAAGGACTTTATTGGTGATTTTTGTTTTCTCTCATGTCCATCCTATCCTTGGTGACCATGCCCATATGATGCTTTTAACCTCAATGAACATATTTTCCTCTAAACCAACAACCCATTGTTGTTTTTTATTTAAACAATTTATATACGAATTTGAGAGGTCTCTTGATGTTCTGGTTGGCTTCCACCATTGAACCTCTACTTTGTAAGACTCAATAGTAACATTTGGTTCCTGGTAAACACTTCCCATTTCCCTACCCAACCATATCACACAATCTTCCTCTAATGATTGTTCTATGATCATTTGTCCCTCTATAATATCCTTTGGAAAGAATGCAACCCTGGGATTGTTACATAGAGGTCCAACATCTCAATCATCAATAATGAAGACATTCTCCCTCAAGCATACTTCCATAAATTCATGTGATGAATCTATAGGACCATTTCCTTTTATTTACTGCACTGTGAATTACAAAGATTTAGCTATTGAGTGCTCAATGCTCTGAAATGGAGTATCTAAAGAATTATATATAGTTTCCCAATAATTTATCTTTGGATTCCATATTGTTCTCCCCCCTTATGAACCCCTTTCTTCTAGAATGAAATATATGTTTCTAATCCTTTTTTTTTCATTCTTATCAAGTCTCCTTGCTTGTTTATTTTTCAATTGAGATTGCCCCATTGGTAGGTCTAGACTACCATCAGGATGAGAATCTCATTTATTAATAGATGGTGACTAGGTTTAATCTCATACAGAGGATTTATATTGAATAATTGGATTTCCATCAATAAAATGAAACTTGAAGAATTGACATCCTTTAATACCAACGATCCTAGAGTTACCATGAAGAAGGCGTGGTTCCACAAAACTCTTGAAGTAAAAAAATTCATCAATTAAATAAGGAACATAAGGGTTGTGATCCTCACATGTTCTATAAATTCCCATCATATCTGGTAGATAAAACATGTATTTTTTCCTTAGTTTATATTATACCCTCCCATATATTCCATGTATGCATGTCTACATGTATGTGTCCCATAGGGAGGAAACCTATTTGAACAATTCCAAACACCCTCTTTGATGTTAAAAGAGATAAAAATGAAAACATGTAACAATTTTTGTTATTGCCAACATAATTATCCATCTACAACAATAATATCGGTGGCATTTTTTTATTTAAAATGAGAAGGTTTGTATTATCAATACTTTCATAATGTGCCTACATTAGAGGAAATTTGAGGTCTAAAATGGGCCTCTTAAGGAAAATAATAAAATAATAGTTAAAATAATAAAATAATAGTTATTAATTTTGGAGGAAGAATGAAAAAACTACTTTTTTTGTTCGTATTTTCGACATATATCCCTATGTTTTTACTCAAATTATGAGTAGGAGAGCTCATTGGATGCAGAATTCAATTCCTCATCCAATGACTACCCACACTGCATACTTTTGACGGACCCCGCTACCCCCCCCAAAAAAGAAATACCTGAAAAAATGTGATGATGACATCATCATCATGTTTTTTGAGGTATTTCTTATTTTTGGGGAAGAGGGGTCCATCAAAGTATGTAGTGTGGGTACTCGTTGGATGTAGAATTAAATTCCGCATCCAACGAGCTCTCCCGCTTGAAATTTGAGTGAAAACAGAAGGATATATGTCGAAAATACGAACAAAAAAAGTAGTTTTCTTTTATGACAAATATGTCAATTCAACCATTATGGTTGACTCATTTTATTGAAATTCTATTGGTTCTTGAATTCAAACTCACAAAATTTATTGTTGGTGCGTTTTCTTATAAGGCCCATTTTAGACCCCAAATTTCCTCTAATGACATCTCATCCTACCTATATATGAAACATTTCATAGGAATCAATTTGTAATAAGGCTTCATACAAATGGTGTTTTGATGTGCCATTTTTGTAAAAAAAATTTCCATATTGATTCAAAATTGGGTTTTCAATATATCTTAGACACTTTGACATTGAAGTCACAGTGAAATTTGAACCACCCTCCAGAATGCAAAGATTGAAGTGGTCTAATCCTCCACTCTAGTATCACTAGAAAATTTTTTGCCAATTTTTAACAACGCTTCATCGGTTGTGAGACAAATTTTCATTGAAACAACACTTAGGCATAGAAACCATCAGTATTTTGATGTATTTTGTTTTCATCTAAAGACCAACACTTAGCGTGACACATGTCAACTAAAATACCTTGGTAAAAAAAATGCTAACCCATCACAATTTTTTCGTCTACTTGTCTCTAAACTGACAAAATGTCATCTATAGACCGAGACCAATTTGTCAGTAGATTGAGGCCAATCTATTGGTATAACGACGTAATTTAATTGGTATATTGATGGTATATTTCTAAGTGTAATTTTTTTGGTAGTTGTATCATTGATAAACCAATGACCATCTGTATGATAGACCAATGCCCAACCATAAATAGACTAATTCCTACCCATTGGTAGACTGACGATGTTGTCTAGTTGTTGTAATATCCCTGATCTGATGTACAAATCCAAATATTAAATTGCTACAAATTTTAATTTAAAAATTCTGAAATTGAATTAATTCCCACAAAGCCTTTTCGAGCTGGGAAAATCAGGGGTTTCTTCTGGGAAATTTTGCAGGCAAAAGGAGTAGGCAATGGGAAGAAACCAAATAAATTCAGACATAGAATTTCCTCTTCCATAAATTTTTTATATTTGATGCCATTTAGGGTTCAGAATCCACTCCGCGGAAACCTACTACCACGCTTATGGGCAGTCAAATCATGAAACTAGGAAGAGTAGTTCGGTCTGTTTCAATCAGAGGCTTCTGTAAAATTGCAGAGGGTTTTTCCAGAATTAATATAACACAATAAAAGGTTTTGGATAGTTTTCAGAAGTTCTGGAAAGTTCTGAGTAGTTTTGGATGAATTTGGATTTTTTTGACAGTTTTGGTCTAGTGAAACCCTACGCAATGGAGGATCCAAGAAGGTAGTATAGAACAAAATAAAAAATGTCTATGTAGGTATGGATGGGAAGGTATATATTTCAGTTACCCATAGGAACTGATGGGGCTCATATCGAGTTAGCAGAACTCATTTTACATCAAATTTGGCAAGACTAGTCATTGAAAGTTAGCAATCTAGCTAGGGTCAAATTTAAGCAGTTAATTCGTGTCAAATTAACTTCTGAGATACATATGAATTATAATAGAGATAAATAAAATCCCACTAAAAATATAAAATCTCTTAAGACAGTCCTCTAACCTTGCATATTTCTCATAACACTCAGATTCATCAATTTTCCCCCATACATTGATAAAATAAGCTTTTTTTGAGGAAATTGAAGACATAATTCTTTATCAACAGATATGTTTCGACCTGATATAGATAAATTACAGAGTAATATGCTACTATAGATCAGAAATCATATACTAAACTGACCATTACAAGGATACTCCAAAATAAGGGGCAGGAGGCCCAGAACATGATCGACAAAAGGGGCTGCGAGAATAGGTGAAGCATGGGCTTCACTAGAGCTGGACCTAAACATGATTGAGGCTGAAAATAAATCTGATAATACTTCTGTGGCTTCAATCTAGCGCTCCATACCTGCAATAGAAGAGAATAGGGTGGAAGGAGAGGGGATGGGAAGGCTGGGGCTCATCTCCTAGTAGTCTGAGGCACAACACTCAGAAGCAATGCTCACATAAGCATAACTCATAATACAAAACAACCAAACTGAATAATGGAGTTGGAATACTTCTTTTATATAATTAATGTTGACCTGTTGAGCAAGTTACTTGGCTTGGTGACCTGTGAGAATAGGCCACCCATGAGTGGACATACTTTCCTTTCTTTTCTTTGCTTTGCCTTTCCTTATTTTTCCTCTTTTTTCAGACTTTCCTTATTTTCTAAACTTTCCTGCTTTCCATACTTTCCTGTTTTTCCTGTTTTATCCTGCTTTCTAGATTTATGCTATTTTTCCTGAAATATTCCTCTTTTCTCATTTTTGACAACATTTTTGAACTCTAGTGCTTACTTGACTTGCCAAGTTAATTTCCACATTATTTAATTGCATAATTAATAAAATGATGAAATTAAATTAAATACATGCCTCAAAATAATTATTAGCAATATTTTTCCTAGGAAGAGTAATTAATGTCAATTTGAGCCCCTAAGAATTTCATCATGGTCAACACTCTTAATGCCCCAAAATATGGGGACATGACAGTCCTCCCTTCCCAAATCTACTTTTTCTCAAGCAGAAGCACTTTAGAGTGCTGCAAATTTGTTCATCATGTAGGAGAATTGGAGCATGAATCCATTGTGCAAAAAGGTTGACTTTCTCCATCAAGCCAGCCTATAAAGTTTCTCCAAAACAAGCAATGCCAGTGTCCCATTGTTTGCATTGCACCCCCTTCAGTGAGAATGCCTTCCCACATAACTTATTAGGCAAATTTATGCCTGGATACCATTTCCTCAACTATAAGTATCCAAAAATTAGAATCCACCATACAAATTTATCATCATAGGAAATGACATTCATGTTGTGGAAATCATACCACTGCACTGAAAAATAGAAATTCTTAATGCAACGTTGGAAATCTGTCAGATTTCCCTACCCAACATAAAGTTCCTTATGTGCTTGATGCACATCAGCATTGAATCTCACAATGTTGTTGTTGCAAAGACATAGGTGTGAGTCCCATGTCCAACCCTAATGAGTATAGGCATCATCCAATCAACAAGAATTCCCAAACTGCTCACAATAAGATGATGCATCACAATTATCTCCAAAAATGCAAGAAGGAAAAATAAATAAGTGTCCCATCATCTAATATGAGAGGGTACTGACACTCCAACCAAAAGGTCCATGTGAACACTTCCAATGGATCAACTCTTTGCCACTGGTCATAGGGTACAAGAATCCATCCAACTATGTGTGTTTCCCCCACCAAGACCACTTGACGCAAGATGTTTATCTCATCAACTCCTCTTGGCAATTTGATTTCTTAGCCGCCTTCCATTGCTCGTGAGCAGAAATTTTTCTACAAGAAGACTCCATGTGTGACATGTAATCTTCCAACCAATCCACATATGATTGAATGGCATCAATTTACAACAACGTGTTCCTATGTGGCTGATGGGAGGGTGATGGTGCATTCCACAAGTCATCATGAACACCTAGGAAATCCTCCAGCTCTTCCTGTTGCTCCAACAAGGAAAGCTCCTTCTCCCAAATTTCATTCTCGCTTGATGAGGCTGAAATAGAAGTGTGGGTAGAACTGTGAATCATATCTCTGCAATACTTATCCACCCAACTTATGGCTGCCCCATCTTCATCCTCATCTAACTCTCCCATGGGGAAGAGATTCTTTTCAGGAAACAATTCCAGTTTTTTCTGGAAAAGGTCAAGTGCTTGGTTCTCATCAAACTTGTTTGTACAGTCTTCAAGCACAAAAAAAATCAGAATGCACCTCATGTGCATGTGTATGGAAGGTATCCAATGGATTCAAAATAAATCTTTGTGGCTTCCCACATGTCAAGACAATGTCAGCCCCAACAAAAAAATTATTGCAGAAATTAAATTCTTCACCTCCCACATTCTTCACTCCAAAGGTGTCTCTATCCACCCAATCAATGGATGAATAAGGAATTTTATTTGCTGATCCATAAGGAATGTGATCAGCCCTATTTCTGTTAGATAAGAACACTTCATCCTTCCTGTCAACCTCAATTAGTGCTTGGCCAAAATTGTCTTCCGCATACCTTTTCACAAGCACCTGCAAATCTGCTCCTTCCTCATGGATGTCCTCCACATGAAGTTCCTCCATTAAACACAAAACATTTCCATCCATGCAGCATGAAAGGCGTGACACATTCAAATCCTTTTGAAGTTGACAGATCTGCAACTTTGACTTTTGAAGGAATCTTTGTGTTCTCTTCAATAAGTTACTGGTGATCTCCAACTTATTAGTGAGATTTTCTTATTTTTCTTCTTCCTTCTTGAGTGCACTATGGTACATTTCAGCCACCATGAGGAGATATTATCTATCATATATTAAGTTCATATAGATATCCTTCATCTTGGACATTCCTTATTTCAGTGCTATGCACTCCTCCAAAATGGGCTCTCCTTCCATATCTCCACCAGAAGCTTTCCAACAACATCTTGCCACCAAAGCATTGATGTCAACAAAGTTTTTCATGTCTGCCCTAAGCTTCTTTATGTCCTCCTTTAGTGGTCCACTTAAATTATGTGGCTCACCAAGAATATATTCCAGCAAGGTTTCTTCTTCTAACAGCTGACATATATGACAATTTTTCTTGTGGCATGGATCCACCACACAAAACTCATCCTCAACATACAGATCAACTTTTAATTTTCTGCACACTTACTTCCATGATGTGAAGTGGAGGGTATCTCTGAAGGTTGGAATGAAATGTGATCAGAAATAATTTCATTCCTTATCATTACAAATTCATCATGCTGCATGAGAGTCCAAAATTATGAACTGTGTTCCTCCCTTTTGATCATATTTCTCTCCTTCGAATTTTCTAGTTTACACCCAGCTGGTGGGGGCTTGTCTCCCAGATCATTAGGAAGATCAATTGATGATTTCAGATATGATATATTTTCTTCTTTTGGATCTGATCCAAAAGGTCCCTTATCACCATTGATAACATAATCCTTCTTTTCATTGATTTTGGGATCACCAACAAAGAAACTAGGAGTGAGTTCCTCTCCTTCACAAAGGGCCTTGATTTTGCAGTCCTCATTTGCACATGAAGTCTTTTCATCCTCCCATTGATAAGATGGTTGCAGGAGAACATGGATTCTATAAAAATATGAACCTTTATCATCAATGTTCTTCATCTTACCATATTCCTATATAGATACTTTGGTGACCTGCTCCTTCACCAAATTTTCTGGTCCACACCCAAGCGGTGTGGCCTTGTTTTCTTCTTCTTTATGTGGCTCCAAAGGCGACTGTAAATATGATTTGTAATATTCTTTTGGGTCTGATCCAAAACATGTCTCTTCACCCATACATGAGCCAACATCCTTATCAGCGATCTGCATATCACCCCCAAATATTTTGGAAGTGCATTCACCTTCCTTTTCTTCTTCCATGCAGTCACCTTGCAGTGACTTGCACTCCACTTCATGGATATATGCCTCTACCTCATTTCCATTCTCCTCTAAGAAAATTGAGATGTTTTCATATTTATTGGTACTCATGTCACAATATTTAGAAGCTCTGTTTGAAGAAAAACCAAAAAAACTCTTAAATCTTGAACATGCAGATGGATTTGAGGAATCTTCACATTTGGTTCCTTCTTCTTCTTGTTTTCTCAGAGAGGTGGAACAAATTGGTTCCTCTCTGGATGAATTTATGCTATTGAAAGAATGATCATAATCATTCTTGGGATATAATCCATACTTTAAATAAATGTAATCTCCAAAATAAAATTTTGCACAAATGTTCCTACCCAAAGCTAGATAGTCCTCGTAGCAGTGAGGCATGTTCTCACATGCTTCAATCATCTTTGGCAAGTCTTTCTTAACCATTGGAGAATCAGATTTGATATCTTCTCCATCTAATGGCCAATAGTATTCATCATATTCATGTTTTTGTAGGCCTCCATCAACATAGATAATTTCTTCTTCTTCATACTATCTGCAGTACACTTGATACTGCTCATCATAGCCATCCTCATAGTATGACATGGCTGCAAATTTCTTCACTGAGAGATTTATTTCCACAGGATGATCCAAGGAAAGAGCTATGATACCACTGTAATATACTTGATCTGATGTATAGATAAGAATATTAACTTGCTGTAAATTTTAATTTAAAAATTCTGAAATTGAATTACTTCACACAAAGCCTTTTCGAACTGGGCAAATCAGGGGTTTCTTCTAGGAAATTTTGAAGGCAAAATGAGCGGGAAGTGGGAAGAAACCAAATAAATTTAGACATATAATTTCCTCTTCCCTAACAAATTTGTATCGGATTCCATTTAGGGTTCAAAATCCTCTTCGCAGAATCCTACTACCACACTTCTGGGCAGTCAAACCATGAAACTAGGAAGAGTAGTTCAGTTTGTTTCAACCAGGGGATTATGGAAAATTTCAGAGGGTTGTTCCAGAATTAATTGTACCATAATAAAAGGTTTTGGATAGTTTTCAGAAGTTCTGGAAATTTCTGAGTAGTCACTGGATGAATTTGGGTTTTTTCGATAGTTTTGGCCGAGTGAAACCCTGCGTAGTGGAGGATCCAAAAAGGTAGTACAGCCCCAAATAAAAATTTTTATGGAGGTGTGGATGGGAAGGTGTGTCTATCAGTGACCCATATGAACTGATGGGTCTCAGTTTGAGTTAGCAGAACTCATTTTACATCAAATTTGGCAAGACTAGCCATTGAAAGCTAACAATCTAGCTAGGGTCTAAATTTAAGCAGTTAATTCATGTCAAATTAAATTTTGAGATACATGTGAATTATAAAAGAGATAAAGAACATCCCAATTAACATATAAAATCTCTTCATAAATTCGCCCAACCGTGCATATTTCTCATAGAACTCATATTCGTCAATTTCCCCCCATACATTGATAAAATACGCCTTTTTTGAGGAAGCTGAAGACATAATTATTTATGGAAAGATATGTTTCGACCTGATATAGATAAATTATAGATTAATATACTGCTATATATTAGAAATCATATACTAAACTGACCATTACAAGGAGACTCCCAAATAAGGGGCAGGAGGCCTAGAACATGACCGACAAAAGGGGTTGAGAGCATAGGTGAAGCATGTGATTCACTAGAGCTTGACCTGAACATGATGGAGGATGAAAATAAATCTGATCATACTTCCATTGCTTCAATCTAGCACTCCATACCTGCAATAGAAGAGAAGAGGGTGGAAGGAGAGGGGATGGGAAGGTTGGGGTCATCTCCCACTAGTCTGAGGCACAACACTCAGAAGCAATGCTCACATAAGCATAAATCAGCATACAAAACAACCAAACTGAATAATGGAGTTGGAATACTTATTTTATAGAATTAATGTTGACCTGTTGAGCAAGTTACTTGACTTGGTGACCTGTGAGAATATGCCACCCATGAGTGGACATACTTACCTTTCTTTTCTTTGCTTTGTCTTTCCTTATTTTTCCTCTTTTTCTGACTTTCCTTCTTTTCTGAACTTTCCTACTTTTCATACTTTCCCTCTTTTCCTGTTTTATCCTGCTTTCTGTATTTATGTTGTTTTTCCTGAAATATTCCTCTTTTCTAATTTTTGGCAACATTTTTGGACTCTAGTGCTTACTTGACTTGGCAAGTTTATTTCCACATTATTTAATTGCATAATTGATAAAAGGATGAAATTAAATTAAATACATGCCTCAAAATAATTATTAGCAATATTTTTCCTAGGAAGAATAATCAATGTCAATTTGAGCCCCTACGAATTTCATCATGGTCAACACTCTTAATGTCCCAAAATATGGGGACATGACAGTTGTAGTGTGATTGGTAGGTATATTGCATGGGGGCTTCACTTGTTGACCAATATCCTATCACATTAGTTCATATTGTGGGTTTTAAAATTATAAAAAATCAAACCAATATATTGCAGGTATTGGGGGGGTGAGGGGTTTAAGGTGGGGGTGGGTAGGGTGGTTTATAAGGATTCAGGTATAAAAAGGGGTGGGGAGGACATTTTAAGTATTGGGAGGGGGTTTCAACAAAAATATTTTGGGTCAATATCTCTCTAAATTAAGGGTATTCTTTAATATCCCACAATCACACGTGCTATGTAAGAGGTTCACTAAGTGAAGTCCCCGTGGTATATTGTTGCTATACCAAGTCCCAAACCTCAATAGACCGAGGCCCAAATGTTGGTAGAATGATTGAATGTCGTTGGTATATCGATGGTATGTTGTCTAATTGCAAGGAACTTGGCACATATTTATCGTTATTCCAAGGGATAATCATCAGTCGCCCAATTGAATGTTGTCAGTAGTTCAAAAGTGCTTTGGTGATGTATTGTTGGCATTTCCAATGTTTTCAATAGATGTTCAACAGATTTTCCAAGACATTGATGGTTTTCTATCGCATGGATGCATGAGTCAACTAATGGATATCAAGCTATCTTTGATGTCAATCTGTTGGTCGACTATGTATTTAAAAATAATATAAAATAGGAATAAAACCTACCGTAGTCCATTCACTATTGTTATTTAAGTATCAAATTTGGGATGCTTTTCTTGCCACCATTAGTCAACATTCTTCTCCAAATCTTTGGAGAAGAAGAAATTAAGTGTCTTGCTATGGAAGAACCAACCTTGTGAAGCCACTATATTATAAATGTTTGAATTGTATGATGAAAATCACACATACAATCGTCATGCAATGTGAAGAGTAATATGGAGGTTAAAAAAATTCAATACAAACGGGTAAGAATTTTGATCCCATTATGGTGGAATTGCAACAAGGAAAAAGGAAGCATAATTATCATCTATGAGATATGTTAATGTATGTGGATGACCAGATGTGTATTTTAGGTGGTGAATGTATAACCATGTTGTTGAGAGAGGCTCAAACTTATGAATTGGTAGGGTATTTTAAAGCAGTGAAGAAAATTATATTGAATATGCAAAGTATGCATTTTGATGTTGCCAAGGCAAATTCGCCTTTATGTGTTGTGTTGTACTTCCAAGCCAACTAATAGAAAGCTAAGCTTGTATACACCATTTCTTTTCCTACGTCGACCGTTGGAAAACATCTCAGTGGATTTTCTTTGGGGATTTCCAAAAACCAAGAATAGGAACAACTATATGTTGATGGTATCCAATCGACTCAATAAGATTAACTAAATGATTTTTTGCAAGAAGACCATCATTGGACAAGAGACAACCAAGATCCTTTTTTAAATGCATCTAGGTACACTTTATATTTTCCAACTCTGTCATCACGAATATAGATGAAAAATTCCTAAGATACTTCTAAAATGAATTATCAGACATGATGGATTCTTTTGGAAGGCCTTATGGGGAACGATGGACACGAACATCAAGATATGATAAGATAATTTTATCAATGTCCATCAAATGGCCAAAAATGTAGGTCTACGGAACTGTGTGCTACCATGACATCAACATAAAGTGGGAGCACTAAGGTGGCTCCTGTAAAAAGAAAGAAGTATAAATCTAACCTAAAAACCAAAAAGAGCTAACTCCATAGAGAAGTACGACATTTCACCTCATACCAATTGGAAGATGAAAGTAGTGACTTGAACCCGTTCATTTCGTCATGAGATATGACTCAAACCCGTTCATTACCTCATGAGATACAACTAAAAGCATCCCAAGATAAGATGAGGTCCTCCCATATATTCAACATTGTTATAACTAGGTTTTCCACACTTCAAGCAACAAATGAATCTCTCCTCCATTGTTACTTTTTGTACTTCTCAAGGTTGTTTAGGAACATAGAATATGCACTCTCTCTCTTTTCTTTTTACTTTATTGTTCTCAAATATGCATCAACACACCCTATGCTCACTTCATTTTATATGTGTACTTTCTACAACTTCTTTGGCCAAGTTTGGCCACCCATGTAGTCATATTTAAATTATCTTAAATTAAAACATGCAATATTTTAACACCAACAAATAACAAGTTGGGATTATATAGTTTTCTTCTTATTTCTTGAAGGACCCTAGAAAAGTATTTCCATGGATTTATTTATAGATTTTCCAAAGACTAGACATGGAAATAATTATATGCAAGTCATTATTGATAGATTCAATAAGATAGATTTTTTTTGACATTCCATGAGATAGTCATAGTATGCCATAAGCACTCTTCGGTAGAGGAACAATTCCATACAATACAAAGTGCAATAAAAATCTATAATAAACGTAAAAGATAAAATATATGGTGATATGAAGTCAAGATGACTACCATAATGGACATGACTCTATATAATAATTATTAATATAAAATAGGAAAATTACATGCCCTCCCATCTAAGAAGGCTTCATCTTTAAAGCACAAGAGGAAACAAAATGAAAACATCATCAAAGCTTAGAGTGAGGTTGATGTAATGTGGAAGCATCAATATATCCTATATCAACTTACATCGGAAATATATTTGATATGACTCTTGAATAAGACTTCTCTTATTATGACTCAAAATATATCTTCAAAAAAATCCATGTTGGAAATTTGACTCTTTGGAACATAAATTTATTGTTGTCTTTGTTTAGATAAATGTCCATATGGTTAATGAGGGAACACCATTAATTGTTTAATAGGGTTATTGGGCTGGGAGATGTGTGCATGATTAGGAAATTGGGCTATGTGGTCAACATATTAGTTGATGAGTGGCCATGATGTTCATAGGAAATCAAACTAGGGTTTGGTGGGTAAATGCAGTGAATATGGTGAACTATAATTTACTGTAGTTCACCCTGGTCAATGAGGTCAATGATTGTCAATAGTGCTCAACTACAACCAATAGTGGTGAATATCGTCAATGAGGATGGAGGATAGAATTAAAAGCATTATTAAGATATGAGGTTTGTGGGTGATGAAATTTTTAGGCTAGTCAATATTGTCAACCATGGTCAATGATGGTTCATGATAGTCAACATAGATCCATATCGTCGATGAGATTGAAGGGTTGTTGGGTTAACGGGGTTACTAGGATATAAGGTTTATGGGCGATGGTATTATCTATATACTTGGTGAATAAATTGATGGATAAGTGGGCAAGACATTTGTGGGTGAGTGACTTTAGGTTTTGGTCGGTTAGTTAGGCTAATATGGTGAAACATGGTGCATAAGGTCTATATATTCAATATGGTGAGCAAAGGTAAAACCACAGTTAATGGTAGTTATCATAGTTAAATAGTGATTAATATAGTCAATGAGGTGGAATGTTGATTGGTTAATCCATAATTATTGGGCTAGGAGCTTTATGGGTGATGGGATTATCAAGCTATGCAGTTAACAAATTAGTGGATAAGTAGAGTCAATTCTCATTGGTAAGTGTGTTAGGTGTTGGTGGGTCAATAAGGTTAATATGGTGAACCATGGTGCATATGGTATACATAGTCAATATGTTCAACATAGGTCAACCATGGTCAATTAAGGGTTGATGGGTTAATGGGTTATTGGGATCAGAGGTTTGTGGATAAAGGATTAATCAGCTTACACAATCAACAAATTAATGTATAAGTGGGAATGATGTTGATGGTTGATTGGGCTAGGTGTTAGTTAGTGGATGTGGTTAACATGTTGAAACTTATGGTGCATATGGTCTATATAGTCAATATCATCAACATAAGTCAAACCATAGTCAACATTAGTTTATATGATCAATGGGGGAGGATCATTACCAATTTTTTAAGTTTTGATTGGGTTTTAGGGTATTTGTGGGAATTAATATTTTTGGGCTACATAATCAATGGATTAGTGGATAAGTGGGAAAAACATTCATGGTCAAGAAGGGTAGGTGTTAGTGGGTCAATGCAATTAGTCTAGTGAAAAAGGGTGCATATACTCTATATACTAAATATGGCCAATAGAGGTCAACCATGGTAAATGGTAGTCAATAATGGTTAACAATGGTCCATATGATTAAATGAGGGTGGAGGGTCGATGGATCAATGTTGGGACATGAGCTTTGTGTGTGATGGGATTATCGATCTACATAGTCAATATACTAGAAGATAAATAAGCAAAATGTTTATGAATGAGTGGGATAGGTGATGGTGGGTTATTGCAGTTAATATGGTGAACCAAAGTTCATATGGTCTATATAGCCAATATGGTCGATAATGGTCTTGACCATTGTTAACGATGGTCAACAATGATGAAAACTGGTTCATATGATCAGTGAGTGGGGAAGGTTAATGAGTCAGTTAGGTTATTGGAGTAGGATGTTTATGGGCGATGGGATTATTGTGCTATGTGAATAAAAAATTAGTGGATGAGTGGGCAGAATGTTCATGGGAAAGACGGATAGGTATTGGTGGGTCAAATGTGGTTAATATGGAGAACCGTGGTGCATATGGTCTATATAGTTAATGTGGTCTACAAAGATCAACCATGGTCAACATTATTCAATTATAGTTAAAAAATCATCCATATGGTCAATGAGGGTGGAGGGTTGATTGGTTAATTGGGTTATTAGGTTAGAAGGCTTTTGGGTGATGAAATTATCAAGTTAAGCAACCAAGATATTAATGGATAAATGTGCATGGCATTTGTGGATGAGATATCTAAGTGTTTGTGGGCCATTGGGGTTAATATGGAGAACCAAGGTGCATATGGTTTATATAGTGAAAATGGTCAATAAAGGCCAACCATGGTCAACAATAATCAACATTGATCAATATTGGTCCATATGGTGAATGCAGGTGGATGTTTGATGGGTTAAGGTGTTTATTAGGGTAGGAATTTTGCAGGTGATGGGATTATTAAGCTACACATGATGCATATTGGTGAAGAAGTGGGAACAATGTTTTGTGGGGTAGCCATCTAGGTGTTGGTGGTTGAATCTAGTGAATATGGTGAACCATGGGATCATATGGTCTATATAGTCAATATGGTCAGAAACTACCCATAGTGATCAATAATGGTGCATATGATCAATGAGGGTGGAGGGTTCATAGGTTAATGAGTTTATTGGGCTAGGAGGTTTGTGTAAGATGGGATTATTAGGTTATGAATTCAACATATTGCTTAATAAATGGGCACAAAATTCATGGGTGATTCAACTAGGTGTTCTATAAATGTAGTTAATATGGTGAACCATGTTCAACTATGGTCTATATAGTGAATATTGTCAATAGTGGAAATACATCATCACTAGTGTTCCATATGGTCAATAAGAGTGGAGGGGTGTTCATGTCTTGAAGGTTATAGTGCGCTAGGTACTAAGTTTCATTGTGTTTATGGATTATTGTATCAAACATGATCATAACGGTTAGAAAATATAGTAATGCAAGGTTATAATGGTTAAGGGTCTTGTTATGTTACGAGGTTTCTTTATTTGAGGGTCATAGTGTGTCAAAGGAATATTGTGTTAAGGGTCTTAAGGGTTAGCGGGTATAGTGGGTATGTGGAGTTAAACATTTGTAGGGGGGTGACAATGTTGCTACTTTACCAGTGAACCATGCTCCCATGAACACTTAATCGTTAATATTATTATGATTATAACTACCACTAGTACTATTATTTTTTTTGTATTTTTTTTGTAAGTACCCACGTGGGATTTGAAATTGTGACCTTCCATTTACAATTTCTCATCACAATTTCTCATTACCAATTTTTCTAACCCTCGTGGTCTTATTTATTATGTATTTTTTATTATTATCTTATTTATTTTTGTTGATATTAATAGTTTGAATGTTTATTTAGTGTCAATCAAAGGCTTAATAATGTCTTCAACATAAAATTATTTTATTGGCCCTTAAACACATATTTTCAGATGTCACGGGTGAAGTTATACTAGACATTACAAGGGACATTGTGGTAGTAATTTGGTAACACATTTATTATGGAATCTATAGCATCCTACATTTAGACCATTAGTTACAGAATCAACCATTTCAATGGGGTTTTGGGAAAGAGCAATCCCTAGGACATTTTTTTGGGTGGTAAATCACCCAAAATGTTGTATTGTTTTGTCATGTTGATATTGACTTCTCTACCATATCTATAGTGACCATATTCTTTGAACTATTAGAAATTATTACAATACCAGAACAATTACCACTAGACTTACATTTCATTATGAAGATATTTCTGTTATCCCATCTTTCTTCTTTCAATTCTTGTTGTTAATCATGCCTTTGTAAACCATTAGCCTCTCTCCTATTTTGGGTCTTATTGTTGTGAACATTTATATATCCTCAGACTCATCTACTTGCACTAACTAAGATCATTCTTTAACTTTCCTCACACCATTCTCTTATGGCCATTCAAAGGATGTGTGTCCCTCATCTCCACATGTGTAACAATATATGGTTATTTACACATTTTCACATTTACATTTTTCATTAAATGTTGTCCACTCATATATATGACACAAGTATAGGATTTGACCAATCAAATGAGAACAAGGATGATATGGAATTTGGAGCATCTCTTCTAGACCTAAAAGATAATGACACACTCCTAGTCATAGTCAGTGCATCCTATAATGATGACAAATCTTGGTTGTAAAACTTGTATACCAAAAGGTTTGTCATGACCAGTAAACTTGATTAATATGATTATACTTGAGAAGACATCAACTCAATGATCCTTTGTACCTTGTTAGTACAATGACCAAACACATTCCATCAAGGCTAATTTTTCTAGGATAACATCATTAGTAAATTCCTAAAGGCTAGAAGAAATGACTAATTTGATGTTCCAACTCTCAACCATGTAATATATAAATTTTGCTTATGATAACTTGTACAATATGACAACTTGAAAGTGCATGACAAATTTCAACTCTTATTTGACATTGTTTGTTTTTCTCAAGTCCTCATCAACTACATGACCTTCATTAATAAATTATTCTTAAAATTATTAAATCCCTTTCCATGACCATTACTAAATTTTGTAATATTATATGTGGCCTCAATGCCTAATCCTCTCACTAACATCCAGCCTTTATGAACCATTATAAATGTTGTACAATAAGCCATCTTAAAAGAGCAAACACATTCAATTCTTATAAAACTTTTATATGACATTCATTGTTTCTCTCAAACCCTTAATCACCATACTATCTCTATTAATAGAGTATTCTTAAAATGATCAAATCACTTCAAGTGACATAACTTGAAACACCCAAATCTATTTTATTTTCACTAATTTCCTCAACATCAAACAATGATTCCATATTTTCGAGGGTTGGTCCTTAGATCTACATCAATGAGCCAATACCCTTCAATCTAACATACTTTATTTGGATATACATTTTTTAACGAGTATGTCGAAAATGACACATTGTCAACAAGTGTGTTCAACTTTGAGTTTGGGCCTAATGGACTAGTTATACAACTATTAGTTTACTCAACTCGACCTTTGAGTTGTAGCCATTCTAATCTGATTTGTTTGATCAGTAGTTTTAACAATTTTCCGTTGGTTCTTGAGTAGTTTATTTTTTAAGTAGACAGGGTGATTCACATTTTTTCATGTGTGGTGTATTGTGTACTAGAAATCCTCTTAAAGTTAAGTTTCCAGACTTTATCCGACTGTCATTAATAAAGAATACAGACTTAACAGGCCTTGTCTGTGGAAGGATTAAAGAAAGTAGGATATTTTTCGTTCTGTCAAGTTCAAAGTTCAAGATCTACAAGATAAATCATATGCTTATAAATTAGTCTACATCTAACTGGAGAATCTGCTGTTCGTACAGTCTTGGTAAGTTTATGTAGAGTATTTCGTCAAGAGATGAGTCGTTAGTTCCTCGGGAATAACCACACCCAAATCCCCCAATTAGCGCAGCCATCCTCCATTCAAACACTGATAATCTGACTTTCCATTTACATACAAGAAGCAGGGTGATAGATACGTGTTGGGCTTTACAGAAAAAAGACATTGCAAATAGAGCCATGGATTCACGGATATCTATGAATAAAAACTCTCAGTAACCTCCAGTCCATGCCTATCCCTGTCGTTCGTTCGGTTATCAAATCTAGACTGTACTAATTTCTCTCTTTAAATATGAGAACTTGATGAAGAAAATCTGAATCCTTGCAGTCTGCTTTTTAAGAATAGCAGTGAGAGATACAAATTCAAAGATGGGGAGAACACTTACGCCTATATCTTGTTGTTCATATGCTGGATTGAACAAAGGACCCTGGACGCCTGAGGAAGATCTTCGTCTCATAAATTATATTTCAGCCCACGGAGAAGGAAAGTGGCGCACTCTTCCGACGAAAGCAGGTATTGTTTCTTTTCATCACATAAATATAATGATATATTGCTTATATAGCATTCTTTATTTACTCTCAAACTATGTCATATGACAATTCTCATGCTGTTATTCTTTTATTCACCCTTGGGCTACCAGTTTGCATCTACCTCATTACTCTCATTACTCTTTAACAAACCCTTCTATTTTCATTTATTATTAATTCAAACCTTTCTATAATCTCATTTATTTTGACATTAATGTTCTCATCTTTCTCATCTATATTTACTATTTACATATTTAATTTATATATTATTTACATATTTATTTTTTATATACTATTTATTAATAATAATCTATAATTTAATATATTTTAATATTATTATTATTATCCTCTTTCTAATCTATATTTACTATTTACATATTTAATTTATATATAATTATTTGTTAATATCAATTTATATATAATATTTTTTAATATTTGTTAGTGAATCTCGTATCCCAAGTCCCCTTGCATATAAGCTTATCATAATAATTAAATTTGTTTTTAATTCATTGTCGCTTAACTTTTTATTTTTATTTATTGTATTTTATCTAATCAATTTATAATTTTATCCCCTTCTATCGTATAATTGTATATCAACCTTCTCTTTAACTTTTGATTTATGTATAAGTTATTGTATTTATCAATAGGCATTGTATAATTGTAATCGATATTTGGTTAATAGGCATTGTATAATTGTAATCGATATTTGGTTAACTCACTATTATTCGTACTTTGATCAACAAATTATTAAAAATTTTGATAAGTTTTACATTGAAATCATTTTCTTTTATTTATTTTTTCAAAATAAAGACAATTTATGTTTCATACAATTGTATACAATTATTTGAAAAGTTCGAGGTGTTATTGACTGGTTGGATGCGTGAGGGTAATTTTAATTCTTTAAAGCTTTAATAATGGCAATGGTCATTAAATGTCACACCACTTATTCTTTGCAAACTCCATCACCCACCTCCAATCGCCTCACCCCCTCATCCATATCCCCTTTCTTTCGTGTCTTCTTCCTATTCTTCCTTCTTTTACTCCTTTTAGACTGCAGGTTACTAGTATCAAAACTTTCATCGCATGAGGTGGAAGGAGGAGGAGAGGATGCTACAGAAGAAGGAGAGACATTGTTTTGATGCCCTTGATATAAGGTGCTTTCTTGATTTAAGCATTAGGATCATTCAGGATAGTATGAGTGGAAAACAAAGAAACTGGTAGCCCAAGGGTGAATCCAGGTAGATTCAAAGTGGTAGCCCAAGGGTTTGATATAGCTCTCTTTGTTGTTTGCAATATCAAGCATTGCTTTTGTAACATTGTATAAACTTAATTTTGTTTAATCAAGATAATGAATGAATTTATCAAAAAATTTGAAATCAAAATATATTCAACATTTACAATTGGTTGTTAAATTTATCAAGACTATTTTTTTGTCCACAGATGGAAAGGCCTGTTGGTTCCATGGAAATGCTAGCTTCTAGAAAAAATGGTAGACTAGGGCTTAACATCATCCAACTAAATTTGTTGTAGCAATGCCTTCCTCAGTCTTGGATTTCAGTCCCATAAGGCTGTGTCTTTGGCATACCTTCAGAGTCTGGTCATATTTTGTGAAGTGCATGCTTTCACGTTCTATGGTTGAGTTTTACATGTGATCCAATAGATTATTTTCATGCATGGGCTAAGGATTATTCTACACTTGATAAGACATGGAGAAAAGAGAGGTCCGAAGGTACCCATCATTATAGAAAGTGATGAATTAATATAAGATTTACACTTGTCTAATCTTGTTTTCTTTTTCTAAATGCAACTCTATAGATAGTGACACACCATCCAATTTCATTGCTGCAATACTGTTTATATTCACCTTAAATTTTGATGAACCTGTCACCTTTTAGGATGAAGGTTCAGTGCCATATTTTATAGGGGAAACTTGCTCATGCTTGCGAACAGACAACTGCTTAGCTAATTGCCCTTGGTTAAACTTCTCTGAGCCAGACTTACCATGATATTTCTTAAAGCCTCTACTATTTTTCTTTGTTGGGGTCGCACAAGATTTATTCACCTTGATTCCCTTTGAATTGTATTCATATTGCTCATCCTCACTCTTTTGTGCATCATAAGACTTGATAGGAGGTGTGCTGATTGAATTGACTTTCCTTGAAGCTAAATTTGAAACATATTGCTTCTTTGGAGAAGGCATCATTGGTGCAGTCACGCTCTGTGGCTTTTGTTCTTCCTTTTTTTGGATCAGCCAATGATTCAGTAGAAATTTTAGCATGTGCACTCCAGAAAGCCAAGTGAATGCATTCATATATATGATAAATGACGTTCTTGCAGCACGCTCACCTTCAGGCTCAAATATCTCAACAGAAGTGTCAAAAACACTAATTGATGTTGGAATGATTCAGGCGTTGTCCTGTACAGTGGAGAATCTAGATTTAGATCATCCTGAGTGTGTTGAAATTGCAAATGGCATTGTGAATACCTTGGAGTCCTTGACTATGGAACATGTACAAGGCCAAGAAGATGCTCAACACAAAAGTATCAATCTTGGCGTTTCTGGCTCCAATGTGCATCAACACCAGAATGAAAGAGAGAATGATGAAACACCATCAGCAGACACAATTGTTCATTCTCAATAGAATCAAGAAGAGTTTGACCAAATGGAATCTTCCCATGATGCAATGAAATCTGTCCAAACTATTGGAAATTTGATGATGGAGTCTGAAAAGGATTTTATGAATGAGGGTATTGAGGAAGATGTTGGTGCGGTTGTGAGTTTTAGCATTGAAAATGGTGGGAAAGATATTTTAGTGGACGAGGATGAAGAAGAGGATATGAGTGGGCATGGTGGAGAAGAAGATGCAGAAGATGAGGATGAAGAGGAAGAGGAAGAAGATGAGGATGATGTACATCATTTGTCACATCCAGATGCCGACCATGATGTTAATGAGCTTGGTGATGATTATTATGAGGATGATATCTTGGAAGATGAAGAAGATGAGGATGATGAGAATAAATTTATATTGAGATTGGAGGATGGGATTAATGTGTTTGATCATTTTGAAGTGCTTGGTCGAGCTGAAGGTGATTTTCCATCTGATCCATTTCATGTGATTCCTATTGAAGAAGTTTTTGGGGAAAATCGGCGACTGGGACGTACTACCTGTTATCTCTATGGTTGTTTCTTATATTTATCCTAGAGTTTTCATTTTCATTTTTTCTTAAGTTTCCTATTTGAGCTCATAAGTCTAGTTTTACCTTATTCATTTCTTTGTACCCTTCTTTTATTTTTGTGTGCTATGATTTTTACTATGTTTTTTTCTTTTAAGGATTAAATCATTTATATTTTAAAAAGTTATTGGTTTGTATTAAAGCAAAGGGTTTTATGAAAATTAAGTATAACTTGGTTATATAAACGGGTAGCATATATTAAAAGGAAAAATATTGCAGCGCTGCCAGTTGGTTTGATTCATGATATTGATTTAAAGCTTTTGTTTACATAATGATGGAGTGAAAGTACATGGCAAGATTGTACTAATGGAAAAGATTGTACACATGGTAAGGATGGTACTATGGTTTAATGTATTATGATTATTCTTTGATGGAATATCCAAATAATGCATGAACCTGTTGATCGTGGCACGCTTTGTGCTTTCGCAGGTGTTTTGTATGAGTTCAAGGCATTTGACATTGTTAAACATGATTGACATAGGCTATCAATGTTGATATTGACATGTTAATATTACATTAAACCTGTTTAATTCTGCTTTATCAAATTACACTAGGTCTGCCTCATTTGTATAATGTGAAATTTTCAGAATGCCGAAGGTAGCAATGGATGAAAATGTCGATAGTATGGTGAAAAGGAGGCCAGGAGGTTTAATATGTAGACTTGAATAGGATGATACACAATGGATAATGCAATTTTTGAGATCAGCTCAGTTAATGAGAAACGTTGGTTGGTTTCCTTTTTGTGAAAAGTTGTAGGGTTATAATATACAAGTGACTCGAGATTTCAATAAAAATTACAGAGATGGAGTGGTTGAATTCAAGAATTTGAGGGTTACAATGGATGAAGAGACTATTGCAAAAGAAATAGGGGTTCCAACGCAAGGAGAGAAATGGTTCAAGCAACAAGATTTTCAGGGCAATTATGGAAAATTCTTGTTTCCAGGGTTTGAGAAACTAAACTGGAAAAATGGTATTCATGTAAGTAAAATCAAACCCAATTGGAAAATTCCATTGGAAATGGTTCAGAATTACATAACATGTGAAGGTCGTTATAACAGAATCCTCAAGTGTCATTTGAGATTGTTAATGCATCTTAACGGGAGTTTAAAACTCAATCTTCCATTTTATTTGTTAAAAATCCTGCAAAAGATGGTCACATGGGTTCAAACCCATCCTGAACACGCTGCTCATTCTATATATCACTAGGGTTTGATCAAGTTACTGTTGATTTCACATTTGAGTAAAGAAGGACGGAGTTGGGAAAGTTTTTTGTTTGAATTATGGTTTGAAGAGAAAGTCAAAGAAAAAGGAAAAAGGGCAGCAGAGGATTTGCATCATCAAATAGAAAAGCATGAAGAACAGGCTGAACATAATGTAGAAGAAGGAAAAGATTTCATAGAGGAGTCAAAGCAAGTGAATAAATTGTTCCCAGAAACTTCAGCTACAGATGAAACAATAAGTAAGCAGGTAAAACAAGATCATAAAAACCTTGATACTTTAAGCATGGTTATAAAAATGTAAATTCAAAGAAAGAAGAACGAATTCAGATTTTAAATACAGAAGGTATTAGTTTGAAGCCCAGAACTAGGCTAAGGAGTAGAATGGAGGAAAAAATGGAACTAATACATAATTCTAGGGGTAGAAATCAAGATTTTGGAAAACTTGTGATTGTAAATGATTCCTTCAGTGAGGAAAATATACATGTATCCAAGAAGAAGTACTGTCTAGAAAATTAAAACTTCATTGATCTTCAGGGTATTTGAGGATGTATACTTGAAAGGTTTTGCACGAGCAAACAAGTATATTCTGAAAATGGTTCAGTTTCGAAATCTATATGGGAGGATGAAGTTCTTATGGATGAAAAGGAAGCAAATATAGTTCTAGAATTAAATTAGATTAAAAATTATTTATAGAATTATAAAGAACATACCAAGTTTTTTCAAAATATCAATGAAAAACTGATGACTGCAAATAAAAGGCTACGGGAAGACTTGGAGGAAAAAGAAACTGATTATCAAAAGCTTGTTTTATTCTCCAAAGATATCTTAAAGGAGAAGAGAGCTATCCAGAAGCAATATGAGCACACAAAGACCTAGAGCAAAGAAGCGCAGAATCAAATGGAGAATAAAGATGCTGAATATGCCAGGTTGCAGAAGAGATCCCAGGTTTTAAGTGATATGACTGTTTTAGCAGAAGCTTCTAAGAGTCTTTAGATGACAAAGACTTAGTATAGCTAGTTTTGAAAGTAATTAAAATTTGACAAATAGGCATTATTATTCTATTTTGATTACACTTGTATTAAGTTTGATTTTGAAGATTGGAGACTTTTCTATTTTTGAAGAGTTCGATCCATGAAAATAAGATCTGATGATTGTTTCAAAAAATCAAAAGTTTTGTATATAGTAGCCAACATTTATATGTGGTAGGGGGTTGGAATCATAGATGAGAATCCAGTTGGAATATGAACTGTATAACATAAATACTCTTTGCATCTTTAATACATAACTTACTTTGATATGGTTATGATCGTGAGCTTGTTTTGTTTTCCTTTATGAATTGTATCTTTATTATGATTTTATCCTGTGTATTGTCATCTTAAGATCCATTGCAAGATTCTTATGATAAAGTGCAGTTACCATTAAATACTTAGTGACAAAACTGAGTTCATTTTGTAAATTCATGCTCGTAATCCTTTATGTTATTGAATTTTGTATCTTATTTTATGTCATGCAGTTCTGTGATGGTTATTTGATTTACCAGTACCTTTGATTACATACCAGCTTTGTTTTAATTTGATTTCATTATATTGAATTATCTTTAATATTTCTCTGAGCTTGAACCCTAGTAGTCTAGGTTCAACTTTAGGGATAACATCTGCTGGCGCCGTTGCCGGGGACGGAGAAACAAAAGTAAATCTTCCCTGGTTATTCGACATATTTATATATCTGATTTTGGAGGGTGAACAAGATCAGTGACACCTGTGATAGACTACATCAGTCACCTACATAAAGTTACAGTGTCTTAAAAAAGGATAGGAACTCGAGGAAATCCCTCATCACCTTTAAATCCAGGAGTCTTGGACCCTGAATAGATATTAAAAGAAGCTAGGTGAATATTAAGTTCTACCTCAGTACAAAAATTTAAACATCCTTCAGCCTTGGAGATTCTTGAATCTTCATTTTTTCTTGTTCCTTCTTTTGATCCACATTCTGAGAAAGAAAAAGAAGAATTAGATCTGCTATTTACCCCTTCTCAAATAGACAATTTCCAAGTTTTTACAAATCCTTTGTTATCTGAGGAGGTTAAACTTGAAGCATTGCAGACAGGGGCTTCTTCTTTGCTTTCGGCCCACATTCCTTTTGTAAAGACTGTCCCAGTGAATCAACCAAATCCTAGTAATCTTCCTCCTTCATCACAACATTCAAGCACCAACCAATCTAATTCAAGTTTGAATATTTCCATCCCTAGAATGGCTCAGCCTCGAAATAGGATGGCTACTATGGCAACAACAAGATATGCCCCGCTAGTTTTGCCTCAGCCTCTCTTTGCTCTCCCAGGAGGAGATTACCAAAAATATCTTCTGAGATTTAATGGCCAAGGAGATGTTACAACAGAAGAGCACTGGAATACATACTTGAGTTATGCAGATAATCAGAATTTTGAGAATGAAGATGTTTGGATGAGATTTTTCGTTCAAAGTTTAGATGGTGAAGTGAGAAACTGGTTTAGAGAGTTACCACCAAACTCTAAAGATGGTATAGATGCTTTAGAAGAGGTGTTCATGAGACAATGGGGAGATACTAAAGATTATTTATACTACATTACAGAGTTTGGATCATTGAAAAGAAAGAAAGATGAAGATGTGGGAGATTTTTCTAAAAGGTTCAATAAAATGTACAGTAGAATACCAGCTGAAACAAAACCCTCCGAGACATCAGCAAAGTTAACTTATGCAAACTCTTTTGATCATGGGTTTTCTTTATTGTTGAGAGAAAGAAAGTCTGTATCACTTCTAAATATGCAAGATGCAGCATTGGAAGTGGAGTCTAATATCTTGGCTTAAAACAAACTCAAAGAGGAAGCAGAGTATCAAATTGTAGATAAAAAAGGTAAAAAAGAAATTATTCCATCCAATTCTACAGGAAGAGCTTCAGATAGTAAAATGGATGAAATGAAAAAAATCGTTAAAAATTTATTGTTAGGATTGATAGGTTGGAGTTGGGAAATGAGAATCAGAACAAGCTTATACCTGAAGGAGAAATAAATCAAAACCAATTCAGAAGACCTTTTGTCCCTAGGTTTTTGCCAAGAGAAAGAAGAAATAATGACATTAGAGGGAGAGGAGAGAAAATTATGAGCAAAGAATTCAACCTCCATTTCAAAATAATCATGTGAGATATGATGAATCATATGATATAGATGAAGGGGAGTTAGATGATTTGGAATAACAAGAACATAATATTAGTCAATTTGATGATGATTCTTCTTCTCAGTTTTTGACTAAAGCTGATTATCATCATGCTACAATGCTGGATCATTATGAAGAAAATGATTATCAAATGTCCATGCCTGAAATTTGTTAGGAAAGTCCACATAAATCATATGGTCTTAGATCAGGGGTAAAACATGCAACACAAGTTAAGAAGATTGTGAAAGCTGCTCCTTCTAAACAAAATATGCCTTTAAATCAGAAACAAATTGTAAAAGAGAAAAGAGATGAAGAGGTAGTTCTGGAGGAAGTTAATAAGGCTGTAGGAGGGTTTAATTTGGAGCATGAGCTTAATAAGGTTAATATCCCTGTTACTTTAATAGAGTTGCTAAAAAACAAAGCCTACAGGGAAGTAAATTTTAAAACTTTTAAAAATGCAGTGAATTCTATCCCATCTGATGAAATCGATTTGCAAGATGAAAAACCTACCATCACTGTGGGTTCTAAAACTTTTGATCTTCCTGCTGATAATTCAGAATATCCTCCTCCTTTTTATGTGACTCTTTCAGTGCATGAGCAATCAGTACACAATTGTCTTCTTCATTTAGGAGCTTCACATGACCTCATGCCAAAAGCAGTCATGGAAGCTTTAGGGATGAGTGTTACTAAACCATATCATGATTTGTATGTCTTTGAATCTAGGGCAGTGAAGTGTATTGGGGTTATTAAAGATCTTGTGGTGAATTTAACTCAATTACCTATGAAGAGTGTATTGATGGACATAGTTGTAGCAGATATTTCTCCTAAATTTGGTATGCTATTGTCTAGATCTTGGGAAAAGAGAGTGGGAGGAACTCTACAAATGGACCTTTCATACGCTACAATTCCAGTGTTTGGAGGAGAATTCAGAAGACTTTATAGAGAAGTACAGATGGCATATTTGGTAAGTGACAGTAAACACCCTAATAATCATCCAATTTATTCAATTGATGAGAACCTTGGTTCTTGTATGTTGTAATTAAGTGATGAGGTTGAAGGATTTTTACAAGTGCATAAAGATATTCCAGTTCAGGAAAAGAAAGAAAAACCAGATGGTTTATGGCAGGTGTATTTTGATGGTTCGTCAAGTAAGGAGGAAGCAGGAGCAGGAGTGTTACTTATTTCAGCTGGAGGTGAGGTCATTTCTCTTATGTACAAGTTAGGATTTAAAAAAACCAATAATACTGCTGAGTATGAGGCTTTGATTCTTGGATTAAGAGCAACAAAAGATTTGGGTATTCAAGAGCTTGCTGTGTTTGGCGACTCCGAATTAGTAATCCAGCAAGTAAAGAATGTTTACCAGGTAAAGCAACATTTATTGAAAGTTTATAGAAATGATGTTTGGGATTTAATAGAAACTTTCTTTATAGATTTCAATATAACTTTTGTTCCAAGAGAGTATAATGAAACAACTGATTCCCTAGGCTTAGCAGTAGCTTACTTTAAAGTTCCAAAAGTGACACATTTGAAATATCTAATTGATGTGATATACAGGCCCTCTGTTCCAGATGACATTAAACACTGGAAAGTTTTTCATGATGATTAGGAGATAAAAGAATTTATGGAGTTAATAGGTGAATTTTCAAATGATTTAGTTGATCAAGAACATGATTTTGAATAAATGGAAAATGAACCTTGTATAAATGATTCAATAGCTGATCACAAGATTGTTGAATTAAAAGGAAATTTCATTCCTAAGGGACTTGTTCCACTTGAGAGGTTGTTTTCAAAAGATGATACGTTGTTGAAGCCCACTTTGTAGACCACTGAAGATAATATCATAGATTATAACATAGGTTCTGAAGATGAACCTAAAATGATCAGAATGTCAAAATCACTGTCAGAAGAGGAAAAGAAAAAATATCATTATTGCTGAAAGAATTTGTGGACATTTTTGCTTGGTCATATCAAGATTTAATAAATTATGACACTAGCATAATTCAGCATAAAATTCCTTTGAAACCAAATACTAAGCCTTTTAAACAGAAACTTAGAAGGCTTAATCCAGCATTACTACCAGTAATTGAAAAGGAGGTAAACAAATGTTGGATACGAAAATTATTGTACCTCTGAGATATTCATCTTGGATTGAAAATTTGGTGCCTGTACGTAAGAAAAATGGAGAAATAAGGTTTTGTGTTGACTTCCACAACTTGAACATATCTTGTTTAAAAGACAATTATTCATTACCAAAAATTGATTAGATTTTGCAGAGAGTTGTAGGGTCTCATATAATTTCAATGATTGATGGTTTTCTGGTTATAACCAGATTGCAGTACAGCCTGAAGACAGAGAGAAAACAACATTCACAACTCCATGGGGGACTTTTATGTATGAAAAAATGCCTTTTGGGATTATGAACGTAGGTGCCACATTTTAGAGGGCTATGGACATAGCCTTTGTGGGGGAGAATGATATCACAGTGTTCTCCAAGTCTGATCAAGATCATCTGAAGCATTTAAGACAAGTTTTTACTAGGTGCCGAAAATTTGGTTTGTCATTAAACCCAAAGAAGTCTCATTTTGCTATGACAAAAGGCAAGTTGCTAGAGCACATTGTTTCTATTGAAGGAATCAAAATAGATCTAGAGCGAGTAAAAGCTATCTTAAAAATTACTATTCCTAGAAAAAAAGGAGATTCAATCTTTCATTGGAAAAATTAATTTTTTAAGATGGTTCATTCCTAATTTCATAGAAATTATCAAACATATCACTGAGATGCTCAAGAAGGATAGGGAGGTTAAATGGTCAGATCAAGCTAGACCATCATTTGAAGCAATAAAGCATGCATTGATAGAAGCACCAGTATTGATAGCTCTAGATTATACTAAGGATTTTGCAATTTTTTCATTTGCATTTGAATATACCATAGCTGCTGTGTTATTGCAAAAGAATTCAGATGGCTTGGAACAACCAATTTATTTTTTCAGTAAAACATTAAGAGATTCAGAGCTTAAATATAATACAATGGAAAATCAAGCATATGCATTAGTTAAAGCTCTCAATTTTTTCAAAATATATGTTTTACATTCCAGAATTTTGGCATATGTTCCAAGTTCAGTAGTCAAGGAGATTTTAGTACAACCTGACAACGATGGAAAAAGAGGCAGATGGATAGCAAAGGTTATGGAATATGATGTGGATATTAAACCAATAAAATTGGTGAAAGGCCAGGGCTTAGCCAAGCTTATAACATAATCAAATTGTCAGGTTTAAATCTTCATTTGATGGCAGAAAATTCAGAACAAGATATGGCAGCATAATACAGTAAGCAACAGATTTATAGTAGGTATTGTGATTCTTCTTGGTATAAAGAAATTGTATATTTCCTTTTATATTTACAATGCCCTCCAAAAGTGAATAGAAATGAATGTAGATCATTAAAACTTAGAGAAATGAAATGCGTTTTAATGGATCAAGTCTTGTACTGGAAAGATCCTAGAGGAATATTGTTGAAATGTTTGGAAAAATCAGAACTTGATGCTGTTACTGCTGAATTTCATAGTGGAGTATGTGGTGGGCACAAGTACTGGAAAGCAACTGCATTCAAAATTCTAAGAGCAGGATATTATTGGCCTACTCTTTTCTCATATCTATATCATCAGGTCAGAGCATGTGTGGAGTGTCAAAATTTTGCAGGTAAGCATAAACTTCATTCATTACCCTTGAAACCTATAGCAGTAAATTTTCCATTTCAGCAATGGGGTTTAGATTTCATAGGAGAAATTCATCCTCCTTCTAGTGGTTAGCACAAATGGATTTTAACTGCCACTGATTTTTTCACTTAGTACGGTGGAGGAAATTCCCACAAGGAGAGAAATTGAACAAGTCATAATTAATTTCCTTCAGGAAAATATTTTTAGTAGATTTGGATTCTCTAGGAAATTAATTACTGATAATGCTCTTGATTTTAAGTCAAAGAAGATGGTCAATTTTTGTGAAGAAAATAACATTAGTTTGAAACAGTCCACACCTTATTACCCACAGGGTAATGGATTAGCAGAGTCTAGTAATAGACATATTGTGAATAGTATCAAGAAAATGTTATTTGAAAATAAAAGGAGCTGGGATACCAAATTAAAATTTGCTCTTTGGGCCGATAGAGTAACTATAAAGCAATTAATTGGGACATCCCCTTTTCAGTTGGTATATGGAATTGATGCTTTGTTTCCTATTCAATTAGCTTCCCCAATAATCAAATTCTTGCAGGAAATAAAAGAAGAGCCTGATGATATAAGAAGAAGAATGTTTAAGATAATCCAATTGCAATAAGAAAGAGAAACTATTGAAAATACAATTGAGATGCACAGGAAAAAGGTGAAAGAATGTTTTGATAAGAAAGTTAAAAAAGATGTTTTTGCAGTGGGTGACCTTGTTCTCAGGTGGGATGCACAAAAGGAAAAAAAAGGTAAGCATGGAAAGTTCGATATTTTGTGGATAGGGCCTTTTACAGTGATCAAGATTTTGGGAAATAATACTTTTGTTTTACAGAATTTGAGTGGTGAGGAGATTGCAGGTCCAATGAATGGACATTTTCTAAGGTATTTCCACACATATTGAGTGGTGGAAGGTCATTGTACATATTCATTGTATATATCATTTTAGTTTCATGAATAAGACTCCAGCCCAATAAGACAGAAGTTATGACTTTAGCAGATTTCAGAAGGCACAGGTCAAGATGTTCTTAAAGCCTCACAGGGAGAGCTTTATCCCCAATCAGAGCCAGATGTTATCTCTATGGTTGTTTCTTATATTTATCCTAGAGTTTTCATTTTCATTTTTTCTTAAGTTTCCTATTTGAGATCATAAGTCTAGTTTTACCTTATTCATTTCTTTGTACCCTTCTTTTATTTTTGTGTGCTATGATTTTTACAATGTTTTTCTGTTTTAATGCTCAAATCATTTATCTTTTAAAAAGTTATTGGTTTGTATTAAAGAAAAGGGCTTTATGAAAATTAAGCATAAATTGGTTATATAAACTGATAGCATATATTAAAAGGAAAAATATTGCAGCGCTACAAGTTGGTTTGATTCATGATATTGATTTAAAGCTTTTGTTTACATAATGATGGAGTGAAAGTACAGGGCAAGATTGTACACATGGCAAAGATTGTACACATGGAAAGGATGGTACTATGGTTTAATGTATTATGATTATTCTATGAAGGCATATCCAAATAATGCATGAACCTGTTGATCGTGGCACTCTTTGTGCTTTCAAGGTGTTTTGTACGAGTTCAAGGAATTTGACGTTATTAAACATGATGGACATAGGGTATCAATGTTGATATTGACATGTTAATATTACATTAAACCTGTTTAATTCTGCTTTATCAAATTACACGAGGTCTACCTCGTTTGTATAATGTGAAATTTTCAGAATGCCGAAGGTAGCAATGGATGAAAATGTCGATAGTATGGTGAAAAGGAGGCCAGGAGGTTTAATTTGTAGACTTGAACCGGATAATACATAGTGGATAATGAAATTTCCGAGATCAAATCAGTTAATGAGAAATGATGGTTGGTTTCCTTTTTGTGAAAAATTGCAGGGTTATAATATACAGGTGACTCGGGATTTCATTAAAAATTACAGAGATGGAGTGGTTGAATTCAAGAATTTGAGGGTTATAGTGGATGAAGAGTCTATTGCAGAAGCAATAGGGGTTCCAGCGCAAGGAGAGAAATGGTTCAAGCAACAATATTTTCAGGGAAATTATGGCGAATTCTTGTTGCCAAGGTTTGAGAAACTGAACTAGAAAAATGGTATTCATGTAAGTAAAATCAAGCCCAATTGGAAAATTCCATTGGAAATGGTTCAGAATTACATAACATGTGAAGGTCATTATGACAGAATCCTCACGTGTCATTTGAGATTGTTAATGCATCTTAATGGGAGTTTAAAACTCAATCTTCCATTTTATTTGTTAAAAATCTTGCAAAAGATGGTCACATGGGTTCAAACCCATCCATAACACACTGCTCGTTCTATATATCACCAGGGTTTGATCAAGTTACTGTTCATTTCACATTTGAGTAAAGAAGGACGGAGTTGGGAAAGTTTTTTATTTGATCTAGGGTTTGAAGAGAGAGTCAAAGGAAAAGGAAAAAGGACAGCAGAGGATTTGAATCATCAAATAGAAAAGCATGAAGAACAGACTAAACATAATGCAGAAGAAGGAACATATTTCATAGAGGATCCAAATCAAGTGAATAACTTGTTCCCAGAAACTTCAACTACAAATGAAACAACAAGTAAGCATGTAAAAGAAGATCATAAAAAACTTGATACTTTAAACATGGTTATAAAAAATGTAAATTCAAAGAAAGAAGAATGAATTCAGATTTTAAATACAGAAGGTATTAGTTTGAAGCCCAGAAGTAGGCTAAGGAACAGAATGGAGGCAAAAATGGAACTAATACATAATTCTAGGGGCAGAAATGAAGATTTGGAAAACTTGTTATTGTAAATGATTCCTTCAGTGAAGAAAATATACATGTATCCAAGGAGCACTACTGTCTAGAAAATTAAAACTTCATTGATCTTCAGGGTATTTCAGGATGTATACCTGAAAGGTTTTGCACGAGTAAACAAGTATATTCTGAAAATGGTGTAGTTTCAAAATCTATATAGGAGGATGAAGTTCTTATGGATGAAAAGGAAGCAGAGATAGTTCCATAATTAAATCAGATTAAAAAATCTTTACAGACTTATAAAGAACAGACCAAGTTTTTGCAAAATATCAATGAAAAACTGATGACTGCAAATAAAAGGCTACGGGAAGACTTGGAGGAAAAAGAAACTGATGATCAAAAGTTGCTTTTAATCTCCAAATATATCTGGAAGGAGAAGAGAGCTATCCAGAAGAAATATGAGCACATGAAGACCCAGAGCAAAGAAGCACAGAATCAAATGGAGAATAAGGATGCTGAATATGCCAGGTTGCAGAAGAGATCCTAGGTTTCAAGTGATATGATTGTTTTAGCAAAAGCTTCTAAGAGTCTTTAGATGACAAAGAATTAGGATAGTTAGTTTTTAAAGTAATTAAAATTTGACAAATAGGCATTATTATTCTATTTTTATTACACCTGTATTAAGTCCGATTTTGAAGATCTGAGACTTTTCTATTTTTGAAGAGTTCGATCCATGAAAATAGGATCTGATGATTGTTTCAAAAGCTCAAACATTTTGTATATAATAGCCAGCATTTATATGTGGTAGGTGGTTGGAATGATAGATGGGAATCTAGTTGGAATATGAGCTGTAAGACATAAATACTCTTTGCATCTTTAATACATAACTTAGTTTGATATGATTATGATCATGAGCTTGTTTTGTTTTCCTTTATGAATTGTATTTTTATTATTATTTTATCCTGTGTATGGTCATCTTAAAATCCATTGCAATATTCTTATGATAAAGTGTAGTTACCATTAAATACTTAGTGACAGAACTGAGTTCATTTTGTAAATTCATTCTCATAATCCTTTCTATTATTGAATTTTGTATCTTAATTTATGTCATGCAGTTCTGTGATGGTTATTTGATTTCCTAGTACCTTTGATTACATACTAGCTCTGTTTTAATTTGATTTCATTATATTGAATTATCTTTAAGATTTCTTTGAGCTTGAACCCCAGTAGTCTAGGTTCAACTTTAGGGATAACACTACCTCTATCTATAATCGTCTAGGAATGACTGATGACCATGGAACCACATTTCAACACCCACTTCTCATTGGACCATTTTCTCCATCTAGATCGGTACGCCGCCGAGCAATAGGTAATTTTTTCCATTTTTGCTCATTGAACATCTGATAGATTATAAGCTTTTTTTCTTGGGTTTAAAATTTAGAATTCAGAGTTTAAGGACATATATAATGTAATGTGTCTATGATTGCAGAGAATGATAGGGTTTTCACTGAGAGTAATATTGAAAGTACTTCAGCTCCATACCATCTGGATTTGATTTTTCGAACAGTCCGAAGTGGACGGCCAGGAAATCGTTTGAGTAGCTAGGCTGATGATAGTCAGTAGATTAGAGGAATGAGTGGAACTACCATAGCATTGGGGATTGAGGAGCAGTTTGTTTCTCAGTTACAAAGAGCTCAAGCAATTGATGATACTCCATTAGATCAGGCCCATGATACCACCAGATCATAGGAAAAAGGTGAAGCTACTGCTTCACAAGCTGCAGATGATGGTATTGGAATGAAGGAAACTCTAAAATCACAGGAAAATGATATAGAGAGAACTGAGGAACATGAGCAATCCCATATTGAAGATAATAGTGCCAGTAATACCAACACTATTTCAACTCAAACTTTGCAAAAGGCTTCTTTGGAGCAAGGAACTCAGACTATAGGTGCTGTTTACCATTACCTTGAGATGCAAGATGAGCGGAATGAGCGAGTCATGTGTGATGTTGAAGCCGTGATCCAAGATAGTAGTGGTAGTGGTGCTACATTAGGTGAAAGCCTTCACAGCTTGGAAGTAGAAATTGGAAGTGCCGATGGAACTGGAAACTTCAGAAAGATTGATGCATCAAGAAATATGGAAGGTGTGCAAGATGAAAATAGTAATAGAGAACAAGCCCATCCATAAATTGCTAGAGAGAGTAGTCAAAATGTACTTGCACATACTCCCAGTGAGCAGCAACAAAATACTGTGGTGGCAAGATCTAATTCTATTGATCCTACATTCCTAGAGGCTCTTCTTGAAGAGTTAATAATGGAGGTGCTTGCTTCCCAGCAGAATTAGGTGGCACAACCTACAAATAATCAGCCACCAGCTAATGAGGAGATTGATCCAGAATTCCTTGCTACCCTTCCTCCAGATATACAAGTAGAGGTCCTTTCACAACAACGAGCATAGAGATTGATTCAGGCTCATCTCTTTGATAAACAACCTGTTGATATGGATAGTGCTTCAATATTTGCAACGTCTCCTCCCGAAATTCGTATTGAGGTATACTATTCTTGTTAGTAGTTAACAGTAAGACTTTACCCTTACAAAGTTACTAGTTTATTTTGTATTAATATTTGACTAAACCTGTTTATTGCATTGAGAGTAGGGAGGTGCTTACAACCCAGCATGGGGAGATGTTGAAAGTGTTTTGTTGTGTAACGTTATGTAACATGACATTCCCATAAAATAATAAACAAAATTGCAAAATATGTAGGATTAAACAAATATCTTGAACCTATATATATCAAGAGCAAGAATGGATAAAATATCTTTATGTGTAAATTTTTTCTTAATGTGTAAAATATTTTAGATAAAACCCTCAAATTTTTTTGGATCCCTCTTGCTGCTTGATATATCCAGGTTTATGTTATGTTGGTTTTACATATCAAGTTGGAGTTACAATTAGACTCATGATCTTCCATCTGGAATGCAGGTTTTGTTGACATCCTCAGATGCTGCGTTGGCCAATTTACCTGAGGCACGTAGGTTGCATCGAAGGTTTGGGTACCCAAATGACGATCGATTTGGATTTCATAGAGGCAGATGACCTCTTTCTGGAATAGGAGGGAGAAATGTTTCCCTTGGTTCAGATAGAGTTGGAAATGCAATTTTACATAGAACTATTTTTGGAGACAAATTAACTGAAGCTGATGGGAAACCTTTGGTGGATAATGCATCTCTTAAAGCCATGCTTTGTCTTCTTCGCATTGTTATGGTATTCAATTATATACTTATTGAATTTTCTTGGATTGTTCTTAGTGGCATATAGATGAAAATATGTTCCCTCCTATGGTGAGTTGGAAAGCACTCCTTTTCACTCGGTTCTGTGGACAGAATAACTCAAAGTTGGAATCCCTAGATTCCTAGTTTGTGTAGTAAATAGGTCTAAACTAAAAATTCTCGGATCTGAGATAGGTGTCCATATATATATGCAACTTCCTAGGGAAATTTCAAATATTCTAAGATTGAACCTGATTTGTGGATGGAAAGGCTTGAAATTGGAAACCCTAATCCTTGACCCCGACTAAAAATAGGTCAAGATTGAAACTTTCATCAAATTGAAATCTTCTTTTATAGATAAGTGCACCCTACTGAGAGGATTTCCAAAATAATATTTTCAATTCCAATCTATGGAGAGAAGTCTTTGGAACTAGAAGCCCTAGTTCCAACGTATGGTTGTTACAGCTGTTGAAATGTCTTCCTCAGCATGACTTTGATAACATGTTGATTGTTTCTTTAAATTATTTATTGCATAAACATAAACAACATGCATATAAAGGATCATTGGAAGAAACACATTCATAGTAGACACAAATCAACCCTGGGAAAACCTTCTCACGGGAAAACCAAACAAAACTCCTTTAAATAAGATTCTTCAACAATATTAGTGTTAGGCATTAGTTACATAATAATAATAATAAAATAAATATTCATAGTAATCTCTAAGCCCAAAGAGAGAGAGAGAGAGAGAGAGAGAGAGAGAGAGAGCCCCAAAAAATGTCTTCACAATGCTTTCTTGAACCCTTAGCTAGTCTCCCTTGGATTTGTACACTTTCCTCATGCTTAAGTGAATTTCTGTGTTGCAACTGAGCCAAATTCACTTATATATATACTGGAAAAGGGTACTTTTCTTACTGGGTTTACTTGTCTTCTTGACTGGGTCATTTTCCCCTTTAACTCGGCCAACTTGACCATTTGTCTGAGTCAATTTAATTGGGATGACTTGTTCTTGGTTTTTTTATTATTCTTTATTGTGGAATATCTTCTGATGCTACTCAAAACATCAACAACATATAGGTGATTCCCCTTTGAAAACATCTTTTGCATTTTCCCTTGACTAATAGTAGAGCCTTACCTCCATGTGTTACTATGTTTTAGTACCCCTAGTGTATTTTGGTACCCAAGATTTTTTTCCATAGGAAAGGGATCCTAGATAGTCTATGATACTAAAATTAGTTGCATATGATTCTTCATTGTCACTCATTGTCCCACCCCAAATCTCTTGTATCATGAAATTTTATGTGTCATTTTACATTTCATAAGCGTGGCGCTTTATCCATACTACAATAGTTACATTATTTTGCCGCCATTCATCTACCCCCAAAGATATCACCATCAATACCCCACCCCTTGGTCTCTTCCATCTACTATCACATAGTATGTTGATTCATTTAGTTGCATTTTGCACACCTATAACCTTGACACTTATCTTTTGTTGAGTACCTTAGTACTTGAGAAATCATTTATATTGTGCTCCTCAGTGTTATTGTAGATTGTATATTATTTCTTATGGAAGCATTCCCATTCACCTTTGTTTAGAGCATTATATAATGTGTCACCCATGGAATATTCTTGATATTACCCCCCATAGTAATAGTGACCTCTCTACCCCCCCATTCCCTTCCGTCAATTTTCCTATTGTAGTTATGTCCCTTGGTTATCCTTTGGTATTCCTCCATTGATATTATCATAAATTATACATGTGTTTCCAAGTTAGCTATGACATCATTCTTTGAACAAAGGAAGTTTGAGTCCTTAGCTCTTTGACCCTTTATCCCCCCTTAGTGTATTAGCCCCAGATCTCTTTATATTCTTGTATCATATCTTGTGTTGATCTAAAAAGAGTCGTCATTGATTTTTTATCAATGGGAATCTATCTATTGACTTCAACACTTGTATTGTATAGAATAGGCCTAGAGGAATCATATAACTTAGCCCCATAACCATCATTGATGGGTTCCCTTGGACCCTCTAAGGGGAGACCTCATTACCTCTTAGATTTGTTGGTTCTCACCCACTCAACTCGAGATCCTTATATCACTATTGAGAATCATATCATGTGGCAGTTCCCTTATCCCAATTTGGTCGAATACCTTCAACATTGATGAACCCGTCAATATTTTGAGTTTATTCTAGATTCTCTTCAGTTCTTAGCTTCATGTGGTGTCCAAGATACAATGGCAACAATTATCCAATTTCAACTATACTTCCTTCCATTATTTTGAGTTTCACTTCCTAAGATAGAGAATAAAGTCTCATAGTGAAGGGCCTCGCCTAATAATCATGTAAGACTAATACTAGCACAGGTTGTAGCAATAATTTTTATTGCACATCTATTATTTTCGTGGAGGTGATAATAGTTTCCTTTGTCCCAATTTTAGGTACATTCAATCCTGTTGTTAGTACCTTGTCTGTGTATTCTATGCACAATTGTGTTGAGTATAGGTTATTTAGTTAGTAGACATGAATTGACACACTCTGATGTACAAGGGACGTGTCTATGTTTTTTATAAGTTATATTGTTTTATTGCATAGGAAACAGTAGGTATGAGTACAACAAGATCCAGTAGGCACCAATAGGTGTGTTTGCATTAGTTTTCAGTAACTGGCTCAAAAATCCAGCTGTAATTTGTCCTGGATAATTACTGTTGCACTCCAAACACAAGATCCAAACTGTAGCCACCCTAGTTAATGTCTGTTGTAAGAGTGTAGTCCTATCTGTTATTAGACCCTTTTGCTATCAATTACCTTAATTTTTGGCCCCTAATATTCGCAATATCATTTTAAATCTGTTTAAAGTGATTTGCTTCACGACTTGAGTGAAACTCATTTACATCATTATGTATTTTTTGACTACTGATTAGTCAACCAATCTCGATTATTTATTGTTTATTACTAGCCCAAATAAGATTGTCACCTTGTACCCGATGAAAATTTTCTCGTTTGTTGTTTGGAATTTTCAACCTCTCTGGATTGGGAAGTTGTACTTTCTAACCCACACATTAAAACTGCTACTGCTGTTAACAAGGTAGTACTCATAATTTCCAGAAAATCCATGTACTCCTATCTATTACATGAACCTTTTATACCCTTTGGTGTCAATTATCCTTAATTTTGTCTCCTAATATTCACCATCCTTTTATAATCTGTTTAAAGTGATTGTCCCCACTACTCGGGGAAAATTTATTCATATCTATATTTACCATTTTATTTATTTTATGACTATTTATTAGTTAACCTTGATTTTTTAGTGTTTCCAGCTATCCCAAAGAGTGATGAAACCTTCTCCTTCATTAAATTTTCCATAACCCACAGATTAATAATTAATGCTACTACTTTTTCTGTCAAGGTAGTACATTTGGTCATTTTCATCTCAAAACTAGAGGAAAAATCTACTGCATTGTTTTTGTTGTGTTTTAAAATTTTACATTATGTGAAGAAACATCCATTAGTCTCTTAGGTTCTTTAAAATCCCTCACTCCTATACTAACATCACTTAGAGGCGTCTCTTTGTTTGTGGGTTCCCTTCCTTGTGAGGGTCGTATTTGTGATGTTTGTTTAGTTGCAAGCTTACTAAAAAACAAAGTGACATATCCCTTGCTGAGAAATTTGTTCCACATTAATATGACTTTTGAGACGAGAACTAAATTCTAGATGTTATGGGCTGCTTAATCTATTTGATTGTCAAAAGGAAAAGCATTAAACATGTGGTATTGTGTTTTTGAAAGAACTTCTAATCACACATTGACTTACTTGGGCCCTTCTCTTTTGTTGTTTTTATGAGTAGGATGGAGCAGAAGTCACCTTATAGTAATGGCTACCATCTATCTAAAAATAATTATTCATATTTAGATCCCTTTAATATTGATGTAAGTTTGTTTGAGGTCATTCAGGTAGTATTTGTAGTCCTATGGGATCCATGCTCCCATAAATGAAGCATTTGTATTTCTGCTATTCTAATATTATGTAGCCTATTAGAAATGTCTATTTGTTTTATGCTACTTTATGCTTCATATTTGAAGTAATTGTATTTGCTTGCAGTCTATTCGAAATTTTCAAATACGACAAGATGATTATGATTATCTAGATAATTACACTAGCAACAATCAAGACGAGAGTAATGTAAGAAAAGGTGCCATAAATATGATGTTGACTTGTTACTTTGAATTATATAAATCTATTAGGTAGTCTTTGGGCTTACTTTGTTTTTTCCCATCATAAGTAGGTAGAGATCATTGTATGAAATTTCTTTACTTGCTTGTTTAACAATGGTGTAGTAGGGGCTGGTTTGGGATTATTTGATTAACATCTTTGATCATCCTGCTCTGTTTCTTTTGGATTTAATGGAGCAGGTTGTGATACAATGCTTGGACATGTAAATGGTGGTAGGGATGAGAGGCCATCATATTTACCATCGGATATGGGTTTAAAAAGAAAATGATACCATGTTGAATTAGAGGCTGGTTATAACTCATCTACATAGAAAGAGGTAGACAACAATGATGAAGATGATGATGACATCGAGAATCATATATCTGAGGTAAATTATCGGAACATGCTTGAGGAACATGTACTGAAGTTCAAAAAAACCAATAAGTTGAAAGCAACAGCTGCTGCTACTGCCTGCATAGGTCCCTCCACTGCAAAGCGTAATTCAAATGGGAAGAGTTGGAAATTAAGTCACAGCTCTCAGGTAGTTCCAAAAGATGAGAGGAATCCATATGGATTAGAAGTTCCTGCTTTGGAAGGTCCTCATATAGATGATGTTTTCCATAATATGGGAATTTACAACCAACTTGACATTACTGCTGAACATGGTCATCATGCATCAACATCTGGTTTATTGGAGATAGAAAAGAGTTACTTTTAAAATTCCACCTGTTTACGACAAATTAGCACCATCTCTTAACTTGCCAAATTTTACAGATGTTCAAATTGAGGAGAGTTTTTTGAAGGGTAGGCTAGATTTGAGATCTTTGTCTGCTATGATGGCTACTGATAAAGACTTAAACATAAGAATCATGCTGGAATGGGAGAACCTTCCTGTCAAAACCCCAAAAATTTCAAAAAATTTAAAACTTTTTAAAATAACATATAATCATAATAAAAACAGTCATTAACTGTTTGATTAGTTTATGCTACTAGAATTGTAATTGAATGATTATTTATTTACTCTGTACTTTAAGGATCAATTTCTTTTTCAGTTACTGATTATTTTTCTGATTGCGACACAAGGTGGTTTGTCGTGAAGGGTTGGGCTTACTTAGCTTTCGAGCTAACGCATCAGTTTCCTTCTATTACAGGTGTACAGGTAAGAAGTAAGGTTCGATGCAAACAAGTATCAAAAGTTTACAGTACAGATTTCTGCATACAATTTGATTTGTAAAATTATGTACATGCTAGACAGAAATGCCATGCTTTTCGAGGTACTGTTTTACCAAATTTTCCTTGAGATTTAATACTAAAGAATTTGAATTCTATACATAGAGTTTAATAAGTTTACTTGTATGAAAAGTATTAAATGTCCATACTGAAGATAAGTATAAGAACACAATAATTACTTCTTTACTTAATAGCTAGCAAGGTAGAAAGATCATAACGTCACAGGTTTATTTCTATTAGTCAAAGACGCAGTAATATTCTCAAGTTTAGATTGCATCTTGTTTAGAATTTCCACTGATAAAATATTACTAATGTCGATCCATATTTTTCTTACTTAAGCATTTGTGCGAAACAAGTATTTATTCAATAGTTTAAGAGTTGCATTCTTTTAGATCACTAAACTCATTTCAAGAGTATTATTTGATAGAAACCAAACATCGTTAGAATCAGTCCTAGACTCCTCACAACTGATTCCTTTATTAAATCTCAATACTAAATTAACAAACCAAGAAGGTAAAAAGAGTATTCAAGTTCTCTAGCATACCTTAACTTATGAAGTCTTTTATAGATCTTGAGTTTGGTGAGTGGCAAAGTCTAAATGTCACCGAAGGATGTTAGGTCTATAACAAGGAGAGTTATCTCTCTATCCATAATATCTCAATTATGAACTAGGTCAAACCAATCAAAGTCATAATAATACCATTAGCTAAAAATACACTTCAAAGAGTAGTTATAATTTCTTTTACCTTCTTTTGAGGTACCAAAATAGTTGGCTTTAAAGTTATGGGGTACATCGACTAAACTATAACCATAATCTATGATTCTAAAACATTATAGTTGTGTGTTACAACAACTAAACCGTAATCATAATCTATGACTTTATAATCCTTTTGAATATAAACCTACCTCTATTCTTATGCAAAAAAGACTATAGAGCAACCGTTATGCAACATGCAAGGTTTATATGTATAAAGGACTAACGTTGCATGGTTGACAAAATATTATGCAGGGAATACTATGGTTTGAAACCTCCAAACGATGATTGGGTTGTGACAACAATCGAGTGTCGTGGACTTTAGAAAGATAACCAAATGGATACAAATTATTAAAAGTGATACGTGGTTGCATGAAATCCATGCTTTGGCACTATATAAAGGTTGACTGAACCCTAAATCGCCATTCTCCCTTTTCTCTCGGCCTTTGGCCTCTCTGCAGGCTCTTTTGGAATATTTTGCTATGGTGTTGCCGCCATTGTTCTTCTGTTGTTCCAGCTCCTTGCGAGCTCAGTTACCGCACTGTGAGGGTGTTTAGATTGTGTACATGCTTATTGCTTTCCTCTGATAAACCGCTGTTGTTTAACTTGTCTTGGTTGGGTGGCTGTCTTACCTTTCTCTATCCACGAGAGAGACTACCTTTCAGTATAGCGTGACTAGTGCTATCAACTGGTCGTGGCATAAATGATAAAGAGTGTTGCGACTGTAGGGTTTATAATCTCCATCGAGTCGCTGGGGTCTCCTTTTTGCTGTAGAGGTTGAACGAAATACCAAACTTTCTGCCATCGAATGGCATTCTCCTTGCTGGAACTGGTCGCGGCTTCGCTGTGAGGGCTATCAACAAAAAGGTAATCACTACTTTATTGTTTTTAATGCACAGTAATTTATATATTAGTATAATTCTTTTATACTTTAAACCATTTCTAAAATCACTGTGTAAATGAACTTCTTGCAGGTGAACCTGCTACGCTTCTTTGCCTTCTCCGGAATAAGGGTTACGGCTCCATGACCACGGTAAGCCTTGGTATTTCCACGGCTTATCATCTTTGTCTGAAACCTTGCGCTGGTTTGGTTGATGCAGCTCTGGTTGACCTCCAAGGATTTTGGGTTGTTTGTTTGTTTTAAAGTTTTTTAGCAAAAAGGGTAAAACCCTAGCTCGTAAACTGAGCTCTCCAGCTACGGTTGTGAGTGTAAGACCCTGTTTGTAGTTATTTGTTTGGATTTTGAAAATTAACAGGCTGTAAGCCTTGCGCTTACTGTGTTTTTAATGTTTACAGGCCATGAGCCTTGTGTTTATTGTATTAAAAGTTTTACAGGTTGTAAGTGTTACTGCTATGGGTTAATAAATGAAATAGAGTTTTCAATTCTTCTTATGATTATTTGTCAAGGGTAGGGTTTTTACCCTCAGTTCTAAGATATTTTGAAAACTGTTTCTCTTTCTTGCATTTCCTTAATGCAGTACTGGAAAGATTAAATAAAAGAATGCTTACTGTGTTTTATTTAATAAACCAGCTGTAAATATTATTAGTTCTTCTTATTAAATAAAATTTAAAATGAAGAGACATCTGTCTCGTTAGGTTACTGATTAGGTTTAAATACTTAAGCTCGATTGTCGAGCGTCGTGTACTCATATCTTTTCTTTTTGTACAGATATACCTTTGATTTTATTAAGGCAATATTACTTGTTTAAGATCTGTACAAGATATAAATAATCTTCAGGCTCAGAACATCCTTATAATGTTGTTTTTATAATGCAGCCGTAGTGAATTATTGTCTTATTTTTATAATTATTATTTATTTGCAATAAATAAATATCTAGGGTTTAACCCTATTCTACAGTTTGTGAACAATATTGTTTCCTATTTGATATTAAGTATAATAATGCTACTCTTTTGTATTTGTGGGTAAATTAAAAATTATTACCCTATTGACGAAGCTCGTTATGCGAGCAGTTCTGTTATTTACTTTTGATTTTTATAAAATAAATAATATTTAATTTTTCTTAAGTTTATATTGGATAATATATATGAGTATATCATTATTATTACAATAATAATACTAATACATAAATTATAATCTTGTTTTTGGTTGAAATAATAGATTTCCCATTTGTTTATCCTTGATTATTTTCATAATATTTAGAATACTATTTATTATTTAATTCTTTGCAGTTTATACTGTTCCATCAATACTTTGCTGCAATTAGTTTATTTATCTTAATTGTAAATGTTTTTACTTGTATTTATTCACTAAGAACAAAATATTAACATACTTCTATTCGGAAGTAACCTGTATAAACCTAGTCCAATTAAAAGAAGATAAATAATAAATGAAAAGAATAAACATTATAAACACACAATACTTACAGTCCTGTATAGTTAACACTAACATCTGATATTATAATACTGGTTTATTACTTGAGATTATTTTAGTAAAGAAGCTATCTGAAAACATAGGTATAAAGTAAACAGTATGAAGTTCTAGATGATCTTTTACTATCTAATCTTCATAGTAGAGTTGAAAAGAACAATTACACAGTACTAAGAATAAATTTCATTTCTTTTATAAGACTGTAGGAGAATAACATATAAAATTTGTAAAAGTACTTGTAGTAGCTAAATAGGAACTCGGTTCAGAAGAATACTACTTCTCATCACCGAGATACTGTGCTAGAGTATGGTCTGGTGATCCCAGATGTGGAAAAACACAGTAATTTCTACAGATTTAACTACTGATATTTTGAGATACTAACTTCATTAAAACTACTAACTCTTCTGATAAGTAAAATAAACATAACATGCATCCATTCATATTCAGTAACATAAAGAAATAAATGACAGAACTTGTTTTAAACTGTGGACAACAACAGCAATAGGAGGCTGTTCCTCCCTACCAACTCCTAGAGAGCGCTCAGACAACGACTTCTCAGGACCCCCGAGCTTGCTCTCGTCTCCCTGGCTGGAACTAGGTGCAGTAAATCAGATACCAGTCTTCAACTCAGTATTAAATCAGAACTATTAGTCAGTTCTCTCATCCCAAATAGCTGTAATAAAAAAATCAAGTTACTGCAGCAATCCACTCAAAACACTTCCTTACTGTCTTTCCCTCTTTCCTCAATGAAATTCCTGAATAACATTCACCTGAATGAATTCTCTCTGGAATAAAATATGAGCAGCCTGAGCTCTCTTCATTGAGTACTTTTAAAGATTGCCTAGGTCTTTGTTGGGTTAACTGTCATTTAATGAGCCACCTGCTCTGATTCCACTTTCTTGGGGAATCATGACCCCAAATATAGGGAAGTTGCCACCTGCAACTTAGGAAGTGTTTGAGGATGTTTCCACTTGTCTTTTGCCTTTCCACCTAGTTCCATCCACCAGTTTGACCAGTAACCTCTTTTAATAGCTCTCCCATGCTGTTGTCTCCATAATTTATTTATTATTAATAAAATATTCTGAATTACACTCCATTACTGTTGACTCTGCTGAGTCATCAATCCCTACTTAGGATTAAATTTAACATAATATCTCAGAAATAAAATTAAACAATTTACATAATTTTACAAAATTGGGGTATGTGACACTTCCACAAAGTATGAGTCTCTTCAGAGTATGTTGGAAGCATTATCATCATGCGACTCAAGCCAAAAGTTTTGTTTGCAAGTATTTGATTCTGATTTGGATGCATTTCCAACACAAAAAGAATCATTAGGCATTCAAAGGCTGATTATGTCTGAAACAGGGAAATTAAAAGTTTGTTATGTTAAGGTTTTGGAGAAAGGGGATAACTATGAGGTTCGATACACACACTTCGTCAATTTGCTTGAATTTGCATTGTGCTGACTACATACTGTCTATTTTAGATTTTTATTTATCTGGAAGTTGATTGCAAGAGAATTCATGCCCATTTATACTTTGCTAATTTGTAATAATGTAATGCATCTTTGCATATTCTGTGTATCTTCATCAATTATGGTAATATTAATGCGCTAGTTCTTTCCGGCTCTCTGTTTAGAAGTAATTTATTTTGGCTACCTTAAATTTTATTCATGGTTTGAAAATCAATTCACTATAGATCCAGTAGTGATTGAGCATAATTTAAGGTTGATTTCCCAATACTGTTTGTGACATGAGTGGGCCATCAATTTCCTGACGATATATTCAGAAAACTTATTTTTTTTAGAAATGTAGTTAGTTATTTGGTTTTCTGAACTTGTACTTGAACTTGTTTTGGACATCATGTAGAACCTTGATGTGACTGTCCATTCTTGAGAGGAAAAAGGTAAAAACATATCTCTATTTGTCAATTGAATTTAACAATATTTATGTAGAGATTTTTATCAAGCCTTTGGTGTTTTTTCTCTTGATTTTGAAAAATAGTCAAGTAGTGAGTGTTTAGCCATGTTTTGGACATCATGTAGAACCTTGATGTGACTGTCCATTGTTGAGAGGAAAAGGGTCAAAGGAAGAGTGACAAACTAGTGTTAATTTAGGAAATGAATGTGATATCTATGATGTTGATCATTGTGGGACAAGGAATGTGCATCCACAATATACATCGAAAGAAGCAAGGTGCATTGTAGAATGCATGTGGGGTACCATGTCAATATACTAGGTAGAAATATAAAGGGGTATAAAAAACGTAAATGAAAAAATGGATACATGCAATATATAGTGAAAATAGGGGTTTTTTAAAATCGGGAAGGCATATTGGGAGGGGGTTAAAAAAAACGATTTTGGGAGGTATTTTCCAATATTTTTTGAAAATAGGGGTATTGTTTCATATGCCATGAATGAATGTGCTATGGCATGGTTTCACTTAGTGAAGACCCCGTGGTTGGGCCACTTCCACCGGCTCACTTTTTAGATTTCGTCTGCCATGTAGCGGCTCATTCTTTCTCTTTCCACCACCGGCGTTGCGGCTCAAACATATGTTGTCTGCCGCCGCCGTTGCAGCTCTTCTTTGGCTTTCTCAGCCACCATGCAAGAAGAGGGATTTTTCAAACACTTAGAATTTTTTTTTCCTTCTTATCGGCTCCATATCGCCAATGAAGTCACCGCGTCGGCTCCCTCTTGGAAACCCAACTGCCACTGCGGCTCTAATCTTGGCAATGCAACCGCTATGCAATTTCCAACACTTAGAGAAATTTCTGAAAATTCCTCCTATCTGTTGCTCTTCTTGCTGGCCACAAAGGGTGATCCTACCTTTGTCAATTGCTCAATATTGGCTCATTGAGGCCCAAAGCTGCAACCAGTGCTCTGATACCACACTGTAACATACCCAACCCTTACTCGGCGGAGAGAACACAACTAACATCTATCAACCCAGGCTGTCTAAGCCCCTCCTGAACATAATACATAAATGAAATATGCTTTGAAATAAAACATACATAAGTATAAATAGACGCATAATGCAATGTACATGATATATACAAAGGAAGCAAATCATTCAGTCAATGCATTCATGCATTCAACATGTTCATGATAATTTTATAATAATTCATAAGAAAATACAGTTGTGGAACATAGATAAACAAGAGTACTTATCTTTGGTGAAGCTTGTCCCACAACTAGCTATGTCACTGCAACAATCCACCCAACCATAGACTAGTGTGCTCTTTAATATCTGAGCAGCACTGTCACCCCCGAGCTGGGAATGATTTTCCCCAAGGAATAAGGAACACTAGCAGACTTTCCTCGTAGCCAAGGATGCAATAAAATTTAGTCAAGCCAACACAATTGGGTTTATCAGAATTACACAGGCAGTGGTTTACACTTAGCCAAATTCGCATGAGACACAGCCAATCCAACAGATGGGTTTATCAGGCTACCAACCAATCCATCCTTCAAGTTGGGTTTATCAAGCTGCCAAGGAGGTGGAAAGACAGACTGCTAAGTTAGTGAGCTCAATCCGGAGCTAAGAACACCCACATTGGATCTACCCTTACTTCTAAACACTTACACACCCAACACAAGGAATAATCCCCTTCTCTGGTACACAGTCCCTCAGATCATGCATTCCCTTCCAGTGCTATTCAGGGCATCCAAAGAAGAAAACCATCCTTCTAGATTGGTCTGTGAGTTTCTTTCACACACTAGGTTTATCAAGCAAGTATAGAATCCATTTCCATTCCTTCAATCAATGTAGATGCCAAATCCAGGATGTGCAAACATTTATCCCAATACCAGAATTAACAAAACATAGCATATGCTAGGGATTACATACACACATAGAAATTTACAAATTTCTTAACATTGCCAGTGCCAGACCGACTGCTACAAAATAACAAAAATGAAAAATGTTGCCGGTATTTCAAATCAAAGATACCAAATTAGTTGCTGGGAAATCGAGTTCAAGAAAACGACCACCAGAGAGGGGAAAACATGAGAGAGAACGGAATTTCTGAACAAGGGAAAAATCATAACACAAAAACCAAAACGTGAAGGATTCAGATCGCTGGATAGGAGAAATTCCTGAAAGGTTCAGAATCATAATGGTTTTCCTTGCTTGCTGCTATGTGAATACCCAATTGGGTTTCCCAAAAATGTTTTGTTCAAACCAATTCGTGAGGGAAGGTGAAACGTTGCTGCAGGAGGGAAAGGTGGCCGTTTTTGGTGTTTTCTTGCCCAAGAAATTCAAAAAATGTTTTTCCCAAAGTGGAGATCTGCCCAATTCGATTTTCCCCACTCTTTCAATCCCCCACTCCCTTGTCCTTAGGAAAAATCATGCCCCCATGTCAGTTAGTTGCGTTGACATAGTCGGCTTTGGGTTTTTTAATTAAAATTGCAATTTTAACACAATGTCTTGCTTTTTAATGTTCAGCTAGGAAATAAAAAAAATACCATCGGCCACATCTTAATTTCCGAAACATAAACACTAAACCAATGGTGGGGCGTTTTCCTAGCTCCACACCATGATTATTTACATCATAATATTTAAATGCCAACGGGGTCAAAACCGGGGTATTACACACAATTCAGTAGTTTCATTTATCACTTGATCCATTTATTTCGTTTGAGCATGTTTAATGAGAAAACAAGGTGGAAGAAGTGCACCCTTGCAGTTGGAAGGGATGTGATGCTCATATGCTCATTGCAGGAGGTATGTCAAAATTGTGCACATTGTAGGTGAGGGTTTTTTAGAAGCCATAAACAAGAGAGGTGTTTCAAAACAAGTTGAATCCACACCATCCAATAGACCAATTTCTATTGTCCTATAATCTACAATCTCTTAAGTGTTGAAAGGAACACTTTTTTCTTGGTGTGGAGTGTTCAAAACCTACATATTTATCTATTTTGTTTGATTGAAGTAGGATTTATCACTTGAAAACTTCAAACTTATTAGTTGGTGAGAATTAGGGTTTCTTACATGGAACAACCCACATGATTCTATATGTAGGGAGATTTTGTTCTCCTAGCTTACTATGTTAATGTCGTTATCCTTCATAGATTCAAGACCAAGTAGGATAGTGAAATTCCAAAAATCTTGTAGGACTTGCAGACCTAGTTGTAGGAATGTTGCGGGTTTGATGTAGTCGATTATGCTATGTGGGTTAGATCAATGGGGTTAGTCGATTATGGGTTTTGTTTTTTTAATATATATATATATATATATAGTTTGATTGCATCAAGTAAATTATCATTGACTTTATTTTCATTAAGTTGGGATTATAGGCTCTTGAATCTTAGTGGAAAGACAAAAAATGGAATCAAACCATGGCCTAGTTTAATATATACAAGATTATAATGTCTACAAATGTATTTGTGATAATTATATCTTATATGGTAGATTAAATAAACTTTATATGCTTAATTCTAAGTGAACAACTTGGATTTTCTAATCACACAATGTTAGAAAGTCATAGCGTGAACCTCAAAAGGCCTTCTTCTCATGGTCCCTCTCAAGGGTCTGGCTTCGATCTTGTTATTAGAATGAATCATATAGGTATCCAATATCCTAAATTCCCCTCATGTGGTAAACCTAAAGCCATTAAATGCATTGTTTTCTATTACATATATTCCATGTCCACCTCAAATTTGGTCATTCCATGGCCAACTCTTCCTAGCCTGGATATCCTAGAAAGTCATTGTAATACTCTAGTTTGAAACTTGGGAGGTAATGGATAAAATTAGTTATAAATTGTAGATATGTGTGGTTATTATGACATGTGTTCAGCCATGTTGGATTAAATAAATTAACATGTGAAGTAAATGTCATATATATGTTTTGTATGAATTCCTAGTGATGAAACTACTTGGTTCTCTTTCTTGGGATTCTCATGAGAGACATCAACATTCACATATTAATTTTGGGGTAAGAGGGCCGACCTTCCTCCTATTATTCTCCTATATTATTCTATTGATACCTTAGTCATAGATCTCCATTTTTTGATGTTTTTTTGACTCCTAATGATGATCACATAATGTGATTGAAACGATGAGAAACTAAAAACCCTAAATGTAGATCCAACTCCTTTTCAAGCCATTTTTTTTATGCATTGAAGAAAAGTTTAAGGAATTATTTACCCACCATGGATGGGAGGCTGTATTTAAATCTCTCAATCTAGATAATTTTTTATTAAAAATAGTCTGCATGATTACATATATGTCTTTTTTAAAGCACTGTAGGGATTCAAAAATCATTCCAAGGTTCATGTTAATCAAGCATTGACTCAATTCCAAATACATTGGGGTTTTTACCAACACCAATTTGACACTCGTTTGATTGGAAATTAAATCCAGAAAAAGGAAATCACCTCTATATCAAAGAAAGTGTATGAGCTTCACTTAGAACTAGAAAATTCCTTGTGCACCGATCTTTGGTTAAATATTGACCAAATTATCACAGATAGATATGAGTGATTTCACAAGAATTTTTTTGAGAAACAATACAGAAATTCATGAAGTTGAAAAAGTGCCAGTGCATATAGATAGATTGATGTGACATGGATAGAACCATTATTAATCACTCATACCAACCACTCGATGTAGCAACATAAGGAATGCTAAGCTATGGTTTAAATTTCAATATTGCACCCATAAGAATTCTTGTCAAAGAGCTAGTATATAGTGTTGAATTGGCTATGACACATATTCCCATTGAAATTTCTTAGGTAATAAGGAAAGAGTGTGTTGTATCAATGAGAAGAGCTAAACCTCCAAAGAGGAATACCAACAAAGGTGAAGAAGTCGTGCTAAAAAGGTTGGGAAATAATAGTGGTATTTTGATTTAAGGATGATAAGGGGAATGCTACTATAGTTATGAGCAAAATAGATTATGAAAACAAAATGATGGAGCATTTGACAACGAGTGGAAGCTACAACAGACTTAATAAATACCCAAGCAAGAAGATCACAAAAGAGGTCACAAAGGTTATCAAGACTTCATTAGCAATTGATTAGCACTCAAAATGAAAAACGATCCCAAAAAATCCATTGCACTTCGGATTTATGGATACAAAAAGAAGGATATTCCTTAAGGCCAATTGTATATTAATCTCTCATACCAACCACTTGATGTAGCAACAAAAGGCATGCTAAGATATGGTTTAAATTTTTTTATTGCACCCCCAGAAACTCCCATCGAAGAGCTATTATGTAGTGTTGGATCATCTATCAAACATCTTCCCCATTGAAATTGCCGAGGTAATAAGGCAATAGTGTGTTGTATCCATCAAAATGATTGAGGAAAATTTCTCCCCTCGACTGGAATTATGTGGTGAAGGAATTGTCGGTTGATTGATCGACATCATTTCTATAATGGAGGAAGTGGTGGTCGACCCTTTTGTCTAATCCCCCTTTTGATGTGATTACAAATAAGGAAAAGGATTGTTTGTGTCACATGCCCCAATTTGCAAAAACAATTTTATATTATTTGAGGAACATTTTGCTAAATTTTATGCTAAGTTGTAATTGATGATTGAGTGGGGTCAAGAATATTTAATGTAAATTTAGAATATTTTATTTATAAATAAATAAATGAGGAGAAAACAACTTAGGAGAGCTGTTAAAAGAGTGTTTACTGGTCAATTGGTGGAGAGCAAACTGACATGTGGCAGCATCCTCAAACCACTTCCAACTATTGCAGGTGGCAACTTCCCTATATTTGTGGTCATGATTCCCCAAGAAAGTGGAATCAGAGTAGGTGGCTCATTTAATGAAAACTGACCCAGAAGACCTAGGCATTTCTATAAAATTTCCCATTGAAGAGAGCTGAGGCTGCTCATTCTAGAGAAGTGATCATTCAGGGTGAATGAATTTACTCAAGAGGAATTCAATGGAGGGGAGTATGGAATGTGTTTGAGGGGATAACTACTGAGATTGATCTAGTTTCAGCTTTTAAGCTGAAGATCATACTGCTGAGAGTGTTATTACTGAGGTAATTGAACCAGTCAGGTGACATAGGTTTTTACAGCTGCATTCTCCACCCTATTGTTAGCCAAGAAGACCAGGAACATGCTCAAGGGTCCTAAGGAAGTGTTGTTTGAGCGCTCTCCAGGAGATTGGTAGGGAGGAACGACCTCCTTAAGCTGTTGATGTCTTGTCCTCAACAGGTTTTATTTTGTTTTTACTGTCTTAGTTAAGTAAATATTAGTTTATCTACTACATGCATGTTAAATGTTTAGAGTTTATGAATAAAAGGTAACTGTGAAATGTTAGATTCAGTAAATTTATAGATTATTTATAGAAATGGAAATGATTATGTAAATAGTGAAACAAATAGAAATTAAATTTCCAAGTTATGTTTTTCCACACCTGAACCCAGGTCGTACTCTAGCACAGTTGGATTGTTTTAAGTAGATGAAATGATTCTTTTATTAGAATGAAATTAGTAGATATCATACTTGTGTCTATATATAAATAGAATTAGATTTTATTTCAATGTATATGAAATACACTGAAAAATAAGTGCTATGTTTTACTTGCACTTATTACTTTACCTTAATCAACTAAATGGAAACACAAGTATAAGAAAATGCTAATTACATTATTTCTACAGTATTAGTATACTGATAGGAACTAAAAATATTACAGTAAAATAAACAACTAATGTTTGAGAAAGCACATAAAAAGATAATAGCAATTTTTTTTAAAAATATTAACTTAACCAAAAACCAGGGTAAGGATTCTTCATAATCCTTTTATATTGATAAAAAAATTACTGAGAGTCAAGATTATTCTAATTTTTAAGTATGCTGTACTAGAAATCTAAGTATCATTTTCTTAACTAAAAACTAGAAGTAAATTTTTTAGAATATTTACTTTTCCTACAGAGTTAACATCATAAGTACAACTGTAAATTATATTATCTTCTATTATCCCATTTCTTACAAATAGAGTCAAGAATACTTTAAGCAGAAACAATAATTTCATAACACTGTAGGGTTTATATTATTTCCTTTAACCGAGTTCTAGAAATTACCATTATCTTCTAAAACAGAGCTCGAAATAATTTATAATTTACAGAGTATTAATAAATAAAAAGCATATGTATATATTAAACAAAGTAGACCAATAATCATAACCATGTGCTTTATAAATCTCAAATCCAGGTAGGCTTACAGCCTGTAAAAATTCAAGGGTCGAAATCCCTTTCTACTAAGAAAACCAATTACACAAAAGTCTTTTTATTAAACTATAACTAGTTTTACATTATGGACTGAAAGAGTAAAAACCCCATAAACTTTACATCTAGACTATTTCACAATCCACATTCTTAAACCAAATATACATAAATATTTAATATTAACAGTAAATTACATTGTTGACAGATTAGGGAAAACCCTTTCCACAGTTTCATCTTCTTAAAGATCGAATAGAAAAACCGAAGCAAATGAGACATGAATCACATAAATTTACACACAGAGGAGTTTTATAAACTTCACATAGTATTATATCTGTAGGCTGTAAGGCTAAACAATATTCACCAAAACAACACTTACATCATAGCTTTTAAATCTTGTGCAACCCAGCAAGGTATCGACAAAGTTTAAATAAGCAAAAACATGGATTACAAATAACAATGTAAATATCATAACTAGCAGAGAGTTTGCAGCTAGGTTTCCACCCACAGAAACCTTCAACCAACCCATTTCACAAGTAGGGAGAACCCACGATGAGACTGGGGCTTACCGGTTTGTAAGCTCACAAAGATAACTGAAGGATGAGCCTGTTATCCATTCAAGTCTAGAGCTGTACACATGATCCTGCAAGTTAAAAACCAAACGATATTCAAAACTCGAAGTATTTATCTTTTAAAACTCAAAAACTTAGTAATTAAATCGAAAAAAGGAAGGCGAAAAGAGTTAAGTGTGTACCTGTGAGTGAAAGTAACTAGAGCTGAGAGAATATAGTCACCGAGAAGCAAGCAAACACTCATGCCAATCCTATGACAGAGGCAGCAATGTTACAACACTCAAACTCCACGATACCAAGACAAGGAACATGTAGTGACAGGGTAAAAACCATGTACGGGCTTCAAGCCAAACGAAGAATCAAATATCACTTGCACAGCAAATCCTTACTCATAAGAGAAACCGAGATTAAAAGTTATGATATCAAAAACCACTCTGCAACGAATACAGACTACAAAGCTAGCAAGCATAGAAGGAGCAGGCCTCTGATGGCCGCAAAGAACATCTTAGTGCAGCCGACGGACATACAAACCCTCGGAGCCAAATGCCAAGGAGTAGGGTTTCAATTCTTTATAAGTGACCAATGCGTGGAGGAGAATAGACCACATATTCCTTCCAAATTTTTTAACCAAGCGTGGGTTATTTCCTATGTCAACACTGCATACCACTGAGAATGGAGTATATCATTGCCAATAACATAAAACATGATTTCGACTATAGTATAAAAGTGCATGTTATTATCCAATATTACAATTAACGTTATTGACTATATTATGACGTTCATATGATTGCTCATAATGTCATTTTGGCCATCGATCTTATGGACAGTTCACATGATTGCTTCTATGCCAATCATACTAATGTTTTTACCATGCTTTAGAACTAGTATAATAAAGGAATAAAACTTATAATGTTTTCTACCTTTAATTTGAACCATATGATAATAGTGATTAGGTAATGAAACTACCTTACAGTACAAGTTGTAATTTGTTATAACCTAGTATAGTAAATTCTAACTCAGTATAGTATTGTAACAACACGATAACAATTGCATTATGGTTATAGACATAACACCATGTACACAAATTGCCCACTAGCTGTACAAGAAGATAATTGCAGTTGTAAACAAGTCAAACATGTGTTATTGTTCACGACTAGTAAGGGAGAATTATAGTAGGGTTATGTTGTAATTACAATATCTTTCATAAACCAATAGCTCTAAGCTTTTCACATAAGACTCGATGCTGATAAATGAAGGAGTCTTCAAAGAGACTGAAGACAAACCTCATTGCAAGATTTTCTCTTAACAAAACTAACAACTCATGGTAAACTTTATCTTTGAAAAATCTAAGATTATGTCCATACATAAAGAGTAATGCACTTGCGTTTTTAAACATGACAATAGCAACAAGATCATGATACTAAAAAGGGAATATTATGTCAAGATCATGAGCTCTATGCTCACTATTTGAATTTATGACTAACTAGGTATTATAGTCCTTACGACAGAAAGAAACCTTGGCAGAACTCATTCTTGTAAAATGGCAATAGCTTTTATGGTTTAAAAATAAATATTGACACATTTCCAAAACAGTGAAGGAAATTACTTTACCTCATCAGAGAATTTCTTTTAATAATCAATTTATATACTAGCATCTTATCATGCTTTAGAATTACATATTGACTTAGTTCAAAATAAAATCCTACTTGACCAAACGCTTACCTATTGAACCTGTAAGAACTAGCACTCCATTGAGTTAGCAGAATGCTAAGTAAGCCCTGATGTGAAACATGGTTTCTCACCTACTTGACAAAAAGTAAATCATCAGTACAGATAGCAGCAAATAAATGCAAGTCATTTTTATAAAACTTATAAAAATTAAAGTTGTATTAGTTTTTCTGTATTTGAAACTAATAAGTACAAATTGTTAAACTGTTTCATTTTCCGCTAACCGCTAGCAGTTACTAAACTGTGATTTCAGACATTTTATGTCACTTTAAAAATTTTAAATTTTTATGAAATTTTGGGGTTATGATAGTTTGGGTGACCAATTTACAAGATTCCAAGGAAAGGATTAGTTAGTCCATCCACCTAATTTCCATCAAAGGTTTAGCTAACATTGAGGAAGTTGTAATGTCCCCATTTTAAATAATTGCATAGCAAGAAAATTCCATCAATCCTACTAGTTCCCTAGGTTGGGTGGAAACATGGGAAAGTTAATAAGGGAGATAATAAATGGTGTTTAGACATTAGAAGGAATAAATATTTATTTAATGGAGTTAATTAAATTAATGCAAGTGAAAAATGAAATGGCTATGGAGAATGGATACACATCGATACTATGGGGCCCACTCAAGCTAGAATTCCTATGTTAAATGGCATCCTCCTCTTGCAATCTCGAATCTATGAAAAGGCTAATATTTTTGGATGGATTATAAGGTTAATATACTTCTCCATATACTTCATAGGTCTAATTTGGGATGAATTGTAACTTACATGGGGAGAGGAAGAGCCAAATGGGAGTTTCATGGACACTCGGCTAGATTCCCCTTACATCTATGACATCTATGACTCCAATGATGGAGATTATATGAAAGTTATGACACAATTCAGATATGAAGGTTTAAATATGACATATATGACATTTATATCCTGAATAGAGCATCTTATGGGGCGCTCATGGGAGTTGGAGAAGGCCAAGAGGCTCCTACTCGAATTTGGGAGAAGAGGGAAGGTGAAGAGAGAGGCCACATGGCACAACATGAGAAGCCACACCAATTCGACTTGGATTTGGTTTATGGATGGATTTGGAACCTTAGAATACCAATAATGTTTATAAAATTCAGGGATCAGCCATGAGATGGGCCTTTTGATCATTTGTGAAATTTCTTGATGTGAAGAGAGAGAGCTAGTGGATGACTAGTTCATGCCTTAGCCAATTTCGAGGGTGAAAGATTCCCATAATAGTTGGTGTTGGGAGAAGCCACTCAGGTATTTCAAGGAGCTTAAATGGAGTATTAGTTATAGTTTCAAGCTACAGAAGCTCGTGTACACATCAAATTTCAGCTTGTTCTTCCTTTCATCTCAAGTTTTCTCACCATATTTCAGCTCCATGGAGTGAGGCACACTTGGTGAGATATTCATATATTTGAGGGAGATTATATTGCTACAGTATTTTGTATTCTGATGTAAATTATCTGTTATTTAAGTTAATAAATCTCTTAGGTCTAAATACCAAGAAATCTAATGTATTATTGCTCAATAATGAAGAAACATTGCCATTTCCCCACTACCTTGTTGTAAACTCTTGAAATCTTGATGAATTCAAATGGATGTGTAAAATATTGATGATTTATGAATGAATGGAATGTAATTAAAGAATATTATGATTTTCATGTTTAGTAACTGATAATTTGTGGCCATTGGGTCGAATTGCATAACCATTGGAGAAAACTACACCTCATTTCCCTAAGGGTCCAAAACTAGTTTTTTATATCTGATTGAAAGAAGTGATAACAACCATGGGAGGTCGATTGGTTATGCATATGAGTCTCTTATAATGTATTCTACACATCCCCTACTTCAATTTAAGAATTTGAGTGGGTTTCTGCACATTTGGGAAGTCATTTCTACCACTTACCCGGGGGGGATTTGAGCCCAAAATTGCCAATAAAATCCTCTATCTTGTTCAGAATTTAGTACAGAATTGAAGAAGTGTTTGGAGGGCCATAATATTATATTATATATTGGGAACATTATTGGGAAATATGGAGTGAAATTTCAAATGGAAAAGATCAGGGCTATCTTAGAATGGCCATCACCAAAAAACATCACAGAAGTAAGAGGCTTCATTGGAATATGTACATACTACATGAAGTTTGTGAAAGGGTTCTCCAAGTTGAATTCTCCACTCACTGATTTGACTAAGAAGGATACTTTCAAGTGGAATGAAGAGGCTGAAAATTCCTTCCAAAAAATGAAAGAGGTAATGAGTAGTTGTCCCATACTTGCATTACCTAATTTTTCTAAGCCTTTTGTTGTTGAATGTGATGCCTCAGGTGGAGGAGTAGGGGCTGTCCTAAAGCAAGGCCAACACCCTATATCCTTTGAGAGAAGAAATATGTAGCATCATGAAATATTTACTCCATATATAACAAAGAGATGTTGTCCATCATGCATGCCTTGGCAAAATTCTGACAATACTTGGTAGGAAACAAGTCTGTGGTGAAAATTGACCACAATAGTCTAAGACACTTCCTTACCCAAAAGGGTCTAAATGAAAAGCAACAAAAGTGGGTAAGAAAGATCCAATATTATGATGTTGATATTGAATATGTGAAAGGAAATAATAACATTTTAGCAGATGAATTATCTTGAAGACCTTCTTTTTCTCTCATGGAGATTGCTAAAAATTGGAAAGACACGCTACTAGTTGAATATGCCAAAGACAAGTTTGCTTGTGATGTATTAGATGGAATCATGGGAGACGATAACTACAGAATTTTAAATGGGCTGATATAATATAAGGGAATAATTTATTTTGTTCGAGATTCAAAGCTTAAGTACAAAGTTTTGCAGGAAGCACATGATTCCCCACCAGCAGGCCATCCGGGGATCTTCAAAACCTATAGGAAACTAAGGAAAATGTTCTATTGGAAGGGGCTAAAGGAATATGTTCAGAATTATGTGAATTAATTTAATTTATTTCAGCAAAACAAATCAGAACTCACATACTCATCTGGTTTATTACAACCATTGCCCATTCCAGAGCAAAAATGGGACAGTATATCGATGGATTTCATCACCAGTTTGCCCACATATTTTGGAAAGGATTGCATATATGTGGTAGTGGATAGATTGAATAAGTTTGCTCATTTATTTTTTTATTTTTTTTCTGTTACATCCTCTTTTAGTGCTGCACAAGTGTCTGACCTTTTTTTCAAAGAAATCTTCAGATTGCGTGGGCTCCCCAAGAGCATTGTGAGTGATAGAGATGGTAGATTCATGAGTGCTTTCTGGCAAGAAATTTTCAGATTGGTGGGAGCTTAGTTAACTCCAAGTACAAGCTACCATCCCCAAACTGATGTAAAAATAGAGAGTGTGAATAAATGGTTGGAAGGGTACCTCTGAAATTATGTGGAAGAACAACAAAAAGCTTGGACAAAATGGCTACACTTGGGTGAGTTTTGCTACAACACCACCTTTCACATGTCAATAGGGATGTCTCCTTTCAGAGAATTAAATGGTTTTGATTCACTTACATTTTCTGATATGATATTTGGTGATATTATAGCTCCAAAAGCTAAAGATTGGGTGGAAGAAAGCCAAGAAATTTTAAAGCTTTTAAAAGACAATTTGCAGGTTGTCCAAAATCAACAAAAACAATATGCAGATAAACATAGAGAGGAAATGACCTTTCAGGTTGATGATTTGGTGTATTTGAGGTTGCATCCATACAAACAAACATCTCTCAAAAGGAAGGGACCATAAAATCTAAAGCCAAGATACTATGGGCCCTACAAGGTAATATGAAAGATTGGAGAAGTAGCATATGAGTTGGAACTTCTGGAAGGGATTAAAATTCATAATGTATTTCATGTTTCTTGTCTCAAGAAATCTATTATTCAGCAATTTGTCATTTCAGATACACTCCCTCCTTTGGATGATGAAGGGAAACTCACACTTTTTCTAGAAAAGGTTTTGAAGACGAGGGAGAGAAGATTGAGGGGAAGAATAATCAAAGAATACTTGGTGTAGTGGAAGGATCTACCAAGTGAAAATGCCACATGGGAAGAGGAGAATATTTTACAGCATACAAATCTTAAATTGCTTTATGACAAGCAATATTGGGTGGGGAGGACTGTAATGTCCCCATTTTAAATAATTGCATAGTAGGAAAATTCCATCAATCCTACTAGTTCCCTAGGTTGGGTGGAAACATTGGAAAGTTAATAAGGGAGATAATAAATGGTGTTTAGAAATTATAAGGAATAAATATTTATTTAATGGATTTAATTAAATTATTGCAAGCAAAAAATGAAATGGCTATGGAGAATGGAGACACATGGAGACTATGGGGCCCACTCAAGCTAGAATTCCTATGTTAAATGGCATCCTCCTCTTGCAATCTTGAATCTATGGGAAGCCTAATGATTTTGGATGGATTATAAGGTTAATATACTTGTCCATATACTTCATAGGTCAAATTTGGGATGAATTGTAACTTACATGGGGAGAGGAAGATCCAAATGGGAGTTTCATGGACACTTGGCTAGATTCCCCTTACATTTATGACATCTATGACACCAATGATGGAGATTCTATGAAAATTATGACACAAGTTAGATATGAAGGATGAAATATGACAATATATATGACATTTTAAGTTTAAATATACCATCCAATAGAGCTCTCATGTGAGTTTGGGAAGTTCAATGGGATCCTACTCAAATTTGGGGAAGGTGGAAGGCTAGGAAAGAGGGGACACATGTCAATTCATAAGCACACACCCTAATTCGACTTGGATTGAGTTTGTGGATGGATTGGAAACCTTAGAAGGATAAGGAAGTTTATAAAATACAGGAATCAACCAAGATAATGGCCTTTTTATCATTTGTGAAATTTCTTGTTGTGAAGAGAGAGAGAGCTAGTGGATGACTCATTCATGCCTTAGCCAATTTCGAGGGTGAAAGATTCCCATCCTAGTTGGTGTTGGGAGAGGCCGCTTAGGTATTTCAAGGAGCTTCAATGGATTCTTAGTTACAGGTGCAATCTACAGAAGCTCTTGGACACATCAAATTTCATCTTCTTCTTCCTTTCACCTCAAGTTTTCTCACCATATTTCAGCTCCATGGAGTGAGGCGCATTTGGTGAGCTATTCATATATTTGAGGGAGTTTCTCTTGCTCCAATATTTTGTATTCTGATGTAAATGATATTTTATTTAAGTTCAGAAATATCTCAGGTCTAAAGGCCAATAAATATCATGCATTATTGCTCAATAATAAAGAAACAATGCCATTTCCCCACTACCTTGTTGTAAACTCTTGTAATCTTGATGAATTCGAATGGGTGTGTAAAATATTGATGATTTATGAATGAATGGAATTAAATTAAAGAATATTATGGGTTTCATGTTCAGTAACTGAGAATTTGTGGCCATTGGGTCGAATTGCATAACCTTTGTAGCAAACTACACCTCATTTCCCCAAGGGTCCAAAACTAGTTTTTTATATCTGATTGAAATAAGTGATAACAACCATGGGAGTCGATTGGTTATGAATATGGGTATATTATAATGTAATATACACATCCCATGATTCAATTTCATAATTATAGTGGGTTTCTGCACATTTGGGAATCCATTTCCACCACTTACCCTGGGGGGGATTTGAGCCCAAAATTGCCAATAAAATCCTCTATCTTGTTCAGAATTTAGTACAGACTTGCATAAGTGTTTGGAGGGACACAATAAATCCCTGAAAATAATAATTAAGTTATTATATCATTCATACACCACCTCTGAATATTTGGAAACAATTTGGCTCCTTTGGAGACCAAGACACTAAAACTAGTCAAGAGCCAAAATTGTGAAAAAAATGGAAAATTGGGCATTTTGGTAAAAATTTAAAAAAGGGTCATTATAGAAGTGTTGTCTGAAAATTCCAATGCATACCTTGAGGCATTAAAACCATCATATAGGAAGTTTTGTTCATCCCTTCTCTTCTCTTTCTAACCGCAAGAAAATTGTAGTGAGGATGTATTAGCCATCCCTTATAGGGGTATTCTATGATATAGGAAGGGTCAATCAACCCTTCGGTGGGTCCCCACTTTGAGGATATGACAATTGATAATATGGTGGTGACATCACCAAGATCATATAATGTAAATATATTTTTATATAAATAAAATATAAAGTTTCGTTGTTTTCTTTAGTGGGTAGTCTTTAATTGGTTTTCACATTATTAAGAGCATAAAATTCCATCCTTTCCCCCCTCTGTCTTACTCCCCTTCAATAAAATAGGCTATAAGGGTAGTTTACTCATAATTTACTAAGAATGTTTTGTTATAGGTTTCAAATTTAATCAAGTTGTTTGTTTCACAAAAATAGATTTGAAGAATTTGGATTCACACAATTTTTTTTTTGGACAATAGGACCTCCATCACATTAGACACAATTCAGTAGTTTCATTTATCATTTAATTAAATTTTTTGTTATGGCATGTTTAATGAATAAACAAGGTGGAAGTACACCCCTGCAATTGGAAGGGATGTTATGGTCATATGCTCACTGCAAGAGGTATGCAAAAAATTTGCACATTATGGGAGAGGAGTGTTTAGAAGCCATAAATGAGAGAGGTGTTTCAAAATAAGCTGACTCCGCACCATCCAATAGACCAATTTCTATTGTCTTATAATATCTATTCTCTAAACTGTTTTAAAAGAACAATTTTTGCTTAGTGTGGAGTGTTCACAACCTACATGTTTATCTATATTTTTATTGAATTAGGATTTAGCACTTAAAAACATCAAACTTATTAGTTGGTAAGAATAATGGTTTCTTACATGGAACAACCCACATGATTCTAGTTGCAGGGGGTTTCTATTCTCCTAGTTTACTCTACTAATGGCGATTTACTTCATAGATTCAAAATTAAGTAGGATAGTGAAATTCAAAAAATCCAGTGGGGCTTGCATACATGGTTCTAGGACTACTATGGGTTTGATGCAGTCTATTATGCTCTATGGGTTGGATCTATGGATGTGTTTTGTTTTCTTTATTTAATCTCTCTCTCTCTCTCTCTCTCTCTCTCTCTATATATATATATATATATATATATATATATATATATATATATATCTATCTATATATATATATATATAGTGTTTGAATGCATCAAGTAAATTATCATTGACTATTTTTAATTTAAGTTGGCATTATAAGAGGCTTAAAGCTTAGTGGAAAGAAAACAAATGGAATCCAACCAAGGCCTAGTTTAAGATATACAAGCTTACCTTGATGTCTACAAATGTATTTGTGATAATTCTATCTTAGATGGTAGATTGTATAAGCTTTATATGCTCATATCTAAGTAAATAACTTGGATTTTTTAATCACACATTGTTTGAAATCCATAGGGTGAACCTCAAAAGGACTTCTTCGCATGGTACCTCTCAGGGGTTTAGCTCTTGTTGTCAGACCGACTCACCTAGGTATCCATTATCCTAAATGTCCCTCATGTGGTAAACCTAAAACCATTAAAGGCATTCAATGTTATTATATATATGTCAAGTGCACCTCAAACTTGGTCATTGCATTGCCAACTTTTCCTATCCTCGATATCCTAGAAATTCATTGTAATACTCCAGTTTTGACACATGGGAGGTAATGGATCAAATTATTTCTAAATTTTAGATATTTATGGTTATTATGACATGCGTTGAGCAATGCTGGCTTAAATAAATGAACATGTGAATTAAATGTCATAAACATGTTTTTCATGAATTCCTAATGATGAAACTACTTGGTTCTCTTTTTGGGGATTCTCATGAGAGACATCAACATTGTTAGAGACACTCATATGACCAAGTTTAAGATTGTTTTTAAAAATTCCACACCTTAATTTCAAATAAAACAACTCAATCAATATTGTGGATATATGTACACAAATATCCTAGACCTAATCAAGAGAGCATTTGAATCCCCAAAATATTACTTAGAAGTGTTGGTTATCAATACAAATAATCCAATCTAGTAAATTTATATGCTTTCAAGAAATACTTTCAATAATAAAATGAAAAAACTATATAATAAGAAAGTAAATTTTATTATGGAAGTGTTATTCACAAGACCCACATCTCAAACAAAGGAAAAAGAGAGAAATTTATATACAATAGATTTTCTTGAAGCAATAATAGCTATTAATTAGAATCATGAACCTAGATTATAAAATTCAATTCAAGATAATATACACTAAATGGAAAGTTTCAAAGATGTAGGCTAAATGACTCTGAAATAATATTAGGAAATATAAAGTAATTAAATTTCAATATTATCATTGTAAGTGCATTCATAATATCACTATGACAAACCATCGTAAATAATATCAAAATTCAAAAGATGTAGTAAAATTAAAATCAAGCAACAACACTCAATATAATCCAGAGTTGTACTTCTTTTGTAAGCCATTAAGGAAACATACTTTAGCTCCAATAAAGTCTCATTCATTACTATCTCCCCCAATCTCAACATTACGCTCCATCTATTTCTATTTTTTTGTGTTTTCTTCCTTCTCTCTATTCTTTGCTTGGTGACGATCCCCACATAATTATGTTTTGTTCATGTCATTGCACCTTCAATATGATTAACAATTTCATCATCTAAGAATGAATCTATATTGTGAACCACCATGTTTTTAATGGCCAAGATACAAGTATAGCAAGCTTTATCTCTAGCAAGCAACTACGACAAGAAAATACGAGTTCATTCACCAACACACCAAATGAAAATGTTTCCAAGAGATTTATTTCAATGAAATTATTTTCATCTACATTTGTGTAATGTTCCATTTTTGAGAAATAGGGAATTGAACGAGGACCTTTAATACCGGGAGCATATTAGGACAATTATTCAGTCATCAATATAGTAAAGAGGGCCAGCAAAGTTATTATCATAAAGCATGTGGAGCATGCAAGCCTTATTTATTTAGTTTTATAGTCAACATGAAATTAGAATTACATGCATGCAAAAGTGAAGTGAAAATCCTAAAAGTGACATGCAAACCCTAAAAGCACATGATCATCTATTTAAGAAGGGTTATTGGACTAAAGAAGACATCAATGATTATTGTTGATTGATTTGGAGCTTTGAGTAGCAACATCGTGTGCAACCGGGATAGTTGGGGTTGAAGATGGTGTCTTCATCTAGCAAGGTATCGACAGTGAGATATGTGCCCTAGTCTCTTCAGGATAGAACATCCAGGTTTATCAAAGACATTCACCATATACATCAGTGTTCAGGATCCAACACACTTAGAAGGATTAGTGATTTGCAGGTTCACATTTTGCAGCTGGGAATTTAGCTGGATACCCCAAAGTATTCACTGGGTCTCTGATTTCTAGTTTATCTTCCACATGTCAGATTCTTCTTCTTCAGCAAGGCCATTCCATTACATTGTGTGGTTCCCAGTTCTACCTTTGCTCATTCTGAGGAGCTATCAACAGATCAGAGGGATTTGAGGGTGTGAGCACCAAACTACCAGTTCAATTTGCTAGGGCACTTAGAGGTAAAATATTCTGCATGCTCCAACCATTCTCTTTAGGAGGGGAAGACCATCGGCTCTACAAATTTTTGAGGGTATCTGACCTCTCCTCCTACAAAAACGTCACCTTCATTCTAGAGGGTTCTTACGGTACTACGGGGCGCTAACACTGGAGTAAAGTAGCACTACTAGCCCACCTATCCAGATATTTATGCATGCAACTATCTCTGGAGTCATTATCAGCTGAGATGTCAGTGGTAAGTGTTAGTTTCTCTCTGCAAAAACCTAACCCTAATTCAACTACATTTTAGGGAATTTTTGCATGACAAGTTTGCATGCACAACTATTTCGTATTTTTGTATAATATTGAGTGTGTCAGTCAACACTACAATATAACATTAGAGAATATCAGTATTTGGAATATTACAGTGGTATCAGAGCATGTTCCTTTCCATCTATAGGCATGCAAAAATTATAAATGAATTCAGAAGACCCATACAACATTACTTACTAGAGCCAAAGGGTTAGAGATAATAATAGAGGAGAAGAGGAGTTAGAGGACATAGAGTTGGGGGACAAAGAGTATCAATTTGGAAAGGGAAAAGAAACAATAGCCAAGGATGCTAAAAAAACTTTCAATAGTCTCATATCAGCCATAAAAAAACTCACTACTAGGAAAAAAGAAATGATGAGTACCTTCAGGCAAATGACAGAGAAAAATGGGCCCACCCCACACAGTCCCTTGTTTCCCAATAGTGATAGGGTATCCACCAGTAGTAGTGGGGAGCACTTACATACAAACATGCAAATCCATCCCCATATATACAACAAGCATTCCCGACCTACCATGCCTCAATTCTTAGATAGTCCAGCTATAGTGCCTCTAGCATAGGTAGAACCAGAAGAATCCATGAGTGCCTATCTGAGAGAGTATGGAGCTTTAGGAGATGAATTCGATTCAGCCATGACCTTCGCTGAATTATACCACTTTAAAAGTAAGAACAAACGCAAATCTTACAATAGGCCATTCACCCAGAAATATGAGTTACAACGCATCGTAGGGAAATTGACTATACTTACCTTTGAGGGTACCCGGGGTAGCCCAGCCTGGAATTGGGTGCAGAAGTTGGATACATACTTCTAGCTCAACCCCATGATTGATATAGATTCCATTAAATTGGCTACTTTGCATTTGGATGGAGAATCCCATGAGTGGTGGTACCATGGGTTAGTGACACTGGGTCACAATACCATCACATCATACCCAAATTTTACACAAAGGCTCATTGAGCGGTTTGATCGGAAGGACCTTGAGGTACACTTTAGAGAGTTGGCACATCTCAAGCAGATAGGTAGTGCATATGCAGTTATTTTAGAGTTTCATAGGATATCAATACATGATGAGGATGTGCATGAGGAGATAGCATTAGAGCCATCTTGTGAGTCTAGCGACACAAGCACATTCGCTAGTCGGATTGTGGACAAGCCATGTGATGAGTTGGAGTTGGTACACTCTTCATCACCTACAATAAAGGCCTAGACAGTTATGACAGGCGGAATACATGAGGTACAAGGCAATGAGCATAGCAGTCGAGACAGTGAGCAGTTACACATGGAGCTTAGGGAGAGTTTATACAGTCATGAGATAGAGATTCCAGATGATAGTCACCGAAAGAATATTGAACGTGTTAAAGAAAGCATTCTAGCAATGAAAGAGAAGACCAAGATAATTCAAAACACCATATTACAGCGAGATGTTTATCTTACAGCTCTTCGATTTGTATGTGCCAAGTTAGTGGTCAGGCTTTCTAGTATTGAAGATTAGTTGGATTACTTGATGGGGCAACAGAAGAAACATAATATTTCATTTCAAAACAATATTCTTCAAGAGTACATAGGAAACGCTTGTGGTAGCTTGAGTCCCCATTTGCATAATGGCGGATGGTTTTTACAGGTTGGATAGGATCGAGAAATTGGGCAGCAGTATATGAGCATTCCAGTTTAAATCAGAAGGGTAGAATTCCATATTGGTAGGATTATTACTTGTGATGGTGTTTATGGACAAGGTCCTTTTTGGGGGTTGGATGAGATTAAGTGTTGGTGTCCTATTGAGTGGGCGATTCTTGGGAAGACATTCCTAGCCAGGGGTATAGTCCCACAAAAGCCTTGGGATATTTGGGATGAAAGATGCACAAGTTTGCATTGGGATCTAGGTGGGAGACCTTATGAGGGATGGATACAATGTTTACTAATGGGGTTACTTGGGAGTCTACAGGATGCTCCTTGTTTCGATACTACGCAGGGTAGTGGTGGATGCATTGTGACCTCTACAATTCTCATATTGATTTGGGACCATAGGATTACAGTGACTGGAAGTTTAGTGATTTCTAGAGGATGCTTTCAAGAGGTCTCTTGTGATGGTACCTTGTTTACACCATGGTTAGTTACTCTACTTATAGGAGGATTGTATGGGATATATTGTGATGGTACCATGCAGTGCAGTGCTTGGAGTAGAGGGTGCTACAGATCTCCTAGGATAATTTGGGACCCTGGGATCATCCCCGGATTCAGTTGGTTCAGTTTGATTGATTGTGGAGTTACGTTGTCATTGCTTGAGGACAAGTAATCTTTGGTGAGGGAGGACTATAATGTTCCATTTTTGAGAAATATGGAATTTACCAAGGACCTTTAATACCGAGAGCATATTAGGGCAATTGTTTAGTCATCAATATAGTAAAGAGGGTCATCAGAGCTATTATCATAAAGCATGGGGAGCATGCAAGCGTTATTTGATCTTCAGTATTAAAGTCGACATGAAATTAGAATTGCATGCATGCAAAAGTGAATTGAAAACCCTAAAAGTGAAATGCAAACCCTAAAAGCACATGATAATCTATTTAAGAAGGGTTATTGGACTAAAGAAGACATCTATGATTATTGTTGATTGATTTATAGCTTTGAGCAGTAGCACTGTGTGCAACCGCGATAGTTGGGGTTGAAGACGGTGTCTTTAGCTAGTGAGGGTTCGTCAGTGAGATATATTCCCTAGTATCTTCGGCATAGACCATCTGGGTTTATCAACGACATTCACCGTATACATCAGTGTTTAGGATCCAACACACTCAGAAGGATTATTGATATGCAGGTGGGAATTTAGCTAGATACCCCAAAGTATTCATTGAGTCTCGATTTCTAGTTTATCTTTCGCATGTCAGCTTCTTCTTCTTCAGAAGGGTCATTCCATTGCATTGTGTGGTTCCCAGTTCTCCTTTTTCTCATTTTGAGGAGCTATCAATAGATCAAAGGGATTTGAGGGCGTGGGCACCAAACTACTAGTTCAATTCACTAGGTCACTTAGAGGTCAAATCTTCTGCATGCTCCATCTATTCTCCTCAGGAGGCGAAGACCATTAGGTCTGCAAATTTTTGAGGGCATCTGACCTCTCCTCCTACAAAAATGTCACCTTCAGTCTGGATGGTGCTTACGGTACTACAACATGGTAACACTAGAGGAAAGTAGCACTACTAGCCCACCTATCCGTATATTTATGCATGCAACTATCTCTGTAGTCATAATGAGTTGAGATATCAGTGGTAAGTGTTAGTTTCTCTCTGCAAAATCCTAACCCTAATTCACCTACATTTTAGGGAATTTTTACATGGCAAGTTTGCTTGCACAACTATTTCCCATTTTTGTATAAGATTGAGTGTGTGAGTCAGCACTACAATAGAACATTAGAGACTATCAGTATTTGGAATATTATAGTTTGACACAAGATGTTTTGCAATACAATCTATACGATTTGAACATTTGTGTAACAATTTATCTTTTGTAAGAAGAAAATAAAACCTAGATTCAATTATAATATTGTTATCTCCTATATTCGAATGCACATCGGTGATCTCTTTCAACACATCGTATTGTAAGAAGTGTTGATTGTGGTTAAAAACATGTGATGCATCCCATTCAATAAAACCACCTTATGCTTCAGACAATGCATCTGCACCTCTCGATGCATGAGGCAATTTAATATCTTCATAAAAAACCTTGGTAACATTTACAACAACACATCCTTGTTTGACCTTGATGTTATGCAGTTGTTCTCTGATTGGGAAGGACATTCTTTCAACAACTTTAATTCCATTGAAAAGAAAGACCACATGTTGTTTAGAACCTATCTTCCTTGACAAGACATTTTTTTTCTAATCTACGATGACAATGATACATTAAAAATCCATATAATTCAAATACAATTGAAATGAATAAGTAAAGAAAAATAAACTAATCTATATTTTACAATTTCAATATAGACAGTGTAATAAAAAACATAGTTTCCATTGAAAAACTGGTCCACATATTGTTGAGAACCCAACATACCTAGAGAAACATTTTTGCTAATCTATAATGACAATGATACAATAAAAAATACATATAATTTAAATACATAGTTAAAGAGAATAAAAAATAATCTATATCTTGACAATACCAATAAAAACAATGTAATAGAAATACATAAATGAACATAAAATTGATATAAATATTATTTGTTTATATCAACTTTCTAAGTTAATGTGCTCTTCCATATTGTCTTTTAAATTTCATCAAATACTTTTTTAACATTTTAACTTGAAATTCAAAAAATTTATACAAGTACTTTCAGTTCCCAACAACATAGCCAGGCACCAAACTACCTATCATCAATATCCAACTAGACTACCTTTCCCAACATCTCTTTCTTCAAGGTTTATAGTCGCCGGTATTGATCTAGTGAAAGGAGCACTAATAAAGTAATATGACTAATAAATATGTCAAGATCAAAAGGTGTAATAAAATAATGCAAAACAATGACAAGCATTGTATTCAAATTTGGCAATACCTTTTATTAAATATTCAAGGCATCATCAATCAATGAAAGTCTCATTCATCAACATTACCCAGACTCTCAACCATATGCTCTATATGTTTCTTATTTTTCCTTAACTACTGCAAGGATTTTCTAGGTGATTTTTGTTTTCTCTCATGTCCATCCTATCCTTGGTGACCATGCCCATATGATGCTTTTAACCTCAATGAACATATTTTCCTCTAAACCAACAACCCATTGTTGTTTTTTATTTAAACAATTTATATACGAATTTGAGAGGTCTGTTGATGCTCTGGTTGGCTTCCACCATTGAACCTCTACTTTGTAAGACTCAATAGTAACATCTGGTTCCTGATAAGCACTTCCCATTTCCCTACCCAACCATATCACACAATCTTCCTCTAATGATTGTTCTATGATCATTTGTCCCTCTACAATATCCTTTGGAAATAATGCAACCCTGGGATTGTTACATAGAGGTCCAACATCTCAATCATCAATAATGAAGACATTCTCCCTCAAGCATATTTCCATAAATTCATGTGATGAATCTATAGGACCATTTCCTTTTATTTACTACACTGTGAATTACAAAGATTTAGCTATTGAGTGCTCAATGCTCTGAAATGGAGTATCCAAAGAATTATATATAGTTTCCCAATAATTTATCTTTGGATTCCATATTTTTCTCCCCCCTTATGAACCCCTTTATTCTAGAATGAAATATATGTTTCTATCCTTTTTTTTCATTCTTATCAAGTCTCCTTGCTTGTATATTTTTCAATTGAGATTGCCCCATTGGTAGGTCTAGACTACCATCAGGATGAGAATCCCATTTATTAATAGATGGTGAGCATGTTTCATCTCGTACAGAGGATTTATATTGAATAATTGGCTTTCCATCAATAAGATGAAACTTGAAGAATTGACATCCTTTAATACCAACGACCCTAGAGTTACCATCAAGAAGGCGTGGTTCCACAAAACTCTTGAAGTAAAAAAATTCATCAATTAAATAAGGAACATAAGGGTTGTGATCCTCACATGTCCTATAACTTCCCATCATATCTGGTAGATAAAACATTTATTTTTTCCTTATTTTATATTATACCCTCCCATATATTCCATATATGCATGTCTACATGTATGTGTCCCATAGGGAGGAAACCTATTTGAACAATTCCAAACACCCTCTTTGATGTTCAAAGAGATAAAAATGCAAACACGTAACAATTTTTGTTATTGCCAACATAATTATCCATCTGCAACAATAATATCGGTGGCATTTTTTTATTTAAAATGAGAAGGTTTGTATTATCAATACTTTCATAATGTGCCTATGTCTCATCCTACCTATATATCAAACATTTCATAGGAATCAATTTGTAATAAGGATTCATACAAATGGTGTTTTGATGTGCCATTTTTGTAAAACAAATTTTCATATTGATTCAAAATTGGGTTTTCAATATATCTTAGACACTTTGACATTGAAGTGATAGTGAAATTTGAACCACCCTCCAGAATGCAAAGATTGAAGTGGTCTAATCCTCCACTCTAGTATCACTAGAAAATTTTGTGCCAATTTTTAACAACGCTTCATTGGTTGTGAGACAAATTTTCATTGAAACAACACTTAGGCATAGAAACCATCGGTATTTTGATGTATTTTGTTTTCATATAAAGACCAACACTTAGCGTGACACATGTCAACTAAAATACCTTGGTAAAAAAATGCTAACCCATCAGAATTTTTTCGTCTGCTTGTCTCTAAACTGACAAAATGTCATCTATAGACCGAGGGAAATTTGTCAGTAGATTGAGACCAATCTATTGGTATAACGACATAATGTATTTGGTATATTGATGGTATATTTTCTAAGTGTAATGTTTTTGGTAGATGTATCATTGATAAACCAATGACAATCTGTATGATAGACCAACGCCCAACCATAAATAGACTAATTCCTACCCGTTGGTAGACTGACAATGTTGTACATATCAGAATATTAACTTGCTACAAATTTTAATTTAAAAATTCTGAAATTGAATTAATTCACACAAAGCCTTTTCGAGCTGGGCAAATCAGGGGTTTCTTCTGGGAAATTTTGCAGGAAAAAGGAGTGGGAAGTGGGAAGAAACCAAAGAAATTTAGAAATAGAATCTCCTCTTCCCTAAAAAAATTATATCTGATTCCATTTAGGGTTCAGAATCCACTCCACTGAAACCTACTACAACGCTTCTGGGCAGTCAAACCGTGAAACTAGGAAGAGTAGTTCGGTCTCTTTCAACCAGAGGCTTCTGAAAACTTGTAGAGGGTTTTTCCAGAATTAATATAACACAATAAAATGTGTTGGATATTTTTCAGAAGTTCTAGAAAGTTCTGAGTAGTTTTGGATGAATTTGTTTTTTTTTTACAGTTTTGGCCCAGTGAAACCCTGTGCAATGGAGGATCCAAAAAGGTAGAAGAGAACAAAATAAAAAATGGTTCTGTAGGTATGGATGGGAATTCGGATCTGTCAGTGACCCATAGGAACTGACATGGCTCATATCGAGTTAGCAGAACTCATTTTACATCAAATTTGGCAAGACTAGTCATTGAAAGCTAGCAATCTAGCTAGGGTCAAATTTAAGTAGTTAATTCGTGTCAAATTAACTTCTGAGATACATATGAATTATAACAGAGATAAATAAAATCCCACTAAAAATATAAAATCTCTTAAGATAGTCCCCTAACCTTGCATATTTCTCATAACACTCAGATTCATCAATTTTCCCCCATACATTGATAAAATAAGCTTTTTTTGAGGAATTTGAAGACATAATTCTTTATGGAAATATATGTTTCGACCTGATATAGATAAATTATAGATTAATATTCTGCTACAGATCAGAAATCATATACTAAACTGACCATTATAAGGAGACTCCAAGATAAGGGGCAGGAGGCCCAGAACATGACCGACAAAAGGGGCTGAGAGAATAAGTGAAGCATGGGATTCAATAGAGCTTGACCTGAACATGATTGAGGCTGAAAATAAATCTGATCATACTTCCATGGATTCAATCTAGCGCCTCATACATGCAATAAAAGAGAAGAGGGTGGAAGTAGAGGGGATGGGAAGGCTGGGGCTCATCTCCTAGTAGTCTGAGGCACAACACTCAAAAGCAATGCTCACATAAGCATAACTTAGAATACAAAACAACTAAACTGAATAATGGAGTTGGAATAATTCTTTTATATAATTAATGTTGACATGTTGAGCAAGTTACGTGGCTTGGTGACCTGTGAGAATAGGCCACCCATGAGTGGAGATACTTTCCTTTCTTTCTTTGCTTTGCCTTTCCTTATTTTTGCTCTTTTTTTTAACTTTCCTTCTTTTCTTAACTTTCCTGCTTTTCATACTTTCCTATTTTTCTTGTTTTATCCTGCTTTCTGGATTTATGCTATTTTTCCTGAAATATTCCTCTTTTCTCATTTTTGACAACATTTTTGGACTCTAGTGCTTACTTGACTTGGCAAGTTTATTTCCACATTATTTAATTGCATAATTAATAAAAGGATGAAATTAAATTAAATACATGTCTCAAAATAATTATTATCAATATTTTCCCTAGGAAGAATAATTAATGTCAATTTGAGACCTAAGGAATTTCATCATGGTCAACACTCTTAATGCCCCAAAATATGGGGACATGACAGTCCTCCCCTCCCAAATCTGGTTTTCCTCAAGCAGAAGCACTTCAGAGTGCTGTAAATTTGTTCATCATGCAGGAGAACTGGAGCATGAATCCATTGTGCAAAAAGGTTTACTTTCTCCATCAAGCCAACCTGTAAAGTTTCTCCAAAACAAGCAATGCCAGTGTCCCATTGTTTGCATTGCACCCCCTTCAGTGAGAATGCCTTTCCACACAACTTATCAGGCAAATTTATGCCAGGAGCCCATTTCCTCAACTGTAAGTATCCAAACATTAGAATCCACCATACAAATTTATCATCACAGGAAATGACATTCATGCTGTGGAAATCATACCACTGCACTGAAAACTAGAAATTCTTAATGCAACGTTGGAAATCTATCAGATTTCCCACCCAACATAAAGTTCCTTATGTGCTTGATGCACATCTGCATTGAATCTCACAATGATGTTTCTACAAAGACATAGGTGTGAGTCCCATGTCCAACCCCAATGAGTATAGGCATAATCTAACCAACAAGGATTCCCAAACTGCTCACAATAAGATGATGCATCACAATTATCTCCAAAAATGCAAGCATGAAAAATAAATAAGTGTCCCATCATCCAATATGAGAGGGTACTAACACTCCAACCAAAAGGTCCATGTGAAAAATTCCAATGTCTCAACTCTCTTCCACTGGTCATAGAATACAAGAATCCATCCAACTATGTGTATTTCCCCCACCAAGACCACTTAACGCAAGATGTTTATCTCATCAACTCCTCTTGGAAATTTGATTGCTTAGTTGCCTTCCATTGCTCATGAGCAGAAATTTTTCTGCAAGAAGACTCCATGTGTGACATGTAATCTTCCACGCAATCCACATATGATTTAATGGTATCAATTTACAACAACATGTTCCTATGTGGCTGATGGGAGGGTGATGGTGCATTCCACAAGTCATCACAAACACCTAGGGAAGCCTCTAGCTCTTCCTGTTGCTCCAACAAGGAAAGCTCCTTCTCCCAAATTTCATTCTTTCTTGATGAGGCTGAAATAGAAGTGTAAGTAGAACTGTGAATCATATCTCTGTAATACTTATCCACCCAATTTATGGCTTCCCCATCTGACTCTCCCATGGGGAAGAGATTCTTTTCAGGAAACAATTCCAGTTTTTTCTGGAAAAGGTCAAGTGCTTGGTTCTCATCAAAATTGTCTGTACAGTCTTCAAGCACAAAAAAATTAGAATGCACCTCACGTGCATGTTTATGAAAGGTATCCAATGGCTGTAAAATAAATATTTTTGACTGCCCACATGTCAAGACAATGTCAGTCCCAACAAAAAAATTATTGCAGAAATTAAATTCTTCACCTCCCACATTATTCACTCCAAAGGTGTCTCTATCCACCCAATCAATGGATGAATAAGGAATTTTATTTGCTGATCCATAAGGAATGTGATAAGCCCTATTTCTGGTAGATAAGAACCCTTCATCCTTCCTGTCAACGTCAATGAGTGCTTTGCCAAAATTGTCTTCCTCATACCTTTTCAAAAGCACCTGCAAATCTGTTCCTTCCTCATGGCTGTCCTCCACATGAAGTTCCTCCATTAAACCCAAAACATTTCCTTCCATGCAGCATGAAAGGTGTGACACATTCAAATCCTTCTGAAGTTGACAGATCTGTAACTTTCACTTTTGAAGGAATCTTTGTGTTCTCTTCAATAAGTTACTGGTGATCTCCAACTTATTAGTGAGATTTTCTGATTTTTCATCTTCCTTCTTGAGTGCACTATAATACATTTCAGCCACCATGAGGAGATATTCTCTATCAGATATTAAGTTCATATAGCTATCCTTCATCTTGGACATCCCTTCTTTCAGTGCTGTGCACTCCTCTAGAAAGGGTTCTCCTTCCATATCTCCACCAGAAGCTTTCCAACAACATCTTGCCACCAAGGCATTGATGTCAACAAAGTTTTTCATGTCTTCCCTAAGCTTATTTATGTCCTCCTTTAGTGGTCCACTTAAATTATGTGGATCATCAAGAATATATTCCAGCAAGGTTTATTCTTCTAACAGCTGACATATATGACAATTTTTCTTGTGGCATGGATCCACCACACAAAACTCATCCTCAACATACAGATCAGCCTTTTAATTTTCTGCACACTCACTTCCATGATGTGAAGTGGAGGGTATCTCTGAAGGTTGGAATGAAATGTGATCATAAATAATTTCATTCCTTGTCATTACAAATTCATCATGCTGCAAGAGAGCAAAATTCTGAACTGTGTTCCTCCCTTTTGATCAGATTTATCTCCTTCGAATTTTCTAGTTTACACCCAGTTGGTGGGGGCTTGTCTCCCACTTCATTAGGAAGATCAACTGATGATTTCAGATATGATATATTTTATTCTTTTGGATCTGATCCAAAAGGTCCCTTATCACCATTGACAACATAATCCTTCTTTTCACTGATTTTGGGATCACCAACAAAGAAACTAGGAGTGAGTTCCTCTCCTTCACAAAGGGCCTTCATTTTGCAGTCCTCATTTGCACATGAAGTCTTTTCATCCTCCCATGGATAATATGGTTGCAGGTGAACATGGATTCTGTAATAATCAGAACCTTTATCATCCATATTATTCATCTTACCATATTCCTATATAGATACTTTGGTGGCTTTCTCCTCCACCAAATTTTATGGTTCACACCCAAGCGGTGTGGCCTTGTTTTCTTCTTCCTTATGTGGCTCCAAAGGTGACTGTAACTATGATTTGTAATATTATTTTGGGTCTGATCCAAAATATGTCTCTTCACCCATACATGAGCCAACATCCTTATCAGCAATCTGCATACCACCACCAAATATTTTGGAAGTGCATTCACCTTCCTTTTCTTCTTCCATGCAGTCACCTTGCAGTGACTTGCACTCCACTTCATGGATATATGCCTCTACCTCATTTCCATTCTCCTCTAAGAAACTTGAGATGTTTTCATATTTATTGGTACTCATGTCACAATATTTAGAATCTCTATTTGAAGAAAAACAAAAAAAAACTCTTAAATCTTGAACATGTAGATGGATTTGAGGAATCTTCACCTTTGGTTCCTTCTTCTTCTTGTTTTCTCAGAGAGGTGGAACAACTTGGTTCCTCTCTGGATGACTTTTTGCTATTGAAAGAATGCTCATAATCATTCTTGGGACAGAATCCATACTTGAAATAAATGTAATCTCCAAAAGAAAGGTTTGCACAAATGTTCCTACCCAAAGCTAGATAGTCCTCGTAGCAGTGAGTCATGTTCTCACATGCTTCAATCATCTTTGTCAAGTCTTTCTTAACCATTGGAGAATCAGATCTGATATCTTCTCCATCTAATGGCCAATAGTATTCATCATATTCATGTTTTTGTAGGCCTCCATCAACATAGATAATTTTTTCTTCTTCATACTGTCTGCAGTACACTTCATATTGCTCATCATAGCCATCCTCATAGTATGACATGGCTGCAAATTTATTCACTGAGAGATTTCTTTCCACAGGATGATCGAAGGAAAGAGCTCTGATACCACTTTAATATACCTGATCTGATGTACATATAAGAATATTAACTTTCTGCAAATTTTAATTTAAAAATTATGAAATTGAATTAATTCACACAAAGCCTTTTCGAACTGGGCAAATCAGGGGTTTCTTCTGGGAAATTTTGCAGGAAAAATGAGTGGGAAGTGGGAAAAAACCAAATAAATTCAGACATATAATTTCCTCTTACCTAACACATTTATATCTGATTCCATTTAGGGTTCAAAATCCGCTCCGCGGAAACCTACTACCACGCTTCTGGGCAGTCAATCCGTGAAACTAGGAAGAGTAGTTCGGTTTGTTTCAACCAGGGGATTTTGGAAACTTGCAGAGGGTTGTTATAGAATTAATTGTACCATAATAAAAAATTTTGGATAGTTTTCAAAAGTTCTGGAAAGTTCTGAGTAGTTTTGGATGAATTTGGGTTTTTTCGACAGTTTTGGCCGAGTGAAACCCTACGCAGTGGAGGATCCAAAAAGGTAGTACACCCCCCAAAAAAAATGTTTATGGAGGTATGTATGGGAGGGTGGGTATATCAGTGACCCATAGGAACTGATAGGTCTCAGTTTGAGTTAGCAGAACTCATTTTACATCAAATTTGGCAAGACTAGTCATTGAAAGCTAACAATCTAGCTAGGGTCTAAATTTAAGTAGTTAATTCATATCAAATTAATTTCTGAGATACATGTGAATTATAATAGAGATAAATAACATCCAAATTAACATATAAAATCTCTTTATAAAATCCCCCAACCTTGCATATTTCTCATAGCATTCATATTCATCAATGTTCCCCCATACATTGATAAAATACGCTTTTTTTGAGGAAGCTCAAGACATAATTCTTTATGGAAAGATATGTTTCGACCTGATATAGATAAATTACAGAATAATATACTTCTATAGATCAGAAATAATATACTAAACTAACCATTACAAGGAGACTCCAAAATAAGGGGCAGGAGGCCCAGAACATGACCGGAAAAAGGGGTTGAGAGCATAGGTGAAGCATGGGATTCACTAGAGCTCGACCTGAACATGATGGAGGATGAAAATAACTCTGATCATACTTCCATGGCTTCAATCTAGCACTCCATATCTGCAATAAAAGAGAAGAGGGTGGAAGGAGAGGGGATGGGAAGGCTGGGGCTCATCTCCCACTAGTCTAAGGCACAACACTCAGAAGCGATGCTCACATAAGCATAAATACGCATACAAAACAACCAAACTGAATAATGGAGTTGGAATACTTCTTTTATAGAATTAATGTTGACTTGTTGAGCAAGTTACTTGACTTGGTGACCTGTGAGAATAGGCCACCCATGAGTGGACATACTTTCCTTTCTTTTCTTTGCTTTGTCTTTCCTTATTTTTCCTCTTTTTCTAACTTTCCTTCTTTTATGAACTTTCCTGATTTTCCTGTTTTATCCTGCTTTCTGGATTTATGCTATTTTTCCTGAAATATTCCTCTTTTCTCATTTTTAGCAACATTTTTGGACTCTAATGCTTACTTGACTTAGCAAGTTTACTTCCACATTATTTAATTGCATAATTAATAAAAGGATGAAATTAAATTAAATACATGCCTCAAAATAATTATTAGCAATATTTTTCCTAGGAAGAATAATCAATGTCAATTTGAGCCCCTAGGAATTTCATCATGGTCAACACTCTTAATGTCCAAAAATATGGGGACATGCCAGTTGTAGTGTGATTGGTAGGTATATTGTTGCTATACCAAGTCCCAACCCTCAATAGACTGAGGCCCAAATGTCGGTAGAATGATTGAATTTCGTTGGTAGATCGATAGTACGTTGTCTAACTGCAAGAAACTTGGCACATGTTTATCGTTATGCCAAGGGATAATCATCGGTCACCTGATTGAATGTTCTCAGTAGTTCGAAAGTGCTTTGGTGATGTACTGTTGGCATTTCCAACGTTTTCAGTAGATGTTCAACAGATTTTCCAAGACATTGATGGTTTTCTGTCGCATGGATGCATGGGTCAACTAATGGATATCAAGCTATATTTGATTTCAATCTGTTGGTCGACTGACAACATATGTGTATTTAAAAATAATATAAAATAGGAAAAAAACCTACACAGTCCATTCACTATTGTTACCTAAGTATCAAATTTGGGATGCTTTTCTTGCCACCATTAGTCAACATTCTTCTCCAAATCTTTGGAGAAGAATAAATTAAGTGCCTTATTATGGAAGAACCAACCTTGTGAAGCCGCTATATTATAAATGTTTGAATTGTATGATGAAAATCACACATACAATCCCCATGCAATGTGAAGAGTAATATGGAGGTTAAAAAAATTCAATACAAATGGGTAAGAATTTTGATCCCATTATGGTGGAATTGCAACAAGGAAAAAGGAAGCATAATTATCATCTATGAGATATGTTAATGTACATGGATGACCATATGTGTATTTTAGGTGGTGAATGTATAACCATGTTGTTGAGAGAGGCTTACACTTATGAATTAGTAGGGTATTTCAAAGCAATGAAGAAAATTATATTGAATATGCAAATTATGCATTTTGATGTTGCCAAGGCAAATTCGTGCTTGTGTGTTGTGTTGTACTTCCAGGCCAACTAATAGAAAGCTAAGCTTGTATACACCATTTCTTTTCCTAAGTCGACCGTTGGAAAACATCTCAGTGGATTTTCTTGGGGGATTTCCAAAAACCAAGAATAGGAACAACTATATGTTGATGGTATCCAATCAACTCAATAAGATTAACTAACTGATTTTTTACAAGAAGATGATCATTGGACAAGAGACAATCAAGATCCTTTTTTAAATGCATCTAGGTACACTTCGGACTTTCCAACTCTGTCATCTGGAATATAGATGATAAATTCCTAAGATACTTCTAAAATGAATTACTGGACATGATGGATACTTTTGGAAGGCCTTATGGGGCATGATGGATGCGAACATCAAGATACGATAAGATAATTTTATCAATGTCCATCAAATGACCACAAATGTAGGTCTAAGGAACTATGTGGTACCATGATGTTGACACAAAGTGGGAGCACTAAGGTGGCTCCTGTAAAAAGAAAGAAGTATAAATCTAACCTAAAAACCAAAAAGAGCTAACTCCATAAAGAAGTACGACATTTCACCTCATACCAATTAGAAGACGAAAGTAGTGACTCGAACCCATTCATTTCCTCATCAGATACAACTGAAAGCATCCCAAGATACGATGAGGTCCACCCATATATTCAACATTGTTATAAATAGGTTTTCCACACTTCAAGAAACAAATGAATCTCTCCTCCATTGTTACTTTTTGTACTTCTCAAGGTTGTTTAGGAACCTAGAATATGCACTCTCTCTCTTTTCATTTTACTTTATTGTTCTCAAATATGCATCAACACACCCTATGCTCACTTCATTTTATATGTGTACTTTCTACAACTTCTTTGGCCAAGTTTGGCCACCCATGTAGTCATATTTAAATTATCTTAAATTAAAACATGCAATATTTTAACACCAACAAATAACAACTTGGGATTATATAAATTTCTTCTTATTTCTTGAAGGACCCTAGAAACGTATTTCCATGGATTTATTAATAGAATTTCCAAAGACTAGACATGGAAATAATTATATGCAAGTCATTGTTGATAGATTCAATAAGATAGATTTTTTTTGACATTCCATGAGATAGTCATAGTATGCCATAAGCACTCTTCGGTAGAGGAACAATTCCATACAATACAAAGTGCAATAAAAAAGTATGCCATAAGCACTCTTCGGTAGAGGAACAATTCCATACAATACAAAGTGCAATAAAAATCTATAATAAATGTAAAAGATAAAATATATGCTGATATGAAGTCAAGATGACTACCATAATGGACATGACTCTATATAATAATTATTAATATAAAATAGGAAAATTACATGCCCTCCCATCTAGGAAGGCTTCATCTTTAAAGCACAAGAGGAAACAAAATGAAAACATCATCAAAGCTTAGAGTGAGGTTGATGTAATGTGGAAGCATAAATCTATCCTATATCAACTTACATCGGAAATATCTTTGATATGACTCTTGAATAAGACTTCTCTTATTATGACTCAAAGTATATCTTCAAAAAAATCCATGTTGGAAATTTGACTCTTTGGAACATAAATTTATTGTTGTCTTTGTTTAGATAAATGTCCATATGGTTAATGGGGGAACACCATTAATGGTTTAATAGGGTTATTGGGATGGGAGATGTGTGCATGATTAGGAAGTTGGGCTATGTGGTCAACATATTAGTTGATGAGTGGCCATGATGTTCATAGGAAATCAAACTAGGGTTTGGTGGGTAAATGCAGTGAATATGGTGGACTATAATTTAGTGTAGTTCACCATGGTCAATGAGGTCAATGATTGTCAATAGTGCTCAACTACAATCAATAGTGGTGAATATTGTCAATGAGGATGGAGGGTAGATTTAAAATCATTATTAAGATATGAGGTTTGTGGGTGATGAAATTATTAGGCTAGTCAATATTGTCAACCATGGTCAATGATGGTTCATGATAGTCAACATAGATCCATATGGTCGATGAGATTGAAGGGTTAGCAGGGTTAGCAGGGTTATTAGGATATAAGGTTTATGGGCGATGGTATTATATATATACTTGGTGAATAAATTGATGGATAAGTGGGCATGACATTTCTGGGTGAGTGACTCTAGGTTTTGGTGGCTTAGTTAGGCTAATATGGTGAAACATGGTGCATATGGTCTATATATTCAATATGGTGAGAAAAGGTAAACCACGGTTAATGGTAGTTATCATAGGTAAATAGTGATTAATATAGTCAACGAGGTGGAATGTTGATTGGTTAATCCATAATTATTGGGCTAGGAGCTTTATGGGTGATGGGATTATCAAGCTATGCAGTTAACAAATTAGTGGATAAGTAGAGTCAATGCTCATTGGTAAGTGTGTTAGGTGTTGGTGGGTCGATAAGGTTAATATGGTGAACCATGGTGCATATGGTCTACATAGTCAATATGTTCAACATAGGTCAACCATGGTCAATGAAGGGTTGATGGGTTAATGGGTTATTGGGATCAGAGGTTAGTGGATAAAGGATTAATCAGCTTACACAATCAACAAATTAATGTATAAGTGGGAATGATGTTCATGGTTGACTGGGCTAGGTGTTAGTTAGTGGATATGGTTAACATGTTGAAAAATGGTGCATATGGTCTATATAGTCAATATCATCAACATAAGTCAAACCATGGTCAACATTAGTCTATATGATCAATGGGGGAGGATCATTACCAATTTTTTAAGTTTTTATTGGGTTTTAGGGTATTTGTGGGAATTAGTATTTTTGGGGTACGTAATCAATGGATTAGTGGATAAGTGGGAAAACCATTCATGGTCAAGAAGGGTAGGTGTTAGTGGGTCAATGCAATTAGTCTAGTGAAAAAGGGTGCATATACTCTATATACTAAATATGGCCAATAGAGGTCAACCATGGTAAATGGTAGTTAATAATGGTTAACAATGATCCATATGGTTAAATGCGGGTGGAGGGTCGATGGATCAATGTTGGGATAAGAGCTTTGTGTGTGATGGGATTATCGATCTATGGTGGGTTAGGTGATGGTGGGTTATTGCAGTTAATATGGTGAACCAAAGTTCATATGGTCTATATAGCCAATATGGTCGATAAAGGTCTTGACCATTGTTAACGATGGTCAACAATGATGAAAAATGGTTCATATTATCAGTGACTGGGGAAGGTTAATGATTCAGTTAGGTTATTGGACTAGGATGCTTATGGGCGATGGGATTATTGTGCTATGTGAATAAAAAATTAGTGGATGAGTGGGCAGAATGTTCATGAGAAAGAGGGCTAGGTATCGGTGGGTCAAATGTGGTTAATATGGTGAACCGTGGTGCATATGGTCTATATAGTTAATGTGGTCTACAAAGATCAACCATGTTCAACATTATTCAATTATAGTTAAAAATCATCCATATGGTCAATGAGGGTGGAGGGTTAATTGGTTAATTGGGTTATTGGGTTAGAAGGCTTTTGGGTGATGAAATTGTCAAGTTAAGCAACCAACATATTAATGGATAAATGTGCATGGCATTTGTGGATGAGATATCTAAGTGTTTGTGGGCCATTGGGGTTAATATGGAGAACCAAGGTGCATACGGTTTATATAGTGAAAATGGTCAATAAAGGCCAACCATGGCCAACAATAATCAACATTGATCAATATTGGTTCATATGGTGAATGAGGGTGGATGTTTGATGGGTTAAGGTGTTTATTAGGGTAGGAAGTTTGCAGGTGATGGGGTTATTAAGCTACACACGATGCATATTGGTGAAGAAGTGGGAACAATGTTTTGTGGGGTAGCCATCTAGGTGTTGGTGGTTGAATCCAGTGAATATGGTGAACCATGGGATCATATGGTCTATATAGTCAATATGGTCAGAAACTACCCATAGTGATCAATAATGGTGCATATGATCAATGAGGGTGGAGGGTTCATAGGTTAATGAGTTTATTGGGCTAGGAGGTTTGTGTAAGATGGGATTATTAGGTTATGAATTCAACATATTGCTTAATAAATGGGCACAAAACTCATGGGTGATTCAACTAGGTGTTCTATAAATGTAGTTAATATGGTGAACCATGTTCAACTATGGTCTATATAGTGAATATTGTCAATAGTGGAAATACATCGTCACTAGTGTTCCATATGGTCAATAAGAGTGGAGGGGTGTTCATGTCTTCAAGGTTATAGTGCGTTAGGTAGTAGTTTCATTGTGTTTATGGATTATTGTATCAAACATGATCATAACGGTAAGAGAATATAGTAATGCAAGGTTATAATGGTTAAGGGTCTTGTTATGTTACGAGGTTTCTTTATTTGAGGGTCATAGTGTGTCAAAGGGATATTGTGTTGAGGGTCTTAAGGGTTAGTGGGTATAGTGGGTATGTGGAGTTAAACATTTGTAGGGGGGTGACAATGTTGCTACTTTACTAGTGGACCATGCTCCCATGAACACTTAATCGTTAATATTATTATTATTATAACTACCACTAGTACTATTATTTATTTTGTATTTTTTTTTGTAAGTACCCACAGGGGATTTGAAATTGTGACCTTCCATTTACAATTTCTCTCATCACAATTTCTCATTACCAATTTCTCTAACCCTCGTGGTCTTATTTATTATGTATTTTTTTTTATATCTTAGTTATTTTTGTTGATATTAATAGTTTGAATGTTTATTTAGTGTCAATCAAAGGCTTAATAATGTCTTCAACATAACATTATTTTATTGGCCCATAAACACATATTTTCAGATGTCACGGGTGAAGTTATACTAGACATTACAAGGGACATTGTAGCAGTCATTTGGTAACACATTTCTTATGGAATCTGTAACATCCTACATTAAGACCATTAGTTACAGAATCAACCATTTCAATTGGGTTTTGGGAAAGAGCAATCCCTAGGACATTTTTTTGGGTGGTAAATCACCCAAAATGTTGTATTGTTTTGTCATGTTGATCTTGACTTCTCTACCACATCTATAGTGACCATATTCTTTGAACTATTAGAAATAATTACAATATGAGAACAATTACCACTAGACTTACATTTCATTATGAAGATATTTCTGTTATCCCATCTTTCTTCGTTTAATTCTTGTTGTTGTTGAGAAATCATGCCTTTGTAAACCATTAGCCTCTCTCCTATTTTGGGTATTATTGTTGTGAACATTTATATATCCTCATACTCATCTACTTGCACTAACTAAGATCATTCTTTAACTTTCCTCACACCATTCTCTTATGGCCATTCAAAGGATGTGTGTCCCTCATCTCCACATGTGTAACAATATATGGTTATTTACACATTTTCACATTTACATTTTTCATTGAATGTTGTCCACTCATATATATGACACAAGTATAGGATTTGATCAATCAAATGAGAACAAGGATGATATGGAATTTGGAGCATCTCTTCTAGCCCTAAAAGATAATGACACACTCCCAGTCATAGTCAGTGCATCCTATAATGATGACAAATCTTGGTTTCAAAACTTGTATACCAAAAGGTTTGTCATGACCCGTAAACTTGATTAATATGATTATACTTGAGAAGACATCAACTCAATGATCCTTTGTACCTTGTTAGTACAATGACCAAACACATTCCATCAAGGCTAATTTTTCCAGGATAACATCATTAGTAAATCCCTAAAGGCCAGAAGAAATGACTAATTTAATGTTCCAACTCTCAACCATGTATTATATAAATTTTGCTTATGATAACTTGTACAATATGACAGCTTGAAAGTGCATGACAGATTTCAACTCTTATTTGACATTGTTTGTTTTTCTGAAGTCCTCATCAACTACACGACCTCCATTAATAAATTATTCTTAAAATGATTAAATCCCTTTCCATGACCATTACTAAATTTTGTAATATTATACATGGCCTCAATGCCTAATCCTCTCACTAACATCCAACCTTTATGAACCATTATAAATTTTGTACAATAAACCATCTTGAAAGAGAAAACACATTCGATTCTTATGAAACTTTTATGTGACATTCATTGTTTCTTTCAAACCCTTACCCACCATACTATCTCTATTAATAGATTATTCTTAAAATGATAAAATCACCTCAAGTGACATAACTTGAAACACCCACATCTATTTTATTTTCACTAATTTCCTCAACATCAAACCATGATTCCATATTTTTGAGGGTTGGTCCTTAGATCTCCATCAATGAGCCATTACCCTTCAATCTAACCTACTTTATTTGGATATACATTTTTTAACGAGTATGTCGAAAATGACACATTGTCAACAAGTGTGTTTAACTTTGAGTTTGGGCCTAATGGACTAGTTATACAACTATTAGTTTACTCAACTCGACCTTTGAGTTTTGGCCAATCTAATCTGATTTGTTTGATCAGTAGTTTTAACAATTTTCCGTTGGTTCTTGAGTAGTTTATTTTTTAAGTAGACAGGGTGATTCACATTTTTTCATGTGTGGTGTATTGTGTACTAGAAATCCTCTTAAAGTTAAGTTTCCAGACTTTATCCGACTGTCATTAATAAAGAATACAGACTTAACAGGCCTTGTCTGTGGAAGGATTAAAGAAAGTAGGATATTTTTCGTTCTGTCAAGTTCATATGCTTATAAATTAGTCTACATCTAACTGGAGAATCTGCTGTTCGTACAGTCTTGGTAAGTTTATGGAGATTATTTCGTCAAAAGATGAGTAGTTCCTCGGGAATAACCACACCCAAATCCCCCAATTAGCGCAGCCATCCTCCATTCAAACACTGATAATCTGACTTTCCATTTACATACAAGAAGCAGGGTGATAGATACGTGTTGGGCTTTACAGAAAAAAGACATTGCAAATAGAGCCATGGATTCACGCATATCTATGAATGAAAACTCTCAGTAACCTCCAGTCCATGCCTATCCACGTGGCTCGTTCTGTTATCAAATCTAGACTGTACTAATTTCTCTCTTTAAATATGAGAACTTGATGAAGAAAATCTGAATCCCTGCAGTCTGCTTTTTAAGAATAGCATTGAGAGATACAAATTCAAAGATGGGGAGAACACTTACGCCTATATCTTGTTGTTCATATGCTGGATTGAACAAAGGACCCTGGACGCCTGAGGAAGATCTTCGTCTCATAAATTATATTTCAGCCCACGGAGAAGGAAAGTGGCGCACTCTTCCGACGAAAGCAGGTATTGTTTCTTTTCATCACATAAATATAATGATGTATTGCTTATATAGCATTCTTTATTTACTCTCAAAATATGTCAGATGACAATTCTCATGCTGTTATTCTTTTATTCATACAGACAGTGTAGGTTGAAATAACACTCTGTGTGTCTCAGAGAATTAGGGTTATTAAGGCCTAATTAATTTGCTATGTATATCGGCACAGGTTTACTGCGTTGTGGAAAGGGCTGCCGGTTACGTTGGGTGAATTATCTTCGTCGCAATGTCAAGCGTGGCCATATTTCCCGAGATGAGAGATGAAGAAGAGAAGATCATAAGACTCCATAAGTTGCTTGGGAATCGGTATGGAAATCCTTTAATGCACCCTATTCATTCTCATAACTCTTAGTGTTACCTATCAAGTTGTTTCATCAATATTTGGAAAATTAGCTTAGTCATTAATACTTAACTTATTAGGATCGTTACTATTAATCAGCTTGGTGACAGAGTAATGATTGCTGTATCAAGCTTATTGTTGACAGTTAGATGAACTAACTGACTTGTTGAAGATCTAACAGCTAACAATAAACCTGTTACAACAATCATTACTCTACTACAAGCTGATTAGGTTCTAAACATTCACAAACTATAAATATAAATTGTTAGATGTATGGATATTCACAGACTACAAATTATTATGTAACTGTATTGCTATACAAGTCTAAAATGCTACATTCCACAATTCCAATTTAGAATCTAAATAGTTATTTAGCTATCTTTCTATTTGTATGATTGTTTAAGCAACAAATTCAAGATTTGATTGCTGGCTCATATTGCAGGTGGTCCTTGATTGCCCGGTGCATTCCCGGACGAATAGATATCGAGGTGAAGAACTACTGGAATACTCATTTGAGGAAGAAATTAAATGCCGCAAAAGGCTTCACTCGGAATGCTAGGCACTGAGGCAGGCTGAACTCGGTCAACAGCCCGGCTTCAAGCCAGTTCTCCCAATAAAAAAATATACGAAGGCACCCTTAACCCTGTTTGTATGAATAAAGGAGATCTTCGTTTTCTCCTTACAAGGACCCCAGCAGCACTGTTCATGCCGTAAAAGATGAGAACAGTGGTTCATCAAGCTGGGACATTAGGGAAATAGTTAGTATCCTTATGGGAGACGAAGATCTTTGTAACTGCACAGAGAACTTAGCCACTGAAAACTTCAAACGATCAATTGCTGGGTTCCATGGTAGTACAATGGTTTTAAACACCACTACCATCAATCATAGCCACAGTACTGGATGGGCTCATGGAAGTCAGCATGATCTGTCCTCTATGCCAATTATCTGCTCACCAGATTTTCAAGCTTGTAAGACATGCCCATCAGACTGCATGATTGGAGGAGGATTATGTGAGCAATACAGCATGGCAGACAGCTTTACATCAATGGAGCAGCAAGAACATAACATCGTTTCAGCAAACAATATTAATTACAACGGAGTCATGAACCCCACAGGCGATGCCAGCAATCTGCAACCGAAAAACGAAGCAGAAGCTCAAATCCAAATCCAAATCCATATCCCTCCATATGGATTGATTCAGGGGGATAATTTCATGGCCATCGACTGTGATGTTTTCGATCAATGCAGCATTAATATGGCCTTGCCAGATCAACTCGGAGAAAATATGTCACTTAAATCCTGCTTGCAGCCCAAAGTTCCTACCGCAAACCATTGCTCACAGACATGGGTGTCTTCCTCTCATTGGTTTGATTGCCAACATTGATAGCTATTTGATGATCTGTGAGTTTACTTCGATTAGATGTGAACAGTCAATTTCATTTTTCTATCTCTACAAAGCATAAGGAACTGTCATTAATTGTTCCTCGGAAAGGGTGACTTATCCTGAAGGAAACTACCAAAAATCTGTTTTCACAAGAATATATCATATTAATTTGTCAAAAGAGTTTATCTTTATAAGCTCTGCTTTAATCTTGACATCATAAAAAAAAAATTAATCTTGACATCATGAAAATCTGTTTTCACCAGAATATATCATATTAATTTGTCAAAAGAGTTTAATCTTGACATCATGAAAATCTGTTTTCACCAGAATATATCATATTAATTTGTGAAAAGAGTTTATCTTTATTAATCTGCTTTAATCTTGACATCATAAATTTTTTTGTAAGAAACTCTTGGCGTCATAAATTTTCATGCAGTTTAAAGACTCTTTGGTGTTTGTTAAACTGTGATGTGATTTGGAAAAACTATATTACATCTTTTTCAATTTGTCAATTATTATGGTAAAAAATATTATTATTATAATTATTATCGTAAAAAATATTATTATTATAATTATTATTGTAAAAAATATTATAATTATTATGATTAATTTTTTATGATTTTTTTTTAATTTATCAATTTTGATTTTTTTCCTATTTTTCTTATTAATATAAATTGCTTTTTATTCCTATTTTGATTGTAATTTTTCTTTTAATATCCTAAAATATCACATTTAATATTTCAATAGTCTTATAGCCATAAACAATCATTTCTTTATAACATAACTTTTTTAAAATTATTAATTAAATTTGAGAAAAAAAATTCAATTTAACTCTTATAAAATTATTATCGATAAAATCCTTTCAACATCCTTCACAATCCCATGTGAAAGCCCGATACCTATTTTTTTTTTAACTAACTTCACATTTATTATCAAAATTTAAAATTAAATTTATAGGATGAATATAATGGATTAGGTATCAAGCAGAAAGGATTGTATTATGACTTATATTAATATTTTATTTAAGATAAGTTTATATATATATATATTTCATGTTGAAGATATTTATGTAATTTATTTAAATATATAAATTAAAATTAGTAATTTTCACATTGGATACTAGTTGAAATTATGTTTTTGTATGGTGATATAATTATATATGTTTTATTAGTTTTGCATTTAAATAATTGTAATTTTGTGGTAACCTTGTTGTATATATGAGAGATGTATTATATAAAAAATTGTGGTAAAATGGTTGTATATTTGAGAGATGTTTTATATAAATTTTATTTTGATTTAATTTATAATTCTAAATATTTATATTTTAAACATTTTATATAGTTTTTTCTCAAAAGAATAATTTTTTTTAGCAAAATACTTTGGTAAATTATTTAAGAGAAAAATGAAAATCTACACATGTTTTTTGGAAAAAAAATGCAAAACTTGGAGTTATGGGAGGGTTGTGTCATCCAATCTACCATGTAGATTCCATATAAGTGATGGTCTTTTTCATTGTTTGTTAGAGAGTTTAAGTCAATATAATGGACACTACTACCTAAGTATTGATATAGCCAACACTACAACATAGTGTGATTGAATGATGAAAGTAGTAGTGACTAGGTGTTAATGATTGATTATGAGTCTAGGATCCTAATAAGTATTTGGTGATGTCATCCTTGTTATAAGACCACAATGATTGGATAATTATCTTCCTTAAATACATTTATATCTACTTCAGGTTTTACAATCTTGGTGTCATGATTAAAGGGTGTTAACTTATTCTAATTGATGATACATTTAGTTGATTTAACACCATGCTTGTTAGTAAACATACATGAACTATCGTAGAGTTAGTAAACACATGAGATATGTGTATTTTAGCTATACACTACTATAATTAATTAATATATTCTACTAAACTAGGTTATCAATGGTTCAAATAATTAGTGAAATCATATTCATACATATAAGTATTAATGAATTGATATAGTAAAATTACTAAATTAAGTCATGAACGGTTCAAATAATTAGGGAAATTACATTCATACATATATAATAATTATTAGTATTAGGACGATTACATACTTTTTAAGACTTTGATTAATAAATTAGCACACGAAAGAAGAATTAATATTATATTCTATTATTATTTTATTTGATTTGCTTATCATTGAGTCGAAGAGGCGCATTTTACAACTTAGTAGGGGATGTGCAACTCCTTTTGTGCTCATCCTAGAGCTAACACATGTCTTTCTAAAATAATATTATATCAACTCAAATTAGATTTAAAACATTTACAACGACACAAATTAGATAAATTAAAACGCTTCCTCAACATTTGCAATCTAAAAAAGGGTTTTCACCTAAAGAGATTTGATCCCTCTTGATACTTGGTGGATCCCCTTTTAAGATGGATATGTGCTGGATTTATTTTAATTCATATATTCCTAAAACATTTATGGTGGATTGAAGGCCTATTATAGAAAGTGGTTAAGAAGACTTGGGGGAATGTGTATGAAATTTTGATAAATAGAGAGTAGAGCTTCATATTGAGGAGGGTTGGATGCAAGAGGAGGATTAGAAGAACAATCTTGTTTAGAAATTGGAGAAGAAATATTTATTATGGAAATCTTCTTAGAGCCATATGCAAGGAGGGGTAGGAAACCAAAAATATTTGTAGAGATAAGAAGTTGGCTAAGATCTTAGTTGGTAGGGAGGTCAATTCCATCCTAGGCAAGTTAAAGAAAATGGAGAGTGGACTACATTACACTTGGATGGGCTCAAACATTTGAAATATATATTAATTTAGTTGAATTTTAATGGTTTTCTATTCAAAAACAATAGTATTTATTTTTATTTCTCTTGGTTTCATGTAACATGGTTGATTTTATTGTTCCTTCTGTAACCCATGTAGGCCTTGAGGTGTAAATTTTTTTATCTTACACTTTTGACACAACTCATTTTAGGGTGGTTGCATGAAGTTGTATCCCCTTTTTGTGCCACCACGAATTATGTAAACATGGGCTTGTTATGTATTTCCTAAACACACTTGTGTTATTAGGTTTAGGCTCGGTTAGACATGAGCCTCTAATCATAGCTAAGTGTTAGAAACACATATGCATTATGATGGATATGCTTTATAATGCATATATGTTATAACTCATATGTGATATATTCTATATGCGTTAATAAATTACAAAATTAACATAACACAAATGCAATAAACCACATATGCAATATATTGCATATGCGTTATGGAATTGTAAACTTAAAATACTGCATATACGATATAACACATATGTGATATAATGCATATTTGTTATGGAATTGCAAAATTAAAATAATGTATATGTGATATAACACATATGCGATATATCACATATGCATTATGTAAATGCAAAGTACATAATGCACGTATGATATAACTTGTATTTGTTTCATAACACACTCTAGTTATATTGCACTCGTGTTATTGAATGATAATAATAATAATAATAATAAATCCTAAATGACCATTCCATTCTGCATTTGTGAGTCATGAGGGAGAAATATTAGAGGCAAGATATAATGCAAGAGCATCGTAGGAATCTTCAAACCATCTGCTTGATATGGAAGGGATTGGTGGCTAGCTTGGGCATCTTCAAACCATCAATTGGGCATCATTCAAGGTATGATTCTTGTCCAATTTGTTGTTAAATTCCATATAAAAAAAATTCATTTCTATGATGGATGTTTGTAGATCTTGATTCTAATTTAACAAATTTATTGTGTAAAAACAACATATTCTCCATGGATCCACACAATTTTGAAGAAACCAATTCATGCACACAATCCAAACTCTCAAAAGATTCATCCTAGAAACCTAATAAATGTTGTAGAAGAAATCCCTCAACAAGGAAATCACGTAATTATTGAAGAAGAACACCAAATCCCTCTACGGGAAGAAGAACAACACAACCCTCCACAACAACAAGAACAACAAAACCATCCACTATAATAAAAGCCTCAAAGCCCACCATGACAACAAATGAATGGTATACTTGTGGAGATATTATCACAATTGGGGTTTTTGAGACACCTTAGTGCTACCTTTAAGATAAGAGATGAACTACATTATTCTCTTGGGAAATCCATTGATACCATCACCAACAAAATTGCTAATGCCCATGGAGCACTATACAATATTAGTTCTTATAGAGAGTCCTAAAAACAACTTTATGCAAATGGTCTTCTTTACCATGACATAAAAAAATTGAAAATCCCTAAAGACCAAATTTATTCCCTATTTTGATACCCTCGCATTGGCCATGTTCCTTTGACCAACAAAGCACATACATACATTGATTGTTGCGCATAAAGAAGTATTAAAGAGAATTTAATGGAAAGGTGGTATATGGTATTTGATGAAGGCTCGCATGGAAATAGAGAAATACCTTTGTATATCCTACGAAAGTTGTACGCACAATTTATACTTCACAAGAATGTCAATTAATTTGACATTTTAGAGTTCCATGAGGTGAGAGGAGGGATGCCCCAGGATAGACATGCTAAGGTTGATCCCAACCGTGTATGCCACCCTCCTTTCCCTCGAAACCCCATCCTCCATCCCGTTTATATCCTCCTACACCTAGCATTTTGGATGAGACACATAACACATTGCTACAATTGGCAAAGGCGTTGGTTCTTCATGGAACTTTTGCTGAGATCTAGATAGTTAGGGGCTCATCTAGAGAGGGGGGTGGGGGGCATCATATCCATCTAGTGGTGGTGAGGAGGCACATAGTGGGAGGTCATGGTGATGATCAGTCATCTCGTGGTGATCATAAGTAGCCAAAGACACCGAGCAAAGCATAGGAACATGTTAGAACGCGACATATGATGCCTCATCCATGCACTTTTTGTGATAGCATTTTCTACCGACTTTCATTACATATTCGCTCCGATGGATTCATTAAATGTGTAAGTTCATTATTATTCAAATACTTTATTATATTTAAATTAAAACTTTGATCATGTGCAGCTAGTATCAGACTGGATTCCTCCAAAACAATTGGTATTGCTGAAGAAACTGAAGTAAATGCGACAATCAATGCTGCATATAATTTTGTTTATCAGCATTGCCAGTAATCTAAATATTTACAATTTATCATAATTTACGATATTATATTAATGGAAGTAAAACTATATTTGATCGTTGATGTAATATATTACATTATTGATGTAATATGTTTTATGCAGGGTGCTACATAAATTTTTGTGCAATCTGCACCCGATGTTTTTTGTAGAGACTCAGCAGGATGTTCCGATAAGCTTTGACACATATCTGAGTGCACCATTATTTATTTTTCAATATTCAATATGGAAGTTGTTTAATGGACTCTTGTTTGTTGGTATCTCGTGGAACCTGTGGATGATGAGGTGCTTTCATAGACCCAAGCATCACAGAATATTGGTGAGTCTCTTGTGACTATCTCGCAATCGTATACCTCACACTTGGATGAATTACATCATATTCAGTCATCGGTGGATGCATAATCGAGAGGTTTTTCGTGTGACACTTATTGTGACATGCACTTATTCATGTTCGTTGAGTATAAATGTTTTATTTTATTACAATTTTAATAAGTGCACATGAACTTGTTTTCCTGTTAAACGTTAAATAACTTTTAAATGGTGTTTTTGTGCAGAGTCCTAAGATGAGCAATAATTCACGATAAAGGAGTCGACTATTTTTTTTGATCTTAGGGAGTACACAAATTGATTTTGTAAAGGATTTTTGTAGTGATAATGAAAGAAGGGATAAATCAATTTGAGATAAATGGACATTTGTAGTTACTTCAGGACCCATGTAGTATCTTTTTAGTATGGTACTCAATTGTACACTCATTTAGTTACTTTGGGCACAAATTGACTTTATGCACTATGGGCATGATCTTTTGCAATATACATATATTTTATTTAATCTTATGTCTTTTGTACACATGCTTGAGTATGAATGGAATGAATATAAATCTTATTGTTTGCGTGAGTGTTGTTGTTGGATGTGCACTTGATCTTATGCTATAAGGATTTACACTTGTTGTTCAATTTGTACTTTCTCTTGTTATTGGATTTTCAGTTGCTCTTATTTGTGTGTTCATTTATTGGCTCTAGAACAAGCTACAAGAATATACATGATTTCGAAACAAGAAATGTATTGAGATATAATGTTTTTGTGGGATCTATACATTTGTTCTTATCATACATTGAAATTTATTAGCCACTAGATTATCTTCAAGGTAAAGAACTAGTATGGAGTCATTGCTCAAGGTTTCCTTTATCATCAAATTCAATTTTACCACAAACCTTTTTGGAAATATGAACATGTTTCACCTTAACCCTACGTCTAATTCTATTGCATGATGATATGTGATTATTCATCTCTACACAAAGAAAGGAGGTGATTTCACCATAAGAAAAATTAGTGTTATGATTTCCACAAGTGTTCTGATCTCTAAACAAGTATGCAACTATTGCTATGGTTTCCTTTGTTCTCACATCCACTTTTACTGCATGTATAAATTTGAATACGCCACACCCTAACCGGAATTCTAATTACCCTGCTCGATGATACACTACCATTGATATCAATAGAGATCAATATTACTTTAATGTCCAAATGATGCACCGATGTCATTGTGTCCTTTGAATTGCTTCTTACACTTGTCTTTTTGGAGCCACCGAGTGCAAAACTATTTGAAATACATATAGGTGGACTTAGATGTAACAATCAACATTTGGGATTAAATTTTTTAAATGTAAGTGGATGACTTTTCAAAGTGATTGCTACCAAGTGTTCCTTGATCTAACGCTGTTTTATTATAAAAAAGACAATGGATGTTGGAAAGTCAATGAGAAGAAAATGCGCATTGGAAAAGTTTATTTATTAGAATAGGTTATTGCATTTTATCACATATGAGCACATATCTAAGCATATTATGCATATCACGTGCCAATATTTAGACTCTTGAACAATCATCCAAAACAAAACATATCTAGATGGTGCATATCCATTATTACATAGTTGTAATTGTTGGACAAAATTTGATGTAATCTTGTAATATCACATATGAAGGAACAATGCCAATTTAAGTTAGAGTGACCAAAACATACTCAACACAATTTTCTCACAACATCTATTATGGGGAGGCCTAAGGATCTTTCTTACATACACTCAAGTTAAAGGGTAGTGTTGGTGAAATAAACATCCTCGAGCTATAATAACACTTCATTATCCACAATATGCCAAATTCTTCAAAATTTTGACAACACTTTGTTTTAGTAGTTGATGATAAAATTAATAACTGGATATCTTTGTAGTGATGCTTTAACATCATGATAAGTATAAACCAATCATTAGTCCATGTTCATACATATAAAAATTGAATTGGATTGAGAACGAAACGACGAAAAATGATATATTGCAAAAGGAACACAAATACAATATTGGATACATACTTTATTACAACATGTTTAACAGGTACTATATATATATATATATACACCTCATTCAAAGTCCATAACATTAATAAGTCCAAGATGTTATTCCAAATATTTGTTAGATCTTCATGTATTCTTTATCTACTGACTTGTAGGATTAATAAAAATAATGTGTTTACTTGTGGGTAACCCTTTCTTGGAAATAGGAATTTTTATGTATTAGAGTCGATGTGTAATGATCCATATTTGAAACTCTATACTTAAAACTCGAGTCAAAATTAGCTTAACATTTCGATTTCTTATTATCTATTTGATTCGGTCACATTCATTACGACTATTATGATATGAACATATGGACTCCCTAGATATGTGGATAGTAAATGAAATTTATCATTTTGTTTTATCAATGTTGATGAATATGTTATGTCATTTGAACATGCAATTGAATATGAAATATTGATACATGAATGTTAGTTGAGGTGTACTTTGATATAGAACAAGTACAATATGTTTCAAATGTACTTACATGATTATATTAAATGTTGTTTGAGTGACATGGATTAACACTTGAAGGAGTTGAGTATGTTTATACATGATATTTATGTGGGTGGTGTACTAACCCACATGTTGATTGGCTACGAGATAGCCAGATTCTTATAGTGCCAAGGGGCACAAGATTTCTTGGACATCAAGAGTATAATGAGGTTATATCAATTTTCAAGTTTTTTAATTGTGAATTCCAATATTTCTATGACTTGTGGGCGAGTGTGAGTTTTGACATGAACTACGACTTGCCCAAAGTGGTTCTTCAATGATGATACCCAATAGAAAAATGATGGCAGAGTAGGGTTGATGTAGGGTGTTGACCCTAGTACTATTAGTGGGGGTGGAGGCATTTCCCACCATTTATCCCCCAAAACCCAGATTCATTGGAGGGTTGTGATGAGCATGCTCCCGTAGAAGTGTGATGACAAGTAGTGGGTTCCTGTTGGGGAAGCTTGGTCGGTTTGTAGGACTTGACACTTTTGCTTACAGGTTCTATATGTGGTTGGGTTGATGTAGCTGGCACCATACTATATTCTAGCAGAGGATGGGATGGTGAGGTCAGGAGATGCAAGTAGTGGTGATTAGGTGGTTAAGTATCGATGGGGATGGATGGGACCAATGATGGATTGGATGCTGTTCTCTATTGTTACAAACCACTATGATTATATATTTGATCATGTCCATATGTTTATATAATTCTATTTGATTACTTTTGTATGAATGACTAGGAATGAGAAATGATGCATTGTTATGTGGTCTTATGTATTTTGTTTTCATGCATATAGTAATGATGCATTAAGGAATTAAAATTGATTATTAGTACCCATGCTCAAGATGTGTACGATGGCCACATATAGGTCAATTAGTGAGTACATTACTATGATTTGTTGATTGATGAATAAATTAGCATGGTTATATTAACTATTAGTAACTTGGTTGATGGTTTATTGTAGTATTACTTATGTATTGAAAGTATATATATATATATATATATATATATATATCAGGGAAATTTTTAAGGATCCATACTTAATTAAAAGTGCGTAAAGCTTGGCGAATCTTACCAATTCTTAAAATGTCAACTATAAAATATTTGGTGATATTTTCCTAAAATTATTTCAATTTCTAAGGATTTTATGTAACTTATATAGTAATTTGGTGATTTTTAGAGGGAAAAAACTTTACCCTATCAAAATTGGGCGAAATAGGGCTTCAAAAAATGCAAATTGACAAATTTTTGTTTGAAAAAAAGCATGGAAAAATAGCTCATGGGCTAAATTTCGCCCCTAAATTTTTCTTTTATATATATCTATATATATCTATATATATCTATATCTATCTATCTATCTATCTATCTATCTATCTATCTATCTATATATATATAAATATATGAGTTTAATGACTTGTTTATTATAGTTTAGATTTAAATAAATTGATTGGATTATTGAATGATATAGATAATTATATACATATAAAATGACATATATCATAATATAATATAGTATATGACAATATCATATTTGACTTATGTATGTGAGGATATTGTAAATAAATAGATAGATACAGGTGCACACATTTTAGAAAGAAGTTGTCATAGTTGCATTTAATATAGTAGCATGAAAAGAGAGACTTTGCAACCATGCTTATTAATATTTTATTTATTTAAATCAAATTGATAATTTTATTTAGAAAATAAGTTTATTGGTTGTTGAATATTATTATATTGGAATTTATTGATGGATGAGGAGGAGGATGATGAATTTTGACATAAATATGAGACTTGAGTTTGGAAGGAGGGAGAGGTTATTTTCTTGAAGATATGTATGTGATAGTTTTGGAAGGGATTGGGAAATTTGGGATATTTTGAGGATGAGAAGTTTGGAAGTGTTGGAAGAGCCTTGAGAATTCTTGGGAGAATTATTGATACATAGCATACTAGTGCATCATTGTTCTATTGTTTAGGGGTCTCGAGCATGGAGGACCAAGAGGCTAGGTGAATGGATCTTGGGGCTAGGGAGTTGGCTAGACCCCTAGTTTCCTCAGAGGTAAAATCATGGTTCTACTTTGGGAAATGAAGATGGGAGCAACTCAAGGAGAAGATGGAATCTTGCTTCAGCTTGTATTTCTTCACCATTCTTTGATTGAAGTATTCCTCTTGTTATTTTAAACTACTTATAATTTTGTTATAAATTTGTTATATGATGTTCTAAAATGTTTATGTGATGTTAATGGTCGTAGTTACATGATTTCATGATATTCATTCTTTGTGAATAAGTAATGGAATATTAGTATTTCTGAAATTATTTGAGAAGGAAGTAAGTACCCTTTACGGGTGTTACACGATGCATAGTTGTTTTATTTTGATCAAAGTTGCAAATAATAATGAAATGAGGGCATATTGGTTTCAATTATGTAATTATGGTAGAGGTTGTGATTTTATTGGTTAGGGTTTGGTGAAGGGAGGTTATCACTTTGAGAGAGGTAGAATACGAGATTCCTAGAGCTCACTGGGTCTCCATTTTTAGATTTGTTAAAATCTCTTCGTCAACAATAGGTGAGAATTCGCACCTTGGGTTCCATTTTTCCAACAAGGAAAGATTCATTCTACTAACTAACAAATATTTGAATACCATGGATATCTTGGGGACAGTTTCCTTTCCTTTCCATCAATTACATCTTGTATTTTTATCATGGAGAATATTCAACAACAAAGAATCCAAGTCTCTTGTCCTCAATTATTGTTGATTATAAACAACATCGATCAATTCTTCACATTTGTATGTAATATTACTATCAATATTATAATTTGGGTATAATCAATGGCATACACATATTTTGTATCTGCATTTATGTCTCAACAAAGGCTTAAGAAAATGACTAAAAAAGGATTGGGTTTAGTTTGTCATTGGAATGGAGTTTAGAGGAATGACAAAGATTTGTTACATGTAGTAATAGGTACCCTTTTGTTATGGTCGGATGTGTGATTATAACATGAGTGTAATATGCAAAATTGTTTTCCTTTTGGATTGCCTATATTGCATCTTTATGAAATAAGGTTTTATATTTTACTTTAGTTTTGGAATATAATCCAATTTTTAAATATAGAGAGAATCTAGTATTTATTTATTAGTTGGACTAATAGTATGTAACGACGAGAATTTAATGAGAAGTTTACATGAAATTGTTGGAAGGTTACATTCTCATGCTTTCGATGAATATTCAACATGGAAACTTGCAAATACTTAGATTGGTTATTTTTAGAGTTGAAAAATCTTGTTAGAGAGTTGGGTTTGCAAAATATCTTTCGATAGATAAAGTGCTACAATATCATCTATTTACCGTCCCATTTGGAATTTCTAGAAATTATCATTTGCATCCTCCTTACATGAGGCAACAACTATGGTTACCTTTCAAAAAAATGGGAAATATTTGTTATTAATTTTAGTCTCAATAATGTAATGATTTGCAAAATAACATAAGTATAATATTTTTAGATCCCTCATTTTAGTTATTGTGTTTCTAAAATGTATTATTACATTTGTAGTTAATACATTCACTTTATTCAAGAGGTCACATGTATAGTTGGAACAAGAGATGAACAAATATGTTGTGTTGAGGGTTAGCAAGAATTATATAACTACTTCATTCTTCCACCATTCAAAGGGAAATGCATTTACTACACAACATATGTGAAAATGTTGATATCAAATATGGTAATAGTTGTGATTTAGAATGTGGTAGACATAGTAAACTGGGTAAATCTTATATAAAGTGGTCCAAATAAAAATATGAAATAAGGAGCTAGGTTTGAAGTATAGGTTATTTAGAAATAATGATCCAAATTGTTGAAATCAATTAGATATTAAAATATAGTCAATTAATTATGAAGTGTGTTTTCAATTCCATTTCAAATCCTCATGTTTGTGATGTTTTAAAACTATTATACAAATTAATTATAAAGTATGTTTTCAATTCCATTTTGAATCCTAAGAAGGATGTGATAAATAATTGTTAGAATGCAATTTATAAAAGTGCCAAAATTTAGAAGTCATAAATTTCCTCTCAATACTATTCAAACTATTTATTGTTACTTTTTTTTAGAAACTTTCAAATAATTTGACAATTCATAGGTTTTTCTTATAGTTGTTTACAATTGTTTGGAAGAGAAAGTACAAAAAATATCATGGTTGGACGAATAATTTGAAATGGTAAGTACTAAGTTATGTCTATTCTCATAAATCCTAGTAAGTATCCTCCATGGTTTCATAAGAGAGAAGAAATTTGTGTTTTGTTTCTTGTGTCTATACTCCATCTTATCTTTCCATTTATGTCCAAGTGGTATTTATGAAACCCTTGATTTATATTGTTCATTTACATGGATCTTTAAACTCTTGATTATGGAAATACATCCTTGATACTATTCCACTATGATGTATGATGTTTGATATGAAGTTATGTGAAAATTCTATTGCAACTATGTCATTAAAACCACATAGTTCCATCTTATCTTTCCATTGATGTCCAAGTGATATTTATAAAACCCTTAATTTATATTTTTCATTTGCATGGATCTTTAAACTCTTGATTATGTAAATACATCCTTGATAATATTCCACTATGATGCATGATTGGTACTATTCCACTATGATGTATGATGTTTATATGAAGTTATGTGAAAATTCTATTACAACATGTCATTAAAACCACATAGTTAATTACAATATTTCGTCCATTTATTTTCTTGAAATGTTGTATGATGTACGATATGAAGTTATGTGAAATTCTATTATAAAATGTCATTAAAACCACATAGTTGATTACAATATTTCATCCATTTATTTTCTTGAAATGTTTTGAAATCCTTAGGATTATTACTTAGTAGCTTAGTGCTTGTATGATCTCTTTTGTTTGATATTCCTCCCACTACTACTTTTGCTAAAAATGTGGATTGGTTTCACTTTGCTTCATTATGTCTTCCGCACTTAATGTCAACCATTGACTTAACTTTGTTAATATTTTCGAGTAGACATAACACCATTTGGTAAGCGATGAGGTCATGATTTGTGGTAATTCAAAATTCCTTATATCACTTCGGAAAAATATTTCCTTTAATGATTGAAAATAAGCTTCTATGACTCCTACATATGCCACACTAGGATAAGCTTATATTACATTGATAAAATACCCATCATGTTTCAATTTAAAACACAAATACTTAATGAACTTACATATGCCACACTAGGATAAGCTTATATTACATTGATAAAATACCCATCATGTTTCAATTTAAAACACAAATACTTAATGACCTTCTAGAAGTGATCAGGTTTGAAAGGGAAAGTAAGTACTCAGGTCATGCACCACTTCCTCCTCAAGTGCATGAAAAAAAAATCATTACATATTTATCAATGTTTACTTCCATATATGTTATCTTGCCGTCTTATTATAAAGATTAAGTATGTTCTTTGCTAAACCATGACATAAAAAAATACATCATTTAATCAAAAAGAGTTGGAATTGGATATGATTAAAAAACTTAGTAAATTAGGTGTTCTGCTTTAAGTAGTTAAATTGGATATTAATATGGGTTTAGATTAGATTAAAGGAAATTTGGATGAAAAACGGGTCTTCTAAAGAAAATGATAAAAAATGCTATATAAACAATTTTTTATACTATTTTATTTTTATCAAAGCTACCTAGGGTTATTTCACTCTTTCTTTATTTATTTTTATTTTTTTTAATGATGGAACATCGCTAGGTAAAACCTCAGGATGGTACCTGAGGTAAACCGTCGGCCTGATTAGGCATTATTACGGGGCCTCTACATAGCCACCCGAGGATTTGACCCCGAAACCTTTTGCTAGCGTAAATAGCTCTGAACCACTTGAACTAACCCACCAGCCTTAGGTTATTTCACTTTTATCGAAGCTACTTTAAATACATATTTTATATTAAAATCAATTTATGAGGACTAATTTTGATGTAGTGTTTTCACCCAAAATAAGGAAATAAAATTAAATACACAATTCCATCTTAAAATTTATTTGACCCAACTTTTCATGATGTATAGTATTATTATGTCCCCGACAGGGGATATATATGATTCACGTAGGTAGATTAATTCACTAGGTAGGTTAATTTTTTTGCTTTTTCAATGTTTTTGTAATAGTTTGGAATAATTTTTATTTTTGGCATTTTTAAATTGTGATTTAACTTGGCTCTTATTGGTTATGTGTAGGTGACATCAGTATGGGATTTTGTGTCCCAATAACCGGCTGCGAGCTGATGTAAGCAACCATTACAATAATTATTGGCTTTGACTTGATAGAGATTTGCATAGATTTGTGTATTCGATGCAGTCAAAGTGCATGCATGCATCTACCTCCATGCAAACTTCCACGTGGAGTAGTAAAAGCATCTTGTAACTTAAGATGTTAATGTAACTTAATATGTTAATGTTGCACTTAATGCTTGTTGCATTATGGTTTTAGTTTTGGTTTGCAGGTCATTCCCGTTGCATTATGGTTTTAGTTTTAGTTTGCACGTCTTAAACGCATGGAGACTTTGTGCCTTGGCATATCTAGGTGGCTTTTAGTGTTTTAGTTGTAATTCGTATTTACAAATTAGAAAAATGAGAACCAAGTATTTGTCTACTTTTATATCAGAGATATTAACAAATGCAAATTGCTTAATTACTTACTTCTGGTAGCAGACGAGCCTGTGCACTTTGCAACTTTCATTCTATAACAAGCGAAGAAAAGGTAATTCACAATCTTTATTTTATATATTTTTAGATAATGCACTACATATATTTAATTTGCTGAATGGTTCTGTATTGAGCAATAACAAGCGCCTGTCTGCACGAGCAAGCTAAAAAAAGGTAATTCACAATCTTTATTTTATATATTTCTAGATAATACACTGTATATATTTACATTGCCCGAATGGTTATGTATCGAGCACCACTATATCTCGGTAATTGCTCATTTAGGTATGAGGAATGCTGACTTAGGTACCAACAATGCCGAGAAGATAGAAAATTTATTATTTAGTGAAAAAACACTTGTTTATATATATATATATTCACATTCATAATGCTGACTTAGGTACAAGCAATGTTGGGAAAATTTATTACTTAGTGAAAAAACATTTGTTTATATATATATATATATATATATATATACATTCAAGCTCGGGAATCTTTGGCGTACAAAAATAAACCGTAATTTATTAAAATTCAATTCAGCATGTTTACAAAATTTACCTATTTAGAGTGAAACACAATCGAAGATTGTCTTCGATTTCTTCTTCATATCAAAAGTAGCTGTGCGGGAGCACTCCATTAGAAATAGACGTTGTTGTAATCCAGTTGTGGTTCCCATTAACATGATGAACTGCATGCTCGGTAGCAGTTCCGTTCCTGTTAATATATGCATCACTATACTAATATCCGTTCCTGTTGTGGGAGAAGTCAAAAGAGCGATGGAATGACCAATTCTTGTATTTTTTACTTGTTCTTTAACCATAAACCTACAATATAAATAGATTCCTTTCAGATACTTAGACAACATGACATTGAGAATGCCCATCTCAAACAATCTACATGATTTGGAGGAAAACGGTTTTCATGTGTGCTTGAGCAAATTGGATATGGATATCTGTTTTGAGATGATGATCCTGGTTAGAAAATAGAAACAAACAAACCAACTATGTTCTCTAGCAAAGCGTTTATGCCTCTATACCCTGAATTTCTTATCAAGAATAATATAGTTTCCCATTATATAAAACACTTGTTAACATTAATAAAAAAATAAAAAATAGAGTTAGATTTCCTTGCTTAATAAATCTCATCAGAATATCCCATAATCCATCATATGCAAATTAGGTTAACACTTGTAAATTCCTTTTATTATACATAGTCTCCAAATAATCTTACAAGCTATCAACATATCTTATGAATGTGATAAATTTACCAACAAAAATACATATGTGTGAATTGCGAATAGGCACGCCACTAGTGATAAACCAATAAAATACATGAAATTGATGTTAAATTGTGTAGCGCTTTCCAAAAGATTTTGCTTTCAGATAGCACCAAAAGAGAAAATGGATAAGATGGATTATAATGTAAATTCCAATTCGAACACATTTTTAATGCATGAACATATTTCCATGCAAGATTGGTAAATATGTAAAATTTCTGTAATAAGAAATCTGTGATTCTGGAACGATAAGAAATCCCCTATTCTTTACTGATTCTGGAACCACCCAAATTGTTGTCATTTGGACAGTGAAAAATGCTATTTCAGTAATTATGCTTCTGGAGGATTTGAGTAATTTTTGCTTTGTCTGAACAATTTTAGTTGTTTTGGTAATTTTTTCTCACTAAGTAATTTCCTAATTTTCTATATTGTTTTCATGTATATAATTTTATGAGATGTGAAATTTAAATTTTCTTATACTTAGTATTAGTATTATGATGTATGGAGCCTTGTTTGTATTTTTGTTAATATTATTTTTGATATTTTAGATTTTTTTTCATATTAAAATAGTCTTATTTGATAATTAAGAGTTTGTTCAAATAGTTTAGAGTTCAAATTAATAATTATGTGTTTGTATTTTTTGTTAATGTTATTTTAGATATTTTAGATTTTTTTATATTAAAATAGTCTTAGTTAATAATTAAGAGTTTGTTCAAATAGTTTAGAGTTCAAATTAATAATTATGTGTTTATTGAAATAGGTTAGAGTTCTAGTTAATAGTTTAGATTATTTTCTTAATTTTTTTGTTGGATTATAAATGACTATCTTATTTACTTTTGATAAATTGTTTTTCAATGCATTTTGAGGGTTATATATATAAATTTAATAATAATAATAAAGGTATTTAGTTTTAAATTTATTATAGGGTTTTTTAATAATTATAAATATAGTTTAATTCTATTTCTTAATGTAATAAATAAATTTAATAATTATTTCAACTTTGTTCATTTTTCATATTTTTACTAAGCACTACGAAATTTTCAAACAAAAATTCAACCAAAGTTATTGATAAAATCGTATACTTTTTATGTATATAATTTTACCACATGTGAAATGTAAATTTTCTTATACTTAGTGTTATAATATCAATTAATTTTTCATATTGTTTTCATGTATATAATTTTATGAGATGTGAAATGTAAATTTTCTTATACTTAGCAGTATAATGTCTTACATGGAGACTTGTTGTATTTTTTGTCAATCTTATTTTTTATAATGTCATTGAATAATTAAGAGTTTGTTAAAATAGTTAAGAGGTCAAATTAATAAATATGAGTTTGTCCAAATAGGTTAGAGTTATAGTTAATAGTTTATATTTTTTTCTAGCTTAAATTAATGAATGTTCAAATGAGAATAAGATTCTAGAAATATTTGTTTTTTATGAATATTAGATTGTATACAATTTTTATATTGTTTGCATTAGTATGTTGACCATAGGGGTTCTATTGAAAGTCATGTATAGAGTGTTTTCAAAGGAACATTTTGGGACTGTTGCTGAGAATAAAGTACTCTCAAAGTTTTGAAGTGGAAAAATTCAAAAGCTATAATGCAACAAAACATGTTTATGATGTTGAGCAATATATAGTGAAATACAAATCAAATATACATCATCTGATCCCTTCTTTAATATCTGGAATGATTTAGTGATTTGAAACATGGCCATCACTTTTCACCTTGAATACAAACCATCCAACTTCACAAATTTGAAGTACTATTTTAGAAGTTTCAGCATGTTTACTGAAACCCCAATCCAACATCAACAGTTCTCCCGGGTTGGGGTCCCTAAAGACAATGGTTGATCCCTTGTTTAATATCTAGAACCACATTGACTCCACAAATTCTGGATAGATTTCATACTATGAAAAGAGATTCCAAGCAATTTTCAAGTCACGATGCCTTTAAATATTCTGAAAGTGTGTCGTGAAACAACAACTACAATCTCATATAGCTTGATGGATCATAAATATTTCAAATCTTTCACTATTGGAAATCATTCTTTTAGTAGTTGACATTTGTATTGAATTGATAGTGATTCAGTTAATGATATTGGACTCAGCTTGTGCAAGTTATTTACAACAAAATGACTGTTAAGCTCATTTCAGGCTTGGATTTTCCGGTTTCAAATGAAAGACTTTTCTTGTTTTATTGTGTTTGCCTCTATTTGTTTCTTGGAATCGGTTGTTTTATAAATTCAGATAAGTATAGATGTTTCAGATAATTACCTTCTAAATTAAAATTGGTGGTTGCATGGTAGAATAATCCCAAATTGAGAATTTTCTTCAATTTGGATCCAAATTTTTCCCAAATTTGACCCGGGCCAGATTCTATAACCAATATTTAAAAAAATCCATGCCTCTATGTTATAAAAAGGCCTACTTAAATAAAATGAAAAGAATGGAGACAATTTTACATACAATACTAGCACATCTACATTATTAGCCTCATGATATATATGATTCGGGTTCTCAGGGAATGATCCGACATCTGATAACTGATCATGCTTCTTTTTCTGTATGGCACTAGTTTCTGTTCGCCATCTCGATTCTCACCCTTCAAATTTCCTGCAATTTCTATTACTGATGCATCAACAATTTTCTAATCCTCTCTAGATCTTTTCTCCACAGCTAAAATCAGTTTTTAGCTCTGCTGAAGACGACCAAGAGGAAGCAATAGTAGTGATTAAGTCATGTAGACATACATTGCTTTTATATTGATTACGTTTCATGGGTACAAATGTCCCTGGTCATGCAGGTGACCATCAATTTCCTGTGGTAGTACGCTATGCCAATGTCCATATCCACTTCTCCCTTCAAATCCCCATTTTCAACAATGTCTCTGTGGACTTGAAATGTATCTCCTCCATACCTACTCCATTTTCGTCAATCTCTAGTCTAATCTAATCTACTAGAATTTTGATAGTTCTTTAAATAAATTATGGGTCGCTGAAAACCGAGAAAACTTTGAATGCAATGCATTTAACTAGATCAAGTCCAGTTCATTTTCTTTTGCTCGGCACCCCTAAGGAATGTGTTTAATATATACACTCCATTGTTGGGCATCATATTTTATTTGAAGTTATTGGAATGTACACTGAAAAACCATTTGGTGTGACTATCCAGCCAATGAATTTTCCTAATTGGTTGAAAAATAACAATAGCTCACACTTTCTCAAGTGAAATTTTTTGAAATTTTGGGTGACTTGTGGATTTTAGTTTTTTTAAAATTCAACCGTTTTTATAACATAGGTAATATCAAGGAAATGTTATTTTTTTCATGGAAAAACATAGGTGAGTACAAAATATAAGTACACTTTTATCATAAGATAGTAGTCTAAGATAGTAGTAGTGTCTTTTCTAAGGTTATATATAAAACTAGTTAATATATATAAAGCTAGTTTGCTTTATGAAAAAAAAAAGTTGTTTTTCATAAAGTTGGTTTTCTTTATGAAAAAAAAAGGTTAATAGATTTTTTTCAAGACCTTTATAAGTTAGTTAAAAATATTACCATTTAGCTACTCTAAATTTTTTTTACTATTTTTTTTATATTGTTCTATGAATAATATGTTTGCTTTATTTAAAATTTAAAGTATAAAGAAGATAACTATTTTTTCTCACAAGTGTGCATTTTCTTGTTAATAACATTTTCTTATAATTATTAATGTTTTTTCTTATTAATAACATACTTTTATATATTTATACTCATAAAAACTTTAATGAAGAAACTTGTTATCAATATTTAGTGTTTCAACTATTTTTAAAATTAATATATATCCTTCATTTTACTAATTTTTTAGTAATAAATTTGTCAATATTTAATATTTATGTTAAAGTTATGTTTTTAATATATATACCCATTGAAAATGACTAAATCTTCAATGAGGCCATCAAGTGTGGCCTCATGTTTGGTCTCTTCATTTAATATATATAGTTTTTTTGAGTTATTTTGGATCAATTTATAATTTTGATTTTTTACAAATATATTTGAAATGTTTTAGGGACTTTAGTAGCCATTTGAATCCACACTTAGTGTTTCTCATATTTAGAAGAAGCATCGAACCACTTAGAAAATATTGATAGAGATTTTATATAGGTTCTAATATATAATTATCCTTATGTAGCAAATGAATGGATTTTTAACTTACCTAAATCTATAACTCCAATATCAAGGGAAGTTTTAATGGAGTAGATGTAGTGCAGTGCAATCGAGGGAACTGACATGTTATCTCACATTTGCATGCCCTGCAGCTTTAACATCAACAATGGATAGAAGATCTCCAACTATTAAAGATTCTTATTTACATTAGTTACTATAGAATCCACCACTAAATGCTCTCTCCCGAACCTAAAAAGAAAGTTACGTAGACTCGAAAAAAATGCATCGATCGATTCATTTCCTGTCTACAATACCGATCAAACGATCTCACTAGCTATGGGAAAGTAACTACTCAACTCATTTCTTTTCGTAATAATCACTCCTTAATGTTCGTTTTCATATTAATATGTTACCTCAATAATGGACTTTATTTTTCGGGGTTTTCTCTCCCTTAATTGGTGAGTGAGTGCACTCACATTAGTGCTTTTTTTCCCAAGTTTTTCCATGTTATATAGTTTGGCCTGATTGTTTTATATAATATAAAATGTTATCCAATATTTTAAATAGGGTTATGGGAAATTTATGAACGTGAAAACAAATATAAATTTTAATTTCTTGTTTTCCTCACTAGGAAAAATTATATTTGTATGAAAATTAGTTTTGATTAAATTATATACATATTGGATATAATGATTAGTCATGAAAGTTTTGCAAGAATATGGTCTAATTAATGGATTTCTCATTGGCATTTACAAATTTTTCATATAACCTTAAAATTTGGAAAAACAATATTATTATGATATGTTTCTTTCCCATTCTAAAACTTTCATTTCTAAGTTGTTCAAAGTTCTATTGCATTTATTGCAATCAACAAGAATTTAACTAGTGTCTGATTTACTCTGGGCATGGTCTGCATTTAGGCAGGGCGTTCTGTTCGATGCATCTATTGTGTCCAGAAACTTCAGCGTATTGTTCTTTGCTTATGCCTATGATTTTGTTCACAATTGGGAGGGTGCCATTGTTGTTCCTGCTATTCAATTGTCCTTGTCAATCTAGGGTGTTTGAATCTCCATCGAAATACCATCGACCTTGTTTTCTTAAGCTCGGTGTTTGTTTGAATCTCTGTTGAGGGACTATCGAACTTATTTGCTTGGTTTTCTTTGAGCTGAGCCTACTACAGAAAAGGTAAGACACTGACCATGGTTTTACTTAATATGTCAAAAAAAATGGTGGCATCTAAACTCAATGTGGACATCCAAACTTAAACATGTGCTTTTTTTATTGCATTTGCATTTTTCTTTGATGTTTTTGTTTTTACTGCATTTGCATTTTTCTTTGGTGTTGCATCTATTTACTTAGGTTTGTATTAAGTCATTTACATATATTTTTAGCAATTTTTTATATCCTCTTGCAATTAGCTCAAGTCGGAGACATTGCCACTTCATGGCTCTTGTTATTATATATAATAGTATTATATATTAATATTAGTTATGATAATAGTTAAAAATTATTGGACTGAAGTTTTGACGGTTATTATAAAATATTACTTATAATATAATATTATTATATATTAATGATAATATTAATTAGTATTATTCTTATATATTGGTCATGTATTATCTAAAGGATGAAAGGATATATTATTTATGATATTAATTACTATTATAGTTTAAATACATATTATATATTAGTTAAAAGTTATTAAATCTAACATTTGGAAGTTATTATAAAATATTAGTTATAATATAATATTATTATATTTTAGTTATAATATTAATTACTATTACTATTTTATATTATTTATTTATCGCTATATTAGTTATGATATTATATGAATTAATTAAATATTTACAAATATATATATTTACAAATATTACAAATATATATGAATTAATATATATTTACAAATATTAATTAAATATATTATTTATATATATTAGTTATAATATTAATTACTATTATTATATAATATAAATTGGTCATGTATTATCTAAAACATAAATGGGTATTTGACTAAGTAATATTTTTGGACCTAGTTAAAGTTACCACAGAGTAATATTTTTAAACCGAGTTAAGGTTCTTGGACCCATTAATATTTTTGGAACGAGTGAAAGTTATTGGACCGAGTAATATTATTTTATGGAGTAGTCTAACGGGTCGAAGATTTCGCCCGGCATTAGACTATTCCGTCTACCCACGCCGTTAACATTTCCATCGGCGATCTCGTCCTCCCAAGTCCAACACATCCATCCAGCCAAGGGTCCCACATAAATCTTCTTCTAGACTACTCCCATAATGAGTGGCGATGACTTGCAAACCCAGGTTTTACTTCACATTTTTCATACTTCTAAATAATTTGAATGATACATTTTTCATATCTTCTGAGCTCTGATTTAATCGTTTAAAGAGGACGTCCATGCAAAAGTCCAATTTCAGATCTGGTGGGTTTATTTTTTGTTTATCTTTTTATCTTATATTTTCTGTTTGTAGGTTATTGAAAATCATGCTCTTCCTGGCATCTTACATCTTCTCACAGCCCAGCCTAACAGACAAACACATCCATTGTAAGAGGAGCATGTTGGAGCATGCTGGATTCAAATCTGAGATATATGTATTATATGGCTCTGATTCAAGATCCAAGGCATTTGCATTAGAACTGGAACAATGTCTACAGTTTGATATGGAGTGTGATTTATATCTGAATGTCTCTTGTATACCCATGTTAGAACAGGAACAATGTCTACAGTTTGATATGGAGTGCGATTTAGATCTGAATGTATCTTGTATATCTGTGTTAGAATTGGAACAATGTCTACAGTTGGATTTGGAGCGCGATTTTGATCTAGGTGTGTCTTGAATGCCTGTGTTACATCTGGAGCAATGTATACAGTTTTATTTTGAATACAATTTGAATTTGATGTATGTCTTGTACAACTGCATTTTGATTTGACAACGTTTTTGGATCTGAGCCAATGTCTGCATTTTCTATTGATTCAATGTCTTCGTGTTACTGATCCTTTTAGGTGTTGAATCTAGATGCATTGTTTTGCGATTTCGAAACTAAATACATGTTCAATCTGCCATGTAGATCTAAGAAACGATTGTTGGTTTGTACTATGAGTTTTTTCTTACATGATTATATGAGTTCTTATTATAGAAGACTCTGTGTTTCTAATTGTATTGGGTGAATCCACGGACCTGGGTAACACTTTTTGGCAAGCGCATTTCGGCAAAAACAGAAAAACGCACCTTGGTCGAGGGCTTGTTAAGCCCTCGACCGAGGTCTTAATATCTCGACCGAGGTTTTATCAAGCCCTCGACCGAGGTATTTAGATACCTCAATCGAGGTTCATA